>CM017561.1:20891382-21021210 GCA_007844125.1 Sinonovacula constricta
CCAGTTCCAGCTGACTTGGCCACAGTTTGTTAGGTTTTCGTCTAAAAGCATTTATCGTTGGTACTTTACACTAAATTGCGGATTGTGACTAAACGGTTAGTCCGATTACCATAGCACTTGCAAATGAAAAGTTCGGCATATCAAGAGGCTTAACAACACGGGTAAAGTTTCAGAGAGTATGTTTCCAGCAATCTGATTAAAATCTTATCCTAGAAACCGCTCCGCTATCAGGATCTGACTACGAGTCATTAAAACCTTCCCAACCAGTCAGATTGTCGCCTATTTATTTATTTATTTATTGGGTTTATCATCCCACCAACAGTATTTCAGTTATCTGGAGACGGTGTCCACTTGAAGCAGATATAGTGCTGCCTTCACTGTGTATAGCATGCCGTGAACACATGGCATGATACCACACCCAGTCACATTATCCTGACACCGGGCCAACCAGTCGTGGAACTACCCTTATATTTACTTGAGCGTTAGCAAGGGAGCTATACCACTACCATTTTTAACGACTTTGGTATGTCGCGGCCCGGGATCGAACCCGGGGCCTCCCGTACCTGGAGCCGACGCTCTACCGATTGCGCTACTGGGTCCGGTGATTGTCGCCTACAAAATCGCAAAAGTTAATAATGATCCGAAGCGTTCCGAACGTATCATTTTAATGGCAGCGCCCATTTACAAAGAAATGTAAACATTGACACTCCGCGTTGTATCCCATTTGTTTCAGCATCAGTGACATCTTCAGGTCGAAAGTTAACTAACTAGCGAATTCCTAATTTTGTCAAACACTTTTCTACTGCATCATCGATAGCGGCCATTTTGCGACTCTTACCGATGAAAATATTAATAGTGGTGGTGGTGGTGGGGGGGGGGAGAGAGAGAGAGAGAGAGATTCTTGTTTATAGACGGTATTTGCTGGCCGTCACCAGATCTTACATTTTGTAAGATCTGCCTTTAGTGAGATTGGTTTTCCAGCTGTCCTGCAGTGAGCCGGTGGCTCTATACAGACGTAAGCCTGGGGTCCTTTATTCCACTAATAATTAGCTGGACATGCCCAATATGAACATAACTGTGCCGGTGTGATGTACCAAAACATCAGGTCTACCAACTACTTCCAACACCAGCGCTCCATTTACTCCCACTAACAGCACACCACAACCATGACCACCATTACTACCACCATTGATACTCTTGAAACTTCTGTTGTTTTGCCACCCTCATCACCACCACAACTTCTACTGCTGCTACTGTTTCTGCCACTGCCACCGCCACTCTACAAAAAAAACCCACCACAACTACTACTCTACTAATAAAACTGTCATTGAAAGAGTTGTTTCCGCCTGTCTTGCTGCTGTTTAAGCTTCTGCTCCTGTATTAGCTCTTGTTAGGAGTTGTTATGGGACCTGTTCCTGCTGCTACTTTTTCTGCATATTACTGGCGACGTGCTGGAACGCGACTCCTATATATGGAATGCTTACTGAAAGGTGTACATGTGGAAAGTTTCTTTTGCGGACTTTCGGATACAATACGGGTATGAATTCGGTAAACGACGTTCTATTTTATTTATTTTTATATTTATTTATGTTTGTGTGTCTTTAACTTTCAAAGTTTGGAAATAAACAAAAGGTATACTAAGAAAGAAAAACAAACTACGTTCAAGAAAAATACCGTCTGAAAAATTATTTTTTGTGTAATGTGATATTTCTGCACATGTGCACTTTCTGTTTGTACATTTTAGTTCTGTGGTTAATTATAATAAATTTGTTTTTTTTCCTATATATGTAACATCTACATATGTAACATCAAAATATGTAACATCTACATACATATCATCTACATATATGACATCTACATATGTAACATCTACATATATAACATCTACATATGTAACATCGACATATGTAACATCGACATATGTAACATCGACATATATAACATCTACATGTATAACATTTACATATGTAACATCTACATATGTAACATCTACATTTGTAACATCTACATATGTAACATCGACATATGTAACATCTACATATGTAACATCGACATGTGTAACATCTACATATGTAACATCGACATATATAACATCTACATATGTAACATCGACATATGTAACATCTACATATGTAACATCGACATGTGTGACATCTACATATGTAACATCTACAAATATATCATCTACATATATAACATCTACATATGTAACATCTACATATATAACATCTACATGTACATACACAACATTTACATATGTAACATCGACATATATAACATCTACATATGTAACATCGACATATGTAACATCGACATATATAACATCTACATGTATAACATCTACATATATAACATCTACATATGTAACATCTACATTTGTAACATCTACATATGTAACATCTACATATGTAACATCTACATATATAACATCTACATATGTAACATCTACATATATAACATCTACATGTACATATACAACATATACATATGTAACATCGACATATATAACATCTACATATGTAACATCTACATATGTAACATCTACATATGTAACATCTACATATATAACATCTACATATGTAACATCTTCATATGTAACATCGACATATATAACATCTACATATGCAACATCTACATATTACATATATAACATCTACATATATAACATCTACATATGTAACATCTACATATGTAACATCGACATATGTAACATCGACATATGTAACATAGACATATGTAACATCGACATATGTAACATCTACATATGTAACATCGCCATATATAACATCTACATGTACATATGTAACATATGCATATGTAACATCTACATATATAACATCTACATGTACACATGTAACATCTACAAATGTAACATCTACATATGTAACATCTACGTGTGTAACATCTACATATGCAACATCTACATATATAGCATCTACATATATAAGATATACATATGTAACATCTGAAAACCTTTTAAATGGTGTCGGGTTTGCTTTTAATTTCGTTTAAACCATTTTATGGTCTCAGGAAAATAATTTGTACATACTTTTTATCGGGATTTATATTATACTGAAAACCTTCAAACAAAAACCATAACGTTCCAAATGTTTTTGTTACTTGCTCACCTATTGCTTCAATTTACTTGACCTCTTCCACTTTTTGTGTCGCAATTGCTGCTCCGCATCAACGACTTTTCTTGTGACATACAGGTGATGTCTCCACCTGTGGATAAGTGGTAAAACGTGTGTTTATGTCGCTATTGGACTGTAATGAATTGTTCACAAAAGTGGTCTTGTCTACAGCCCCACTTGCTGCGAGGACCATCATGTCGGGAAGGGGTGATCCAGTTGACTTACTGTGCGCAGGTGGTTCTCCAACAACAATTAACACAATTTGCTGAACTTAACTTAAAAATCGAACAAGGAAGTACAAACTTACCGTACTACGAAACGTGTCTATGAAAGGTACCATCTGGTATCGTATTCAGATTTTCGTTGCCTTTGCCTTTTGTTCAGGACTTTTACCAAATGGAGAAAAAAAAATCGGTCGGTCGACATGCACCAAACTACACAAACTTAAATCGTTCAGGCCAGCCTTTTGCAGCTGGTCCCCAATCGCTCGTTAAGCAATTCATGCAGTGTACCAATATCACCACTAACGGTAATGTTTGGCTTTCGCCTCGCCTGACTCAACACGACTTCACGTGCACATCATGCATCCAGCTCAGTTAAGTTATTACAACCTATGGTTACAGGTAAAGAGAAGATGGCGATTTTGCATAGTCAACCAATCATCATACGATAATTAATGCGTTAACACCTGACTGAACGATGGGTATGTGTGAACGCGCCAAAAGGAGTATAGGCCCGTAGTATTTTGTGGACATATTGTGTTATGGACAGATCTAGCGGTGGTTGGGCGTGGTCCGGACCCTCCCCTAAAATTGTCAAAAATACTTCCTATGATAGCGTTTATTAACATTCAAGGTGTGTCACATTTTATTGCACTAGTAGTAGTATTGCCACATGTGTGTGTGCTACAGATAAGACGAGTAAGCACGTATTTACGTCTTAAATGTCTGAAACAACGCATTGAAATTTAACTATTTGTATAAAAATACTTTTCGTGAGGATCTGACAAGAATCTGAAATGCATCAAATTGCATAATTCGGCTTCTAGATGTTAACACTGTTCTTGTGGGAGCACGGCTGGCAACCTGGAGCTCGCTCACTTAGGACCCCAACCCCAACCCCACTCAAAAGATTCTGAATCCGCCCCTGCGAGTTACACACATAGACGGCGATGCTTGCCTCTACATTGGACACTCTGCACGATAATTGTATCAACGTTTATTTGTAAAATAAAATATATTTTAATGTATACATAGAACCACTGTACAATACAAAAACACAAATCTCCAAGCTCGTCGGGTTGTGAGGTGTCATGGGTGACTAAAATCTAGTGACGTCAGCGTCCTTGTACAAAATGGCCATAATTATTCCTCCATTATTTTTAGCATTGGATTTTTCATCAGAAGCTTTGGCAACAATAAATGAAATATTTTCCTTAAAAAGAATCGTTTGTATATTCAATAAAACAAAAACAATGGACAAAAATGACATCGCATTTCCTGTACAAAAGAATAAAAATATAACGGCAAAAACATTATATACGCCTAAAACATACAGCTTCATTTTTACAAGGTGAAACCGCGATATATGTTTCCAATAATAGCAGTACCATTTCAAAATGGCATAACTTTATAAGTGCGCAAAGGAGTACTAGTGTCGGATATTTGTCATAGCCTATTAATATCACTGTACCAGGCAGGCTAGTGTTATCTTTAAAGTATTCACAATTCCACAAATTAAGAACATACATTTGCAAACGTTTAAAGAAATAAACTCATAGGTTTCCAATTGTACTTCCGTTGTATATTTACACCGTCTCACACTTATCGATTGGCACAATCCACATTTTGGCTAGTAAAGGAGGAACATTTTATGAGAGCTTTAGCTTGAACAGGTCTTGCTGCTTTTCATTTAAAGACATAACATTAATAGATAAAAAAAAAACAGTATTGGTTATCAGTACGTCTATCCTGCCCTGAACTCTTAAATTGTTATCAAATCCAGTTTTTTCTAGTCGTAGTTAATAATAACATCTGTTAACATAGACGTATAAAGAACACATAATTAAATCGAATCACATATTAATGTTACATCAAAACGGCCAAGTTAGCAGTATCTTTCTCTCTTCTCTTTCTCTCTCTCCCTCCCTCACTCTCTCTTCTCTTTCTCCGTCTCTCTCCCTCTCTCGCGCGCATGCGTATTGAAGAGATTTATTACATAATTAAAGTCTATCACCGCAAATTGACAATCACAATAAATAACGATCATAGGCAGTTTTTTACTAATTTATATTCCAAACATGGATCCTTTACAAATGTAAATTACTTGCTTAAATGGTGTCAACACTTTGAATTCATATGAATTCAAATTAACTACTAAACTTTTGGACTAATATCTTTGTTAACAGATTGATCCATATATTTTGTAAATGTATTACAGTCGAATCTCACTGGAGCGAGATAGCAAGGGGCCACCAAAACACTTTGTTAGAAAGAGTTTCTAGCACGCCTGTTTGGATAATTTACGAATCATCTTTCGGATGTATGTAGGTAGTCGGATCACCTCGGCCATTTCCCTAAATGGGACTTCTTTTGAGAGAGGCGTCAAAACAAAGATAGCAGGTCGGGTGGCAGCTCACTACAGTACGATGTCTGTAAAACTTCAATTTGCGGCGGCTTCAGATTTAAATCATCCGATTTCATTTTACCCAGCTCAGCAGATACGCAGCTGTTAAACGATGGTATTGTTTATGTTTTGTGCGAACTACATAGGCATATTCTTCTTCCGACTTCCGGCGAACGAAACGGTCGTGATTTCAGTAATAATCGCACCAGATACAACCGAGGGATGAGTGTCCCGAGGACGGAGTTACCCGAGGAGTTCCGATTGTCATTTTATGTGTGTCTCAATTGTCGAAAACCGGCACTGTCGTAAAATCGATGTCGGTAGCGTTGTCCATATTAAAATTGTAGGTAAGAAACGTGTTCAAAGGGAGACACAGTAAAGAAAAAATTGTTGCTGTTGTTGTTGTTTTCATTTAATACATGAAACAAACATGCTTATCATGCATTTATTCACTGAATTACTCATCGTCGGATACCCCCGGTTGATTCTATTACGTTACTCTCCATTCATCACCCGTGGGCAAATTGCTACTCATTTCGTCGTTTTGTTTGAATAGAACAGAACAGACATTATCCAATCAGATGATAGGTTACAAAATTAAATACTCTTCAATCGGAAGATCAATACGGTGACCTGACAACGTAAACATGGCGACCGGTGCAGCGCATCGCAAGTGTAAAGTATGTCTGTCAGCGATCCGCGACAGATGTTCTTACAGATCTTTGGGCACTCCAGCAAGTATTGCAAAATACACGTCGGTCTTAAACGAAATCGGTATCCTTGCCCATGAAGACAGTGACGTTGCGTGTAATTTGTGCGTAAATAAACTTAACCGGTTTTGCAAACTACAGGACGACCTAGCTACACGATTATCGGTCATCGAAGTGGTATGTAAGCGTAAACCTGATTGGTTGGCAGATCCGCTGGATTTTCTTAGCGAACCAATCGGATTGCGGCATTTCATAGTAAACAAAACGACGAAATGAGTAGCAATTTGCCCACGGGTGATGAATGGAGAGTAACGTAATAGAATCAACCGGGGGTATCCGACGATGTGAATTACTCAGAATTCTCTATACCTGAAGTTGCCGCAGAATAAACTTGCATAGGTTAAAACAACAACTACAACAAAATAGTCTTTCTATCTTAGTTTTGTTAGAAAACAATCATTGCAGTATCGTCGATTTTATGCAATTTATTAATATTTCCTAAACTGAGATTTCAGTTAGGTGTTCGAGAATGTGCCGTGCATAAATTCGATGCAGAGTATGTATGGAAGTTACAACTAAACACCGTCTTATAGAAATAAAAAAAAATCGTTGGATGCTTCGGTAAATGGTGTAAATAGAAATGTTTTATTAGACGAAATACAAATACTGGTAAATATTGTTGAACAAAAACTATAACTAAACATTTTCTCTGAACTTCACAATAGTTTTAGCACACCAACCAAGCAAAGCGTTTACTAAATCTTGGAACAAAATATAACAGATTGTTACAAATTACGATCGTGTTTCACTACACTATTCATTTAGATTGTAGAAAATATTCATAAATACAATTACCAAAGCAACATATTTTAATGCAACCATTTAGAACAGTATTAAGGAAAAATAAAATCTAATACAGTACATATTAATTTAAAAGCAAGATTGTTCCAATATACATTTATACTTTTTACTTTGGGCAACATAAAATATCAATAAATATGTTGTCTGCACTTCCTGGTTAACATATTATGGATGTGTTAAAAGATTTTTGAGCCAACAAAAAATTTACATGGTGGCACCCATGTCGTAGTGGTAGAGTCGCCGACTTGTATCTCCTCTGGCCGCTTAGCCTTCTTATGTGGGAAAGTCTTCCATCTGATCTGCATTGAATCAGTGGTTCTACCCAGACATTTGTTTGGGGTCTTCCTCAATCAAAATAGCTGGACGTCGTTATAATAATCATGATTGGTCACTGCGATGTATTTCAAAAACTGCACATTGCTACACATGGTGCTTCCTGCAGCTGCAGATCACTAGATTATAACATTATCACCAACTAAGCAATATATCTTTCCTTTTCTCTTTTTTTCGCAACTTGATACATAATTCTACAAAGCCTGGCTCGTTGTTAAAAACGATGTTCAGACAAAATACTTCTTGAACACAATTCCTTTTGTTCATTTTCAGGCGGACCCCTCTGTGAATTGTTCAATGCCTATAAATCCAATCCTGTAAAGTTTCCACATTTGGCAATATTGTTTATTTGGTTCGCACAGTTAAGTCTCGTAAACAAAATGAAAATCACGTCAGATTATTTGTTATTGAATTCCCACTTCGAGATAAATTATAATAATTTACAGGATTGATTTTGTCTGCTTTTGTTAATGTTTAGATTTTGTCCACCTATGCTGAAATAAATGGAAGGGATTTTGTTCCGGAGGGATTTTGTCATATAAATGCTAACAACTGTTGTATCTTCTTATGTATTTATGGAGTTCAAAATTATTAACTGAAATAGGTCTGTAAAAATCTCTGAAGATTTGGTTTATTAAATAGTATGTATAATAAATAGGTTTTTAAATAGATCAAAATTCTTTACTAAAATACAATTATAAATGTATGTAAACATTAAATGGTGTGATACTTATATAATATATTTGTAGTTATGTAGAATAATATTAAGTATTCACAAGTGAATTTGCTTCGTTAATGTGATAAATGTAATAAATGAAGAAAATGTAATAAATGTTTCTGTATCCGTATTTGTATCATATAGCCTCTTTTATCAAAATACTTCTTATTTGTTAAATACTTGCCACTATAGTAAGTCTAGCCTAATGAAGATTAGGAATTTAAAAATATTTTAGCAAAAACTGTGACAACATAGTAGATTGCATTCGGTCAATTGCAGATGGCAAGAGTATGGATAATGTAGTAGTTCTAATATAGTCTAGATAATTTGTCTGTATGTATGTAAGTGTAAAGTATTATAATATTACTAAACATTTGTTTAATTATTTTTAACTACATTTACGCACACGCAATTATCTGGTTAGGGACAAAGTATCATTTCTTTGTATTTTGATGTGTTTTTATTACATATAAATTTAACAAAACTATCCAAACAACTATAGTGACATGTCATAAGATATATATAAGCATGTTTGTACATTTCACTCAATATATGCCAAAAAGTGCCTGCCGAACACCCCTCCACAATGTAATTGTCAAACACGGGTACATATATCTCCCTTCCCTTCTTTTACTAATCTTTCGAGTTGTGTTGTTTCTTATATTTCTGCTTCTATGGTGCATGTGGATGAATAAAAAGAATATATGACTGCCAGCGGGACCTCAGAATTAAAAAATAGGTCCCATCATCCACATGTTAACCAGTCGTTTCTATTTTTAATACTAGCTGAATTATAGATATTACAGGGGACAGGCCTGAAAACATGTATATTGTAATCTGTAAATATAAATATAATTATTATTCTTGATTTTTTAAAATAAACATACTCTTAAACGGTCCTAGAAAGGTGCCCATAGCATCGGATAAAAAATACAACTATATGTTTTATCTTTTATTTTACCTGGATACTTTTTTTTGGTTTTTAAATTATTGTACTTTTTTATCAATATTATAAGTCCCAAATGAGGCACTGTATAACAGGCGAATAATCTAGATTCAATGTTAATAGTGGACTGGAAACCAAATGTAATAAATGAAATAAGAAGTGTACACTGATATTTTAGACAAAACAAATTTTACCACACATTCACCACAGCACAAACATACAACAAAGATATTAAAACCACCCATACATTATACAAGCCTTCTGTCATAATCACCCTTATGTTATTAAATTTTTAATATTTTTAACCTACCAGACACTAGGCAACCCTCACGCCATTAATATAACGTTGTGATATTTCATTTTTAAACTCCCATACTTTAATGCTCGCCCTATAACAATAGTTAGGGCGAGGGTAAACAAGACCAAATATTAATTGATTGCGATGCAAGATTTTAAAAGAATTACAATATCATATCTCATGCTCACTATCATTAAACAGATCACCTGTCTGCTTGTCTGTGGGTCTGTCTGTCTGTCTGTCTGTCTGTCTGCCCGTCTGTCTGTCTGTCTGTCTGTAACCGATCAATCACGCCCAAAACCGTTTTGGGGGCAGTAACACGACAACATTTCATTGTATTTTATTTTTGCGTCTACTGTCGCCGAAAAGGACGTACGAAATACTTTTCTGTAGTGTTAAACAGAAAGGGACCCACGTTGTCATTTATTGAGAACGGGGCCTTGAAAGCCTCACTTGAGCGTTTTCTCAAAGTGGCAGGTTGCTTTCACTTTGGTCCGCCGCACACATTTCGGCTGCCATTTGTCCTAGTTACCTTCATATCCAATGCATCTGACCTGACCTACTTACGCAGGCCACGCTGGGCATGGGCCATGCTGGAGCACGTCTAAGGAGGTCAGGCTTTTGGGGCAAGGTCGGTCACTCGTTCCAAACGGAGAATTATCACTTTTCGGGCTCTTTTTGCGCACACTTGCCAGTCTCCAGGACCGGAAGTGCCGGCATTTTCCCAAAGAAGCCCGACCAGACTGAGACTCTGAGAGCTTTCAGGTCCGATCGCGATTGGGAAGTGCCCGAAAAAGTGGCCCAAAGTGCCGACATTTTCCCAAAGTAGCCAGACCAGAATGCGCGGGACGGACGGACAAAAGCTTGATTTTGTCACAAAGTGGACTGAAAGTATTTACAGAAAAATAACATGTCAGATGAACAGAATCTTATGTATACTGTGTTAAAGTACGTTAAAATAGGCTTTACATTGCCTGTACGCACACGCAATTATCTGGTTAGGGACAAAGTATCATTTCTTTGCTTTTGATGGGTTTAATTACATATAAATTTAACAAAACTATCCAAATAACTATAGTGACATGTCATAAGATATATATAAGCATGTTTGTACATTTCACTACATATGCCAAAAAGTGCCTGCCGAATACCACTCCACAAGTGGCTCTCTGATTGGCTGAGCCGAAATATAAGCTGCGATACGATTGACTGAATTTCAATCCGTTTTTCGAAACGAAAATGAAAATGTTGCCTCGGCAAATCAGATTTGTTCCCGCTCTTATCTCACTGTTAACCGACTTTCCATATATTAAATAGATACTGTAGCGATGCAAGATTTTAAAAAAAATTACAATATCATATCTCATGCTCACTATCTTTAAACAGATCACCTGTCTGCTTGTCTGTCGTCTGCTTGTCTGTCTGTCTGTCTGTTTGCTTGTCTGTCTGTCTGTCTGTCTGTCTGTCTGTCTGTCTGTCTGTCTGTCTGTCTGTCTGTCTGTCTGTCTGTCTGTCTGTCTGTCTGTCTGTCTGTCTGTAACCGATCAATCACGCCCAATACCGTTTTGGGGGCAGTAACACGACAACATTTCATTGTATTTTATTTTTGCGTCTACTGTCGCCGAAAAGGATGTACGAAATACTTTTCTGTAGTGTTAAACAGAAAGGGACCCACGTTGTCATTTATTGAGAACGGGGCCTTGAAAGCCTCACTTGAGCGTTTTCTCAAGTGGCAGGTTGCTTTCACTTTGGTCCGCCGCACACATTTCGGCTGCCATTTGTCCTATTTACCTTCATATCCAATGCATCTGACCTGACCTACTTACGCAGGCCACGCTGGGCAGGGGCCATGCTGGAGCACGTCTAAGGAGGTCAGGCTTTTGGGGCAAGGTCGGTCACTCGTTCCAAACGGAGAATTATCACTTTTCGGGCTCTTTTTGCGCACACTTGCCAGTCTCCAGGACCGGAATTGCCGGCATTTTCCCAAAGAAGCCCGACCAGACTGAGACTCTGAGAGGTTTCAGGTCCGATCGCGATTGGGAAGTGCCCGAGAAAGTGGCCCAAAGTGCCGACATTTTCCCAAAGTAGCCAGACCAGAATGCGTCGGACGGACGGACAAAAGCTTGATTTTGTCACAAAGTGGACTGAAAGTATTTACAGAAAAATAACATGTCAGATGAACAGAATCTTATGTATACAGTGTTAAAGTACGTTAAAATAGGCTTTACATAGCCTGTACGCACACGCAATTATCTGGTTAGGGACAAAGTATCATTTCTTTGTTTTTGATGGGTTTAATTGCATATAAATTTAACAAAACTATCCAAACAACTATAGTGACATGTCATAAGATATATATAAGCATGTTTGTACATTTCACTCCATATGCCAAAAAGTGCCTGCCGAATACCACTCCACAAGTGGCTCTCTGATTGGCTGAGCCGAAATATAAGTTGCGATACGATCGACTGAATTTCAATCCGTTTTTCGAAACGAAAATGAAAATGTTGCCTCGGCAAATCAGATTCGTTCCCGCTCTTATCTCACTGTTAACCGACTTTCCATATATTAAATAGATACTGTAGCGATGCAAGATTTTAAAAAAAATTACAATATCATATCTCATGTTCACTATTATTAAACAGATCACTTGTCTGCTTGTCTGTCGTCTGCTTGTCTGTCTGTCTGTCTGCTTGTCTGTCTGTCTGTCTGTCTGTCTGTCTGTCTGTCTGTCTGTCTGTCTGTCTGTCTGTCTGTAACCGATCAATCACGCCCAATACCGTTTTGGGGGCAGTAACACGACAACATTTCATTGTATTTTATTTTTGCGTCTACTGTCGCCGAAAAGGATGTACGAAATACTTTTCTGTAGTGTAAAACAGAAAGGGACCCACGTTGTCATTTATTGAGAACGGGGCCGTGAATACCTCACTTGAGCGTTTTCTCAAGTGGCAGGTTGCTTTCACTTTGGTCCGCCGCACACATTTCGGCTGCCATTTGTCCTATTTACCTTCATATCCAATGCATCTGACCTGACCTACTTACGCAGGCCACGATGGGCAGGGGCCATGCTGGAGCACGTCTAAGGAGGTCAGGCTTTTGGGGCAAGGTCGGTCACTCGTTCCAAACGGAGAATTATCACTTTTCGGGCTCTTTTTGCGCACACTTGCCAGTCTCCAGGACCGGAAGTGCCGGCATTTTCCCAAAGAAGCCCGACCAGACTGAGACTCTGAGAGGTTTCAGGTCCGATCGCGATTGGGAAGTGTCCGAAAAAGTGGCCCAAAGTGCCGACATTTTCCCAAAGTAGCCAGACCAGAATGCGCCGGACGGACGGACAAAAGCTTGATTTTGTCACAAAGTGGACTGAAAGTATTTACAGAAAAATAACATGTCAGATGAACAGAAGCTTATGTATACAGTGTTAAAGTACGTTAAAATAGGCTTTACATTGCCTGTACGCACACGCAATTATCTGGTTAGGGACAAAGTATCATTTCTTTGTTTTTGATGGGTTTAATTGCATATAAATTTAACAAAACTATCCAAACAACTATAGTGACATGTCATAAGATATATATAAGCATGTTTTATACATTTCACTCCATATGCCAAAAAGTGCCTGCCGAATACCACTCCACAAGTGGCTCTCTGATTGGCTGAGCCGAAATATAAGTTGCGATACGATCGACTGAATTTCAATCCGTTTTTCGAAACGAAAATGAAAATGTTGCCTCGGCAAATCAGATTCGTTCCCGCTCTTATCTCACTGTTAACCGACTTTCCATATATTAAATAGATACTGTAGCGATGCAAGATTTTAAAAAAATTACAATATCATATCTCATGTTCACTATTATTAAACAGATCACTTGTCTGCTTGTCTGTCGTCTGCTTGTCTGTCTGTCTGTCTGCTTGTCTGTCTGTCTGTCTGTCTGTCTGTCTGTCTGTCTGTCTGTCTGTCTGTCTGTTCTGTCTGTCTGTCTGTAACCGATCAATCACGCCCAATACCGTTTTGGGGGCAGTAACACGACAACATTTCATTGTATTTTATTTTTGCGTCTACTGTCGCCGAAAAGGATGTACGAAATACTTTTCTGTAGTGTAAAACAGAAAGGGACCCACGTTGTCATTTATTGAGAACGGGGCCGTGAAAGCCTCACTTGAGCGTTTTCTCAAGTGGCAGGTTGCTTTCACTTTGGTCCGCCGCACACATTTCGGCTGCCATTTGTCCTATTTACCTTCATATCCAATGCATCTGACCTGACCTACTTACGCAGGCCACGATGGGCAGGGGCCATGCTGGAGCACGTCTAAGGAGGTCAGGCTTTTGGGGCAAGGTCGGTCACTCGTTCCAAACGGAGAATTATCACTTTTCGGGCTCTTTTTGCGCACACTTGCCAGTCTCCAGGACCGGAAGTGCCGGCATTTTCCCAAAGAAGCCCGACCAGACTGAGACTCTGAGAGGTTTCAGGTCCGATCGCGATTGGGAAGTGTCCGAAAAAGTGGCCCAAAGTGCCGACATTTTCCCAAAGTAGCCAGACCAGAATGCGCCGGACGGACGGACAAAAGCTTGATTTTGTCACAAAGTGGACTGAAAGTATTTACAGAAAAATAACATGTCAGATGAACAGAAGCTTATGTATACAGTGTTAAAGTACGTTAAAATAGGCTTTACATTGCCTGTACGCACACGCAATTATCTGGTTAGGGACAAAGTATCATTTCTTTGTTTTTGATGGGTTTAATTACATATAAATTTAACAAAACTATCCAAACAACTATAGTGACATGTCATAAGATATATATAAGCATGTTTGTACATTTCACTCCATATGCCAAAAAGTGCCTGCCGAATACCACTCCACAAGTGGCTCTCTGATTGGCTGAGCCGAAATATAAGCTGCGATACGATTGACTGAATTTCAATCCGTTTTTCGAAATGAAAATGTTGCCCCGGCAAATCAGATTCGTTCCCGCTCTTATCGCACTGTTAACCGACTTTCCATACATTAAATAGATACTGTAGCGATGCAAGATTTTAAAATAATTACAACATCATATCTCATGCTCACCATAATTAAACAGATCACCTGTCTGCTTGTCTGTCGTCTGCTTGTCTGTCTGTCTCTCTGTCTGTCGTCTGCTTGTCTGTCTGTCTGTCTGTCTGTCTGTCTGTCTGTCTGCTTGTCTGTCTGTCTGTCTGTCCGTCCGTCCGTCCTTCCGTCCGTCCGTCCGTGCGTCCGTCCGTCTGTCTGGCTGTCTGTCTGTAACCGATCAATCACGCCCAATACCGTTTTGGGGGCAGTAACACGACAACATTTCATTGTATTTTATTTTTGCGGCTACTGTCGCCGAAAAGGACGTACGAAATACTTTTCTGTAGTGTAAGACATAAAGGGACCCAACATTGTCATTTATTGAGAACGGGGACGTGAAAGCCTCACTTGAGCGTTTTCTCAAAGTGGCAGGTTGCTTTCACTTTGGTCCGCCGCACACATTTCGGCTGCCATTTGTCCTATTTACCTTCATATCCAATGCATCTGACCTGACCTACTGACGCAGGCCACGCTGGGCAGGGGCCATGCTGGAGCACGTCTACGGAGGTCAGGCTTTTGGGGCAAGGTCGGTCACTCGTTCCAAACGGAGAATCATCACTTTTCGGGCTCTTTTTGCGCACACTTGCCAGTCTCCAGAACCGGAAGTGCCGGCATTTTCCCAAAGAAGTCCGACCAGACTGCGACTCTGAGAGGTTTCAGGTCCGATCCCGATTGGGAAGTGCCCGAAAAAGTGGCCCAAAGTGCCGAAATTTTCCCAAAGTAGCCAGACCAGAATGCGCCGGACGGACGGACGGACGGACAAAAGCTTGTTTTTGTCACATAGTGGACTGAAAGTATTTACAGAAAAATAACATGTCAGATGAACAGAATCTTATGTATACAGTGTTAAAGTACGTTAAAATAGGCTTTACATTGCCTGTACGCACACGCAATTATCTGGTTAGGGACAAAGTATCATTTCTTTGCTTTTGATGTGTTTTTATTACATATAAATTTAACAAAACTATCCAAACAACTATAGTGACATGTCATAAGATATATATAAGCATGTTTGTACATTTCACTCACTATATGCCAAAAAGTGCCTGCCGAACATTCCTCCACAAGCGGCTCTTTGATTGGATGAGCCGAAATATAAGCTGCGATACGATTGACTGAATTTCAATCCGTTTTTCGAAACGAAAATGAAAATGTTGCCTCGGCCAATCAGATTCGTTCCCGCTCTTATCTCACTGTTAACCGACTTTCCATATATTAGATAGACACTGTAGCGATGCAAGTTTTTAAAAGAACTACAATATCATATCTCATGCTCACTATCATTAAACAGATCACCAAATCTCATACTCAAATTTAATTTGCTCGAAGCTAGCCATCATTTTTTTTTAAAAATAACATAATGAATTTTGAAGTCTATATACAATGTTAAACACCATAGCTAAGAGCAACCCTCACGCCATTAGTAACCCTCTGCGATATTTAATTTGTAATCAACTTGGAACTAATGCTCGCCAAGTAATTTATAATTAACGGCGAGGGTAAATAAGTCCAAATAAGTAAGTTAGATGCAAGTATCATTTGTTCAAATCATTCAATATGACAGAAACTAAGCAGACTGCTCGAAAATCCATCGGAGGAAAGGCTCCACGAAAACAGCTGGCCACCAAGGCCGCTCGTAAGAGCGCATCAACCACTGGTGGAGTGAAGAAACCACACAGGTACATGCCCGGTACCGTCGCTCTTCATGAGATCCGTAGATACCAGAAGACCACTGAGCTGTTGATCAGGAAACTGCCATTCCAGCGTCTGGTCAGGGAAATCGCCCAGGACTTCAAGACTGATCTCCGATTGCAGAGCTCTGTCGTCATTGCCCTTCAGGATGGCCTCCAGAAGCAAACGCAGACGCGTTCGTTATCTATCTGTCTGTCTGTCTGTCTGTCTGTCTGTCTGTCTGTCTGTCTGTCTGTCTGTCTGTCTGTCTGTCTGTCTCTCTGTCTGTCTGTCTGCCTGCCTGCCTGCCTAAATGCCTGCCTAACTGCCTGCATAACTGCCTGTCTGTCTGTCTGTCTGTCTGTCTGTCTGTCTGTCTGTCTGTCTGTAACCGATCAATCACGCCCAATACCGTTTAGGGGGCAGTAACACGACAACATTTCATTGTATTTTATTTTTGCGTCTACTGTCGCCGAATAGGACGTACGAAATTCTTTTCTGTAGTGTAAAACAGAAAGGGACCCAACATTGTCATTTATTGAGAACGGGGCCGTGAAAGCCTCACTTGAGCGTTTTCCCAAAGTGGCAGGTTGCTTTCACTTTGGTCCGCCGCACACATTTAGGCTGCCATTTGTCCTATTTACCTTCATATCCAATGCATCTGACCTGACCTACTTACGCAGGCCACGCTGCGCAGGGGCCATTCTGGAGCACGTCTAAGGAGGTCAGGCTTTTGGGGCAAGGTCGGTCACTCGTTCCAAACGGAGAATTATCACTTTTGGGCTCTTTTTGCGCACACTTGCCAATCTCCAGGACCGGAAGTGCCGGCATTTTCCCAAAGAAGCTCCACAAGACTGAGACTCTGAGAGGTTTCAGGTCCGATCCCGATTGGGAAGTGCCCGAAAAAGTGGCCCAAAGTGCCGACATTTTCCCAAAGTAGCCAGACCAGAATGCGCCGGACGGACGGACAAAAGCTTGTTTTTGTCACAAAAATGGATTGAAAGTATTTACTGAAAAATAACATGTCAGATGAACAGAATCTTATGTATACAGTGTTAAAGTACGTTAAAATAGGCTTTACATTGCCTGTACGCACACGCAATTATCTGGTTAGGGACAAAGTATAATTTCTTTGTTTTTGATGTGTTTTATTACATATATATTTAACAAAACTATCCAAACAACTATAGTGACATGTCATAAGATATATATAAGCATGATCAATCAATATTTGGTCTTGTTTACCCTCGCCCTAACTATTGTTATAGGGCGAGCATTAAAGTATGGGAGTTTAAAAGTGAAATATCACAACGTTATATTAATGGCGTGAGGGTTGCCTAGTGTCTGGTAGGTTAAAAATATTAAAAATTTAATAACATAAGGGTGATTATGACAGAAGGCTTGTATAATGTATGGGTGGTTTTAATATCTTTGTTGTATGTTTGTGCTGTGGTGAATGTGTGGTAAAATTTGTTTTGTCTAAAATATCAGTGTACACTTCTTATTTCATTTATTACATTTGGTTTCCAGTCCACTATTAACATTGAATCTAGATTATTTCGCCTGTTATACAGTGCCTCATTTGGGACTTATAATATTGATAAAAAAGTACAATAATTTAAAAACCAAAAAAAAGTATCCAGGTAAAATAGAAGATAAAACATTTAGTTGTATTTTTTATCCGATGCTATAGGCACCTTTCTAGGACCGTTTAAGAGTATGTTTATTTTAAAAAATCAAGAATAATAATTATATTTATATTTACAGATTACAATATACATGTTTTCAGGCCTGTCCCCTGTAATATCTATAATTCAGCTAGTATTATAAATAGAAAAGACTGGTTAACATGTGGATGGTGGGACCTATTTTTTAATTCTGAGGTCCCGCTGGCAGTCATATATTCTTTTTATTCATCCACATGCACCATAGAAGCAGAAATATAAGAAACAACACAACTCGAGAGATTAGTAAAAGAAGGGAAGGGAGATATATGTACCCGTGTTTGACAATTACAAAGGATATCTCCCGTTCCCTATAGAGTAAGATTATTTTTTAAATGTTTATTTTGTCAGAAGAGAAGGAGAGGATTTGGAAGTTATTTATGGTTAATTATTTTATGAATATAGACAGGCCTGTGTTCCTCAGAGGCACTGTATGGCGAAAAACACTAGGGCGCAGGAGAGATTTACGGTAAAGTTTTATTTTCCCATTTCCCTAAGGTGCCTCACTCGTCCGATGAAACCCGTGCGGCGCCCCCCCCCCCCGTGTGATCAGAGTCTGCAACATATTTGCTAGATGTAATAGCCTCTACACTATGAATAACGTTGTAATATTTCATAGGTATTATTATTTAAAAAAGAAAACTTGTTTACACAGATCTTTATTACTATGCTTATTTATTAAAAATTATATGTTGCATTTATAGTATTATTGTTCATTATAAGTATAAAAATGTATTTGTGCTAATGCATGGAGAGTAAGTCTCTTCCTGTTAACTTTGATTCGCCATTTTTTTGGCACCATGTGTTGCCGAGATGTATAAAAATCGACTGTGTATTAATTGTTACTGTTTTAATTGTGTCAATGAGGGGGGTTTCGCACGGATTAACCATGTTTTCACTGGTATACCCGGGTGCCTTCTTGAGAAAACAGTTGTTCGAAACGGTAAAGGTGCTTTTCTATTTAGTATGTTGCGACCTTCACCTTCTATATATTTGTTTTCCCATGGTGTTCAGGAAAAACAGGCAAGTTTGTTAAATTATTCTATTTATATTACATTTCTTCTTTTCTTGCCTATATATTATGTAAAATAGATCGTAGGTCATTATTGTAAATAATAGTATAATACTCGTAATACACTTTTTGATATATAGTCAATATTCAATATATAAATAGTATGAGAAATTATAATTCAATCCTTGTTGTTATAGGAATTATGTATTAATGTTGTTGTTTATTTATTTATATTATGATGGCTTTTTTTATTATTTATCCACATCCCGGAGAGCCCATGGCCTTTATGGGTAAAGAAGAAACTGTATAAGAGGGTTGTTTTTTTGTTGTTTTGTTTTTTAAATGTTACAAGTATATATATTAAGTATTTTGGTTTCCATCCATTTCCTGGGTAGAACCACTGTCATTAAAAAAAAAAAAAAAAAAAAAAAAAAAAAATTTTTTGGATAGTATAGACAGGTTAATACATGGATATTATTCTTTTATTTTCTCTGTTCTTTCTTTTTATCCATGTACACCTTAGAGTAGAGTAGAGAGGTTTTTTTTTATATAGGATAACACGATAGAAGAGACAGTACAGGGCCGAGACTTATACCAAATTTTGACAATTGCATAAAGCGTTGGTAGTCCTCGGCCCTGGGAAGTTGTTACCATTAGTCGGTAGTATATAAAACATTCTAGTGTGTTTCATTTTTGGCCAAGAGCTCCCACACGATGCTGTATTTTTTGTAGATGTAAGGCACCTGGTTTTCATCGGACAGTGAACCGAGTTCGCTTTGGGTTCCCCGAAGAGGTGTTCTTATCCAGGGCCCCTATCACCCTCCCCCCGTCATGCCTTCTCAGTACGCCCCTGCGGGATGCCCCGTAAAATTTTATTTATTTTTTGTTGAAGTTTGTTCACCTTCTGCCGGTCAGGCCCTACCAACTTCCACCAGCCCCGCCTCCATCTACATGTGGGTGCGGGGCTAGTGGCCGATCCGGGCAAGCCGAGCCTTAAATTGGTCTGAAAATACATGGTATCATATGTCCGTCAGGCCCTACCAACCATCCCCGTCCCCATCTAAGGACCTCTATCATCCCAGGGTCGGGGGTTGGTCCGGGCAGGCCGGGTTACTATATGTCCTTTATGTATTATTTAGGTCCAGAAGATACACCGTGTCACACGCCCATCAGACCCTACCAACCATCCCCGGCCCCATCTATGGACCTTTATCATCCCAGGGTCGGGGGTCGGTCCGGGCAAGCTGGGTTGCTGTGTGACACTGATGCATCATCATGGTGTACATCCCACAGAGGCGCTCTTAATTTTCTGTGTTTTGGTATAGATGGGTTTAACCAAAATAGCCCTTGTTGGATGAGCCACCCTTATATTTATACTATTTAGAAAAAGGGATGGCTCCCCAGTTCGATTCTGGGAAGGGCTGGTGTTTTATCTGTTTATCCCAGAATAGAATTAATATATTTTATTTGAGACTAAATAACAATATTAAAAAGATAATCTTCTATTATGTTTATTTCATTAAGTTCATTATAATGTTTTAATAATGTGTTTTATAATAAGTCGTATAGGTTGTACCAATCAGGTGTATCATTGTGTTTTAAGGCTGATATATTTTGAGAAGGCATGACGTCGGGGTGGTCGGACTTTTTTTAATTTTTTTTTTCATATCATTTACTTTGTTTTTAGATTTTTGTTGACATCTGGGTGTTGTGAATAAATTCTCCCAGTGCCTTAAATATTGTTGTTTCTAGTAGTTTGGGTGGGTAGAGGATATTTGTCTTATTAAATACCAAATTTTCCGAAAGTAAAACTTGTTCTAATTTTATCCTCTCCCCCCTGTGGTCTTCGCATTGTAACAACAGGTGTTTGTCATCAAACCGGACCCCGCACGTGGAACAATCTGGATTTAGGTTTAGGATATATTGGCCGGTACTGCCAGGTAAAAGAGTTGTGCCCAGTCTTAATCTTGTTATACTACGTTCAATTCGAAAGTTATTTGAGTAAATTGTTGGGCGTTTTAGTGATGGTATTTTTGACCGTCCATCATTGATTTTGTCATTAATGATTTTACAGTGTTGTTCCCATTTATTTAATAAATTTTTCCTTGATATTGAATAGATTTCAGTTGGTGCGAGGCCCGTGTGATGTCCCACCTGCAAAGCGCTCAGTCCGGCTTTGGCTGCCCCGTCAGCCCTTTCATTTCCCGAGATCCCTACATGTGCTGGACACCATGTTAGAGTGACAATGTGGCCTTTCTCCATGCACTGGTTTGCTACAATTTTGATTTGATTGAGGAGGTCAGGCCTGGATCTGCTTTTATTATTTTCTATGGAAATAAGTGATCCAAAAGAGTCCGAAAAAATAACAGATCTTGTTTTTTCTTGTTTGTTTATCCAGCTCAAGGCCTGTAGGATGGCATTCATTCCGCTGTATAGATGGAAGTTTTGTCTGATATTCTTTCCGAAAATGTTAGATCAATAGAAGGAATGACAAAAGCGGAAGCCACCCTACCCTTTTGGGGGTCTTTACTTCCATCTGTATATATTTTAACCCAGTTTTTGTATTTACTGTCCAAATGCTCCAGTGTTAGCGCCTTGATTTTATTAGGGCAGTCATTTTTAGTGAACAGTTTTGTAAGACTTAGGTCGATCTCGGGTTTTTTCAGGGTCCGCGGTTCCACCTCGGCCGGGCCGAGCGTCGCCACGCCGCTCTCTTCGACACCGCAGGCTTCCACCAGGTTTTGGGTATAAGCTCCAAAAGGGAGTGGGGGTGTCTTTTCAGATCCCCTCCTTGGTGTTTTGTAGAAGTAGCCGGTGCCGAAGATTTGATTCACAGGGTTGTCCGGTTTGGTACGGGCCCTGGCCCAATATCTAATTGACTGATCATCCCTCCGCAGACCTAGGGGAGGCACCCCAGCCTCTTGTTCCAATATGCTTATAGGTGTGGATTTTAGGGCCCCTAGTGCTATCCTGAGAGCTTGATTTTGTAGGCTATCAAGCTTTTTAAGATTTGTTTTGGCTGCGATGGAGTAAATTTGACAGACATAGTCAATTTTTGGACGTATGAGAGACTTGTAGAGTAACAGGAGACTGTGTTTATCTGAACCGAAGTCAGTCCCTTTTAACATCCTCATTAAGTTCAAGTCTCTCTGGCATCTTTCAATGATGTCTTGTATATGATTCTTGAATGATAACCTCCTATCAAGAGTCATTCCCAGAAATTTTACCTTATCTTTAAAATTTACTTTTTCTCCCCCTAAATATACGTCCAAATCCATCTCTTGTTTAAGTCCGAAAAGAATGCCTACAGTTTTACTTTGTGAAATTTTGAATCCCCATTTTTTTGACCACTCCCAAATGGCGTCCAATCCGCTCTGGGCTTTTTCTCTGAGCAGTTTTAACGAGGAGCCAGTTAGCCATGCGCTCGAATCATCGGCGAATTGGCTCACTACTAGTCCCGTCCCTTCGACACTGCTAGGAAGGTCATTTATAAGGAGCGAGAACAGTAGTGGGGAGAGGATCGAGCCCTGTGGGGTACCCCTCTTTAGGGTTTCATGATTTGATAGTGTGTCCCCCACTTTGACTTGGATTTTCCTATCATTTAAAAACGCTCTCAGGTACCTGTAGCAGTTGCCTGTTATACCATGGTCTTTAAGTTTAGTAAGAACTCCTGCATGCCATGTCAGATCAAAAGCGGCCTGCAGGTCGAGAAAGATGGCTGCAACATACCTTCTTCTATTCCTAGCATAGATTATGTCATGTTGCAGTCTAGCGAGCTGATCTAATGTGCTCCTACCTTTTCTAAATCCGGATTGAAAGGGATTTATAATGTTTTTTGATTCTAATAGATGTTCTAAACGAGCCTTAACCATCCCCTCGAGCAATTTCCCCGCATGGGATGTCAGGCTTATGGGTCTATATGATTTTGGTTCATTTTCAGGTTTATTTAGTTTTAGTAAAGGTATAACTATGGCTTCTTTCCAGGTTTCGGGGTATATCCCTGTCGTCCACACCATATTAAATAATTTAAGCCAAAGTTCTAGGGCTTTTTTGGGCATATTTTTAAACAACATGTAAGAGATCCTGTCCTTGCCCGTGGCTGAGCTACTCCTAGTTCTGATTACGTCTTCAAGTTCCGAAATTGAGAAGCTATTATTGAGAGGTATGTTATTCTCTCCTGGGAGTTCTATTTTTTCTTTGTTTTCTGACTCAAATTTTGCCTGGATTTCTAATATTTCTGTAGAGATATTTGAGTCGCTGGAGACATCCTTATAATGAGAGACAAGTATGTTAGCTTTCTCTATGGGGGTGACTGCAGATGTCTTATTATTTTTTAGTAGTGGTATGGGGCTATAAGAATTTCCTCGAATTCTGCGGATTTTTTTCCAAAAATCAATCGAATTCGTGTTGTGATTGCACGAATTGCAGAATTCCTCCCAGTCTTGCCTTTTGGCATCTAGTATGACCTTTGTTGCGCTTCTCTGAGCCTCCATGTACCCATTATAGTTTTCTGGACATGGATTTCTCTTTAATTTATTTAGTGTTTTTTTTCGCCCCTTGACTGCATCATTACAAGTTTTGTTCCACCACGGGACAAGGCTTCTCCTATGTTTTTTTGTCCTACTGACCGGGATGCACTCCCCCGCAATAAATAGAAACTTTTCTGTTAAGAGCTGACAGTGCATGTCTACATTTGTCGAGTGTATTCCATCAGGGTTAATTTCCTCGCACATTTCTTTGAATTTTTCCCAATCTGCTTTTTTGTAGTTAAATTTGGTGTCAGAATTGTTTTTTGGCTCTGGCATACCATGTTTTTGAATTGAAGTGATGATTGGGAAATGATCTGAACCCCAAGTATCTTCCATTACTCCCCAGTCCGAAAATACCGAAAGTCTTGGACTAGCATATAAGCATGTTTGTACATTTCACTCAATATATGCCAAAAAGTGCCGGCCGAATACCACTCCACAAACGGCTCTCTGATTGGCTGAGCCGAAATATAAGCTGCGATACGATTGACTGAATTTCAATCCGTTTTTCGAAACGAAAATGAAAATGTTGCCTCGGCAAATCAGATTCGTTCCCGCTCTTATCTCACTGTTAAGCGACTTTCCATATATTAGAAAGATACTGTAGCGATGCAAGATTTTAAAAGGATTACAATATCATATCTCATGCTCACTATCATTAAACAAATCATCTGTCTGTCTGTCTGTCTGTCTGTCTGTCTGTCTGTCTGTCTGCTGTCTGTCTGTCTGTCTGTCTGTCTGTCTGTAACCGATCAATCACGCCCATTACCGTTTAGGGGGCAGTAACACGACAACATTTCATTGTATTTTATTTTTGCGTCTACTGTCGCCGAATAGGACGTACAAAATTCTTTTCTGTAGTGTAAAACAGAAAGGGACCCAACAGTGTCATTTATTGAGAACGGGGCCGTGAAAGCCTCACTTGAGCGTTTTCTCAAAGTGGCAGGTTGCTTTCACTTTGGTTCGCCGCACACATTTCGGCTGCCATTTGTCCTATTTACCTTCATGTCCAATGCATCTGTCCTGACCTACTTACGCAGGCCACGCTGGGCAGGGGCCATGCTGGAGCACGTCTAAGGAGGTCAGGCTTTTGGGGCAAGGTCGGTCACTCGTTCCAAACGGAGAATTATCACTTTTCGGGCTCTTTTTGCGCACACTTGCCAGTCTCCAGGACCGGAAGTGCCGGCATTTTCCCAAAGAAGCTCGACCAGACTGAGACTGAGAGGTTTCAGGTCCGAGCCCTATTGGGAAGTGCCCGAAAAAATGGCCCAAACATGCAATATTTTGCTATTTTCGCCTATGCTGTTCAGAGACTAAGTCCGAACACCAAAAATCCCATGTTTCGTGCCCGAAAAAGTAGCCCAAAGTGTTGACATTTTCCCAAAGTAGCCAGACCAGAATGCGCCGGACGGACGGACAAAAGCTTGTTTTTGTCACAAAGTGGACTGAAAGTATTTACAGAAAAATAACATGTCAGATGAACAGAATCTTATGTATACCGTGTTAAAGTACGTTAAAATAGGCTTTACATAGCCTGTACGCACACGCAATTATCTGGTTAGGGACAAAGTATCATTTCATTGCTTTTGATGTGTTTTTATTACATATAAATTTAACAAAACTATCCAAACAACTATAGTGACATGTCATAAGATATATATAAGCATGTTTGAACATTTCACTCAATATATGCCAAAAAGTGCCTGCCGAACACCCCTCCACAAGCGGCTCTTTGATTGGCTGAGCCGAAATATAGGCTGCAATACGATTGACTGAATTTCAATCCGTTTTTCGAAACGAAAATGAAAATGTTGCCTCGGCCAATCAGATTCGTTCTCGCTCTTATCTCACTGTTAACCGACTTTCCATACATTAGATAGACACTGTAGCGAAGCAAGTTTTTAAAAGAACTACAATATCATATCTCATGCTCACTATCATTAAACAGATCACCAAATCTCATACTCAAATTTAATTTGCTCGAAGCTAGCCATCATTTTTAAAAAATAACATCATGAATTTTGAAGTCTATATACAATGTTAAACACCATAGCTTAGAGCAACCCTCACGCCATTAGTAACCCTCTGTGATATTTAATTTGTAATCAACTTGGAACTAATGCTCGCCAAGTAATTTATAATTAACGGCGAGGGTAAATAAGTCCAAATAAGTAAGTAAGATGCAAGTATCATTTGTTCAAATCATTCAATATGACAGAAACTAAGCAGACTGTTTGAAAATCCATCGGAGGAAAGGCTCCACGAAAGCAGCTGGCCACCAAGGCCGCTCGTAAGAGCGCACCAGCCACTGGTGGAGTGAAGAAACCCCACAGGTACAGGCCCGGTACCGTCGCTCTTCATGAGATCCGTAGATACCAGAAGACCACTGAGCTGTTGATCAGAAACTGTCATTGCAACGTCTGGTCAGGGAAATCGCCTAGGACTTCAAGACTGATCTCCGATTGCAGAGCTCTGTCGTCATTGCCCTTCAGGATGGCCTCCAGAAGCAAACGCAGACGCGTTCATTATCTATCTATCTGTCTGTCTGTCTGTCTGTCTGTCTGTCTGTCTGTCTGTCTACCTCCCTCCCTCCCTCCCTACCTAACTACCTACCTACCTGCCTGCCTGCCTGCCTGCCTGCCTGCCTACCTACCTACCTACCTTCCGACCCACCCACCCACCCATCCATCCATCCATCCATTTATCCATCTATCTATCTATCTATCTATCTATCTATCTATCTATCTATCTATCTATCTATCTATCTATCCATATCAAAAGATAACGCGTTGACACAAATGACCACTCACATTTACATTGCTTCCCACCCACCCATCCATCCATCCACCCATCCATGCATCCATCCATGCATTAATCATTCCATCCTTCCAGCCATCCATGCATCCATCAATCCATCCATCCATCCATCCATCCATCCATCCATCCATCCATCCATCCATCCATCCATCCATCTATCTATCTATCTATCTATCTATCTATCTATCTATCTATCTATCTATCTATCTGTCTGTCTGTTTTTCTATCTATCTCTATCTATCTATACATATTAAAAGATAACGCGTTGACACAAATCACCACTCAAATTAACATTGATAATAACCGTATATGCAATTTACTTTTCCACCACAAAGGGCTTTTTTTCATTGTAGTATAAATTGACCATTTATTTCAAATACTTACCCGTCTGCAATAGGACTGAATATTATTAAACTACCATGTCATTGATTATTAGGAATGTTCATATGCCACTTTCTATATATTTCGTATGTTCCTGTCTAACCGTGAATTGATTTGGCCGAAATCCTGTCGGGACGTAATATATCTCAAGCGTATAAGTCCCAACTGTGAAATCATCCAATCAGCCCTTTTCAGGGCTATGAAGGGATACTTGCCTTCGCAATTGTCATAAAACAGCCCTTTTCAGAGCTCAAAAGTCCCCAAACGAAGTCGCCAAACAAAGTCCCCAAACAGCCCTTTTCAGAGCTACTTTTTCCAGTTGCCTTTGCAATTGTCATAAACATTAATTCATTTATTCATTATAAGACAATTTTTTGAGATCAAATGTACGTACGTACTTCTCTAACGGATGTAATGTACATATTTTTTATCCCATAAATGTTGTATCTATCAACAAAGCGGGAATATCCTATACTTGTTTTCATCATATACTACAAGCTTGCATATCTATCAAATCTCCTGTAACATAATTAACACTAAGGACTGAGGATGTCTGCAGTTGTATTTTTTTTTCTTAACCGATCAATCACGCCCAATACCGTTTTGGGGGCAGTAACACGACAACATTTCATTGTATTTTATTTTTGCGTCTACTGTCGCCGAAAAGGACGTAGGAAATACTTTTCTGTAGTGTAAAACAGAAAGGGACCCAACATTGTCATTTATTGAGAACGGGGCCGTGAAAGCCTCACTTGAGCGTTTTCCCAAAGTGGCAGGTTGCTTTCACTTTGGTCCGCCGCACACATTTCGGCTGCCATTTGTCCTATTTACCTAAATATCCAATGCATCTGACCTGACCTACTGACGCAGGCCACGCTGCGCAGGGGCCATGCTGGAGCACGTCTAAGGAGGTCAGGCTTTTGGGGCAAGGTCGGTCACTCGTTCCAAACGGAGAATTATCACTTTTGGGCTCTTTTTGCGCACACTTGCCAATCTCCAGGACCGGAAGTGCCGGCATTTTCCCAAAGAAGCTCGACCAGACTGAGACTCTGAGAGGTTTCAGGTCCGATCCCGATTGGGAAGTGCCCGAAAAAGTGGCCCAAAGTGCCGACATTTTCCCAAAGTAGCCAGACCAGAATGCGCCGGACGGACGGACAAAAGCTTGTTATTGTCACAAAGTGGACTGAAAGTATTTACTGAAAAATAACATGTCAGATGAACAGAATCTTATGCATACAGTGTTAAAGTACGTTAAAATAGGTTTTACATAGCCTGTACGCACACGCAATTATCTGGTTAGGGACAAAGTATCATTTCTTTGTTTTTGATGTGTTTTATTACATATATATTTAACAAAACTATCCAAACAACTATAGTGACATGTCATAAGATATATATAAGCATGTTTGTACATTTCACTCAATATATGCCAAAAAGTGCCGGCCGAATACCACTCCACAAGCGGCTCTCTGATTGGCTGAGCCGAAATATAAGCTGCGATACGATTGACTGAATTTCAATCCGTTTTTCGAAACGAAAATGAAAATGTTGCCTCGGCAAATCAGATTCGTTCCCGCTCTTATCTCACTGTTAACCGACTTTCCATATATTAGAAAGATACTGTAGCGATGCAAGATTTTAAAAGAATTACAATATCATATCTCATGCTCACTATCATTAAACAAATCACCTGTCTGCTTGTCTGTCTGTCTGTCTGTCTGTCTGTCTGTCTGTCTGCCTGCCTGCCTGCCTGCCTAACTGCCTGCCTAACTGCCTGCATAACTGCCTGTCTGTCTGTCTGTCTGTCTGTCTGTCTGTCTGTCTGTCTGTCTGTAACCGATCAATCACGCCCAATACCGTTTAGGGGGCAGTAACACGACAACATTTCATTGTATTTTATTTTTGCGTCTACTGTCGCCGAATAGGACGTACGAAATTCTTTTCTGTAGTGTAAAACAGAAAGGGACCCAACATTGTCATTTATTGAGAACGGGGCCGTGAAAGCCTCACTTGAGCGTTTTCTCAAAGTGGCAGGTTGCTTTCACTTTGGTCCGCCGCACACATTTCGGCTGCCATTTGTCCTATTTACCTTCATATCCAATGCATCTGACCTGACCTACTTACGCAGGCCACGCTGGGCAGGGGCCATGCTGGAGCACGTCTAAGAAGGTCAGGCTTTTGGGGCAAGGTCGGTCACTCGTTCCAAACGGAGAATTATCACTTTTCGGGCTCTTTTTGCGCACACTTGCCAGTCTCCAGGACCGGAAGTGCCGGCATTTTCCCAAAGAAGTCCGACCAGACTGCGACTCTGAGAGGTTTCCGGTCCGATCCCGATTGGGAAGTGCCCGAAAAAGTGGCCCAAAGTGCCAAAATTTTCCCAAAGTAGCCAGACCAGAATGCGCCGGACGGACGGACGGACGGACAAAAGCTTGTTTTTGTAACATAGTGGACTGAAACTATTTACAGAAAAATAACATGTCAGATGAACAGAATCTTATGTATACAGTGTTAAAGTACGTTAAAATAGGCTTTACATTGCCTGTACGCACACGCAATTATCTGGTTAGGGACAAAGTATCATTTCTTTGCTTTTGATGTGTTTTTATTACATATAAATTTAACAAAACTATCCAAACAACTATAGTGACATGTCATAAGATATATATAAGCATGTTTGTACATTTCACTCACTATATGCCAAAAAGTGCCTGCCGAACACCCCTCCACAAGCGGCTCTTTGATTGGCTGAGCCGAAATATAAGCTGCGATACGATTGACTGAATTTCAATAGAATAGATCGAAACGAAAATGAAAATGTTGCCTCGGCCAATCAGATTCGTTCCCGCTCTTATCTCACTGTTAACCGACTTTCCATATATTAGATAGACACTGTAGCGATGCAAGTTTTTAAAAGAACTACAATATCATATCTCATGCTCACTATCATTAAACAGATCACCAAATCTCATACTCAAATTTAATTTGCTCGAAGCTAGCCATCATTTTTTAAAAAATAACATAATAAATTTTGAAGGCTATATACAATGTTAAACACCATAGCCAAGAGCAACCCTCACGCCTTTAGTAAACCTCTGGGATATTTAATTTGTAATCAACTTGGAACTAATGCTCGCCAAGTAATTTATAATTAACGGCGAGGGTAAATAAGTCCAAATAAGTAAGTTAGATGCAAGTATCATTTGTTCAAATCATTCAATATGACAGAAACTAAGCAGACTGCTCGAAAATCCATCGGAGGAAAGGTTCCACGAAAGCAGCTGGCCACCAAGGCCGCTCGTAAGAGCGCACCAACCACTGGTGGAGTGAAGAAACCACACAGGTACATGCCCGGTACCGTCGCTCTTCATGAGATCCGTAGATACCAGAAGACCACTGAGCTGTTGATCAGGAAACTGCCATTTCAGCGTCTGGTCAGGGAAATCGCCCAGGACTTCAAGACTGATCTCCGATTGCAGAGCTCTGTCGTCATTGCCTTACAGGATGGCCTCCAGAAGCAAACGCAGACGCGTTCGTTATCTGTCTGTCTGTCTGTCTGTCTGTGTCTGTCTGAACTGTACTGTACTGTACTGTCTGTCTGTCTGTCTGTCTGTCTGTCTGTCTGTCTGTCAGTCCGTCCGTCTGTCCGTCCGTCCGTCTGTCCGTCCATCCATCCATCCATCCATCCATCCACCTATGTATCCTATCTATCTATCCTATCTATGTATCCTATCTATGTATCCTATCTATGTATCCTATCTATGTATCCTATCTATGTGTCCTATCTATCTATCCTATCTATCTAGCCTATCTATCTATCCTATCTATCCTATCTATCTATCCTATCTATCTATCCTATCTATCTATCCTATCTATCTATCCTATCTATCTATCCTATCTATCTATCCTATCTATCTATCCTATCTATATATCCTATCTATCTATCCTATCTATCTATCCTATCTATCTATCCTATCTATCTATCCTGTCTATCTATCCTATCTATCTATCCTATCTATCTATCCTATCTATCTATCCTATCTATCTATCCTATCTATCCTATCTATTTATCCTATCTATCTATCCTATCTATCTATCCTACCTATCCTATCTATCTATCCTATCTATCTATCCTATCTATCTATCCTATCTATCTATCCTATCTATCTATCCTATCTATCTATCCTATCTACCTATCCTATCTATCCTATCTATCTATCCTATCTATCTATCCTATCTATATATCCTATCTATCTATCTATCCTATCTATCTATCCTATCTATCTATCCTATCTATCTATCCTATCTATCTATCCTATCTATCCTATATATCTATCCTATCTGTCTATCCTATCTATCTATCCTATCTATATATCCTATCCTATCTAGCTATCCTAGCTATCCTAGCTATCCTATCTATCTATATATCTATCTATCTATCTATCTGTCTGTCTATCTATCTAGACATGTCATAAGATATATATAAGCATGTTTGTACATTTCACTCACTATATGCAAAAAAGTGCCTGCCGAACACCGCTCCACAAGCGGCTCTTTGATTGGATGAGCCGAAATATAAGCTGCGATACGATTGACTGAATTTCAATCCGTTTTTCGAAACGAAAATGAAAATGTTGCCTCGGCCAATCAGATTCGTTCCCGCTCTTATCTCACTGTTAACCGACTTTCCATATATTAGATAGACACTGTAGCGATGCAAGTTTTTAAAAGAACTACAATATCATATCTCATGCTCACTATCATTAAACAGATCACCAAATCTCATACTCAAATTTAATTTGCTCGAAGCTAGCCATCATTTTTTAAAAATAACATAATGAATTTTGAAGTCTATATACAATGTTAAACACCATAGCTAAGAGCAACCCTCACGCCATTAGTAACCCTCTGTGATATTTAATTTGTAATCAACTTGGAACTAATGCTCGCCAAGTAATTTATAATTAACGGCGAGGGTAAATAAGTCCAAATAAGTAAGTTAGATGCAAGTATCATTTGTTCAAATCATTCAATATGACAGAAACTAAGCAGACTGCTCGAAAATCCATCGGAGGAAAGGCTCCACGAAAGCAGCTGGCCACCAAGGCCGCTCGTAAGAGCGCACCAACCACTGGTGGAGTGAAGAAACCACACAGGTACATGCCCGGTACCGTCGCTCTTCATGAGATCCGTAGATACCAGAAGACCACTGAGCTGTTGATCAGGAAACTGCCATTTCAGCGTCTGGTCAGGGAAATCGCCCAGGACTTCAAGACTGATCTCCGATTGCAGAGCTCTGTCGTCATTGCCTTACAGGATGGCCTCCAGAAGCAAACGCAGACGCGTTCGTTATCTGTCTGTCTGTCTGTCTGTCTGTCTGTCTGTGTCTGTCTGAACTGTACTGTACTGTACTGTACTGTCTGTCTGTCTGTCTGTCTGTCTGTCTGTCAGTCCGTCCGTCTGTCCGTCCGTCCGTCTGTCCGTCCATCCATCCATCCATCCATCCATCCACCTATGTATCCTATCTATGTATCCTATCTATGTATCCTATCTATGTATCCTATCTATGTATCCTATCTATGTATCCTATCTATGTGTCCTATCTATCTAACCTATCTATCTATCCTATCTATCTATCCTATCTATCTATCCTATCTATCTATCCTATCTATCTATCCTATCTATCTATCCTATCTATCTATCCTATCTATCTATCCTGTCTATCTATCCTATCTATCTATCCTATCTATCTATCCTATCTATCTATCCTATCTATCTATCCTATCTATCCTATCTATTTATCCTATCTATCTATCCTATCTATCTATCCTACCTATCCTATCTATCTATCCTATCTATCTATCCTATCTATCTATCCTATCTATCTATCCTATCTATCTATCCTATCTATCTATCCTATCTACCTATCCTATCTATCCTATCTATCTATCCTATCTATCTATCCTATCTATATATCCTATCTATCTATCTATCTATCCTATCTATCTATCCTATCTATCTATCCTATCTATCTATCCTATCTATCCTATCTATCTATCCTATCTATCTATCCTATCTATCTATCCTATCTATATATCCTATCCTATCTAGCTATCCTAGCTATCCTAGCTATCCTATCTATCTATCTATCTATCTATCTGTCTGTCTATCTATCCATCTCTATCTATCTATACATATTAAAAGATAACGCGTTGACACAAATCACCACTCAAATTAACATTGATAATAACCGTATATGCAATTTACTTTTCCACCACAAAGGGCTTTTTTCATTGTATTATAAGTTGACCATTTATTTCAAATACTTACCCGTCTGCAATAGGACTGAATATTATTAAACTACCATGTCATTGATTATTAGGAATGTTCATATGCCACTTTCTATATATTTCGTATGTTCCTGTCTAACCGTGAATTGATTTGGCCGAAATCCTGTCGGGACGTAATATATCTCAAGCGTATAAGTCCCAACTGTGAAATCATCCAATCAGCCCTTTTCAGGGCTATGAAGGGATACTTGCCTTCGCAATTGTCATAAAACAGCCCTTTTCAGGGCTATGAAGGAATACTTGCCTTCGCAATTGTCATAAAACAGCCCTTTTCAGAGCTCAAAAGTCCCCAAACTAAGTCGCCAAACAAAGTCCCCAAACAGCCCTTTTCAGAGCTACTTTTTCCAGTTGCCTTTGCAATTGTCATAAACATTTATTCATTTATTCATTATAAGCTCATTTTAAGATCAAATGTACGTACGTACTTCTCTAACGGATGTAATGTACATATTTTTTATCCCATAAATGTTTTATCCATCAACAAAGCGGGAATATCCTATACTTGTTTTCATCATATACTACAAGCTTGCATATCTATCAAATCTCCTGTAACATAATTAACACTAAGGACTGAGGATGTCTGCAGTTGTAGTTTTTTTTTTCTTAACCGATCAATCACGCCCAATACCGTTTTGGGGACAGTAACACGACAACATTTCATTGTATTTTATTTTTGCGTCTACTGTCGCCGAAAAGGATGTACGAAATACTTTTCTGTAGTGTAAGACATAAAGGGACCCAACATTGTCATTTATTGAGAACGGGGACGTGAAAGCCTCACTTGAGCGTTTTCTCAAAGTGGCAGGTTGCTTTCACTTTGGTCCGCCGCACACATTTCGGCTGCCATTTGTCCTATTTACCTTCATATCCAATGCATCTGACCTGACCTACTTACGCAGGCCACGCTGGGCAGGGGCCATGCTGGAGCACGTCTACGGAGGTCAGGCTTTTGGGGCAAGGTCGGTCACTCGTTCCAAACGGAGAATTATCACTTTTCGGGCTCTTTTTGCGCACACTTGCCAGTCTCCAGGACCGGAAGTGCCGGCATTTTCCCAAAGAAGTCCGACCAGACTGCGACTCTGAGAGGTTTCAGGTCCGATCCCGATTGGGAAGTGCCCGAAAAAGTGGCCCAAAGTGCCGAAATTTTCCCAAAGTAGCCAGACCAGAATGCGCCGGACGGACGGACGGACGGACAAAAGCTTGTTTTTGTCACATAGTGGACTGAAACTATTTACAGAAAAATAACATGTCAGATGAACAGAATCTTATGTATACAGTGTTAAAGTACGTTAAAATAGGCTTTACATTGCCTGTACGTACACGCAATTATCTGGTTAGGGACAAAGTATCATTTCTTTGCTTTTGATGTGTTTTTATTACATATAAATTTAACAAAACTATCCAAACAGCTATAGTGACATGTCATAAGATATATATAAGCATGTTTGTACATTTCACTCACTATATGCCAAAAAGTGCCTGCCGAACACCCCTCCACAAGCGGCTCTTTGATTGGATGAGCCGAAATATAAGCTGCGATACGATTGACTGAATTTCAATCCGTTTTTCGAAACGAAAATGAAAATGTCGCCTCGGCCAATCAGATTCGTTCCCGCTCTTATCTCACTGTTAACCGACTTCCCATATATTAGATAGACACTGTAGCGCAATCTCCAACGCAGTGATCTCCCCCTTTCAGTAAGGAGAATCTCTGCCACCACACAGAAATCCTTCCAGATCTGGAAGGATTTGATTTTTTTACTTTTAATTTTTGTTCAGTAAAATGACACTCGGAATGAATGTGTATGTTAGAAAAACGACTAATAATGGATGAAAAAAACAAATTCTAACGATAAAGAAAAGAAAAAGAATGCATTTATCACTACAATCGTAACAACTCGGCCATTTCCGTCCTTTCGCCGAGGGCGAAATTTCAGTGTTACACCGGTTCAATGTAAACAATCATTGGGTACTGTTGAAGAAATTCACAAAGTAATAACGGAGTTTGACTCCTTTATAAAAGCGAAACCCAAACAGATCGAGTGTCTGCAGTCTCTGTTGGCAGGCAAAGACGTCATAGCTAATCTGCCTGTTGGTTACTATCGTCACGTGATTTTGTATGATGGCAGTGGTTTTAAGCGAGCGTAGCGATGTCGTAAACCCTGTGCGGAGTTTGACTGTAGCGATGCAAGTCTAATATGTCATAATTCATTTTATCCCTTAGACAACATTTTAATATGAAATCAGTTTTACATAATTATATCCACTCTTAGTTATATTTTATTATTGTATTATTTCATTTTAAATTATTTTTTTTTTTAAACAACATTTACTGCGAAGAGGCTGTACGGGTCTTCTACATATACCCTGACCAAAAGAAGGGGCCCGGGAGGGGGACGTCGGGAGGTTTGAGAGGCATCCAGTGGGGTTTATGTACCATTTAAACCATCCCTTGCACCCAGTTATATTTATCGCAGTCTGGCACCTCTATGGGACATGTATATAATGTATATAATTATTATTAGATTCATATACTTTTAATAAGGCCCTAGAAAGTTAGCCGTTTTGATAAGTCGGAATGGTTTTATTTTGCTATTTTTACAAATGTGTTTTAACATTCCCAAGCCAAATGCGATAAAAAGATAAATATGTGTATCGTTAATAAACAATGGTCTGGTAGGAAAAAAGGAAAAAAAAAAATGTAATTTGTAACTGTGCACCCTATACATACAATAAATATTGACTTGAACATAGTTATAATTAGAATACAACAAAGCACTCATGATATCATACCTCATGCTCATCATCATCAAACAATGCATAATCAAACCTCATTTTAAAATTTAATTTGCTCGAAGCTAAGCAACATTTTTAACAACAATATCATGAATTTTTAACTCTATTTACAATTTTAAACACCACAGCTAAGAGCAACCCTCACGCCATTAGTAACCATCTGTGATATTAAAATTTTAACCAACTTGAAACTAATGCTCGCCAAATAATTCATAATTAACGGCGAGGGTAAATAAGTCCAAATAAGTAAGATGCAAGTCACATTCCGATGCTAAAGGGCAGAACAACAAGAGGTTACATTTTTCTGCCAACACTACGCCGCACGCCGCCTTACCCAATATTAGCTTCGCAACTGCCTCGAACTGTTACCATATCCATTTCCGTCGGCCATCTTTTGTTTATTTACAATTGACAAGCTAAGTACCCCTCCCCATTTTGGCTTTATCTTTAGGTTGTGGTTGCTTGGTCTAAATTCTAATTTGTCCTCAGTTAAATTTAATATAATAAAATACAAGCAACTACATATTTACCTATTAGAAAAATACTTGGTTTTGTTTACAGCGTGAGGGTTTTATTCATCTTTTCAACATTTACCCCTTGTCTCATAGTCCATTAGCGGAGGAATAATATTGTTCATTATAACCTCCCCATACACACACAAAAACATACACTTAGAGAAGATAATATGATATATGATATATAAACACCTGTGATATTTTAACTTTTATTTGATAATATACTGTGATATCTAGTTTCAACTAGAGCTGTGATAAGCATATGCATCTTCTCATTTTATTTGTTTGATATAGCATATTTTAATTTATGCTACAGAGTGGTCATCCCACCTATAGCCTTAAAATCAGCAAGTACACCAGCACAAAGTTACACACTGTGCTACCATTGTTTTCACTCTGTGAATATAAGAAAGAATGTTTCAGTCCACCACTAGAGCGCAGGGGGGAGGGGACAGGCAAAATCTCTCTCCTTTGCTAGGGAGACCCAGAACTCCCAATCAGACACACCTTATAAATAAAAGCACCTGGCCTCACAAATTGATTATTCGGGCGGAGGGGGGGGGGGACAAAACTCTGGGCAATTTATCCTTATTTACAATGGCCAGGGCCATCAATACTGAATTTGGCAAAGGAGTCAAAAGGGTGGTGCCCCATGCGTCTGGGGCCTACCTTTTAGAGATGGCGTCTGCCGAGGCTCTGGTAGGCGTCCTGAAAAAAAAGCCTTTATCTTTGGCGGGGGTGGGAATAACCGCTGCTGAGCTCACTGCCGGAACACACTGCGAGGGGGTGATCCACAATATCCCCCTCAACACAGACATAAACACAGTCCCAGAACACTTCACATCTACATCTGCAAATCAAATTATAACATCAGCATATCGCCTAAAAAACAAGTTCGGCAGGGAATCAACAGCGGTATTATTAAAATTTACAGGGAGGGAGCTGCCAACAAATGTCAAAATACGAGGAACTGACATATTGTTCCCCGTTCAAGAGTATGCAGCCCCTCCACTAAAATGTTTCAGATGCCAGGGCTTCGGCCACAAATCGCAGAGATGCCGGGGCCAACTGAAATGCGCAAAGTGCGGGGGGGAGCACGGCATAAAACAGTGCACTGCGAATTATAATAAGTGCACAAATTGCAATGGTGCCCACACAACGAGCTATAGGGGCTGCCCCTCTTATATAAGGGCAGCCAAAGTGACTTGGCTTATGAGGAGAGAAGGGATGGGGTGGCAGAAAGCCAACGCACAAGTGCCGCCCACCTCTTCCCACCTATATAATAGTGCACGCACTCCGTCGCCAGGTCAGGCCCCCGTGGGAAACCCAAGCCCCCCCCCCCCAGTCCCAGGGGAGGGTGGAGGGCCCCGGAAGGCCAATAAACCGCCTGGTGAGGGACGCTGAGGGTAAACTCTGGCGGCACGTAGGAGACGGAAGGCATGGAAGTTTTCAGATTCTGTGCTCCGTGCCCCAGGGGGGACCTCAGCGGCCCTCAGGGTTAGGGAGGTGTGACCGGGGGGAGAAACCACCCGGCTACCAAACTAAAAAACCCAACGGTTCCGTGCACACCAACCCCATAAAAATTGAGGAGTGCGAAATAGAAACTAAAATGGTGGTAGAGGACGACGTAGTCCTGCTGTCGGACGGGGATGAGTCTATTTCAATATCATCCCTGTCGGATAGCAGCAGCGACTCCGAATCTGAGACAGATCCCGACGAAGTCGAAGACTGTCTAGATGGTGAGTCCCTGCCTACCAACAAGGTTGTCCCGGTTGTCACAGGGGAAGTGGACTTATCGCCTCAGCCAATGAAAAGAGGCGAGGTGACACCCACAAACCCCCCCCCCCAGTGACAACAGAGACAGCCCTACCCTCTAGAGGAGTGGATAGAGCAACCCAGTCCTCCCCCATTAATATTAAAGTTCTGCAAGAAGAAAAGGGGACTGGGTACAATATTGACATTGACCACAAAGAAATAAAATTAACTATCTCTATTTATGATCTGTTAAGTATTGTCAAGGACATTAGAACTAAAACCACCATCAGAACAGGTGTCAACCTTGACAAATTTCTAAAACAACAGATCATAAAAAAGCTACAAATCCACGACTCACTGCACTCCTCAAAACCAAACCGTGCTCCTGGGACCCCCCGTCAAATACCCACCGAGTTCGCGACCGGGCTATTGAGAACACCCTTGAAGAGGCCCGCAACCCCCAGAAAGGTTAAAAACCATATTCCTAGCAAAGGAAGACTGACATCCAACCGCAGATAAATTCAATCGAAACTTTAACATAATATCCTTTAATGCTGGGGGGTTAACTGCACATAAGCAGGCAAATATTTTGGAATATTTAGACAAACATGATATCCATGTCATATGCATCCAGGAATCAAAATTACCAAAAAACGCAATTAAAAAAATACCTGGATATAAGGGGATTTACAAATACCATCTAAATACAAACAATCAAGTATGTGGGGGGCTGATAGTGTATGTTAAAGATTCCATCAATCATGCAGAGGTCACAGTGGAAAACATCAGGGATCAAAACGGGGAAACAAAGGTCGAATTGCAAATAATCAACCTTTATTTAGAACAATTCCCTCTAACTCTGGTCAATCTTTACTCCAGGGGCTGGAACCCTGAAGTAATTAACAAACTAAACTCACTTTTGGCAGGTGAGCACAAGGACAGCATCATAACTGGTGACTTCAATGCCCACCATGTAGCTTGGGGTTCAACCAGTACTGACCGTCATGGGGAGGTTGTTTGGAACTGGGTAACGGACACAGGTAAAGTCCTACTTAATGACGGCAGTCCAACCAGAGTAGGCCAAGCATTGACTTGTTTAGATCTAACGATAGCTAGTCCAAGACTTTCGGTAATTTCGGACTGGGGAGTAATGGAAGATACTTGGGGTTCAGATCATTTCCCAATCATCACCTCAATTCAAAAACATGGTATGCCAGAGCCAAAAAATAATTCTGACACTAAATTCAATTATAAAAAAGCAGATTGGGAAAAATTCAAAGAAATGTGCGAGGAAATTAACCCTGATGGGATACACTCGACAAATGTAGACATGCACTGTCAGCTCTTAACAGAAAAGTTTCTATTTATTGCGGGGGAGTGCATCCCGGTCAGTAGGACAAAGAAACATGGGGGAAGCCTTGTCCCGTGGTGGAACAAAACTTGTAATGATGCAGTCAAGGGGCGAAAAAAATCACTAAACAAACTAAAGAGAAATCCATGTCCAGAAAACTATAATGGGTACATGGAGGCTCAGAGAAGCGCAACAAAGGTCATACTAGATGCCAAGAGGCAAGACTGGGAGGAATTCTGCAATTCGTGCAATCACAACACGAATTCGATTGATTTTTGGAAAAAAATCCGCAGAATTCGAGGAAATTCATATAGCCCCATACCACTACTAAAAGATAATAAGACATCCGCAGTCACCCCTATAGAGAAAGCTAACATACTTGTCTCTCATTATAAGGATGTCTCCAGCGACTTAAATATCTCTACAGAAATATTAGAAATCCAGGCAAAATTTGAGTCAGAAAACAAAGAAAAAATAGAACTCCCAGGAGAAAATAACATACCTCTCAATAACAGCTTCTCAATTTCGGAACTTGAAGACATAATCAGAACTAGGAGTAGCTCAGCCACGGGCAAGGATAGGATCTCTTAAATGTTGTTTAAAAATATGCCCAAAAAAGCCCTAGAACTTTGGCTCAAATTATTTAACATGGTGTGGACGACAGGGATATACCCCGAAACCTGGAAAGAAGCCATAGTTATACCTTTACTAAAACTAAATAAACCTGAAAACGAACCAAAATCATATAGACCCATAAGCCTGACATCCCATGCGGGGAAATTGCTCGAGGGGATGGTTAAGGCTCGTTTAGAACATCTATTAGAATCAAAAAACATTATAAATCCCTTTCAATCCGGATTTAGAAAAGGAAGGAGCACATTAGATCAGCTCGCTAGACTGCAACATGACATAATCTATGCTAGGAATAGAAGGAGGTATGTTGCAGCCATCTTTCTCGACCTACAGGCCGCTTTTGATCTGACATGGCATGCAGGAGTTCTTACTAAACTTAAAGACCATGGTATAACAGGCAACTGCTACAGGTACCTGAGAGCGTTTCTAAATGACAGGAAAATCCAAGTTAAAGTGGGGGACACACTATCAAATCATGAGACCCTAAAGAGGGGTACCCCACAGGGCTCGATCCTCTCCCCACTACTGTTCTCGCTCCTTATAAATGACCTTCCTAGCAGTGTCGAAGGGACGGGACTAGTAGTGAGCCAATTCGCAGATGATTCGAGCGCATGGCTAACTGGCTCCTCGTTAAAACCGCTCAGGAAAAAAGCCCAGAGCGGATTGGACGCCATTTGGGAGTGGTCAAAAAAATGGGGATTCAAAATTTCACAAAGTAAAGCTGTAGGCATTCTTTTCGGACTTAAACAAGAGATGGATTTGGACGTATATTTAGGGGGAGAAAAAGTAAATTTTAAAGATAAGGTAAAATTTTTGGGAATGACTCTTGATAGGAGGTTATCATTCAAGAGCCATATACAAGACATCATTGAAAGATGCCAGAGAGACTTGAACTTAATGAGGATGTTAAAAGGGACTGACTTCGGTTCAGATAAACACAGTCTCCTGTTACTCTACAAGTCTCTCATACGTCCAAAAATTGATTACGGCTGTCAAATTTACTCCATCGCAGCCAAAACAAATCTTAAAAAACTTGATAGCCTACAAAATCAAGCTCTCAGGATAGCACTAGGGGCCCTAAAATCCACACCTATAAGCATATTGGAACAAGAGGCTGGGGTGCCTCCCCTATGTCTGCGGAGGGATGATCAGTCAATTAGATATTGGGCCAGGGCCCGTACCAAACCAGACAACCCTGTGAATCAAATCTTCGGCACTGGCTACTTCTACAAAACACCAAGGAGGGGATCTGAAAAGACACCCCCACTCCCTTTTGGAGCTTATACCCAAAACCTGGTGGAAGCCTGCGGTGTCGAAGAGAGCAGCGTGGCGACGCTCGGCCCGGCCGAGGTGGAACCGTGGACCCTGAAAAAACCCGAGATCGACCTTAGTCTTACAAAACTGTTCACTAAAAATGACTGCCCTAATAAAATCAAGGCGCTAACACTGGAGCATTTGGACAGTAAATACAAAAACTGGGTTAAAATATATACAGATGGAAGTAAAGACCCCCAAAAAGGTAGGGTGGCTTCCGCTTTTGTCATTCCCTCTATTGAACTAACATTTTCGGAAAGAATATCAGACAAAACTTCCATCTATACAGCGGAAATGAATGCCATCCTACAGGCCTTGAGCTGGATAAACAAACAAGAAAAAACAAGATCTGTTATTTTTTCGGACTCTTTAGGATCACTTATTTCCATAGAAAATAATAAAAGCAGATCCAGGCCTGACCTCCTCAATCAAATCAAAATTGTAGCAAACCAGTGCATGGAGAAAGGCCACATTGTCACTCTAACATGGTGTCCAGCACATGTAGGGATCTCGGGAAATGAAAGGGCTGACGGGGCTGCCAAAGCCGGACTGAGCGCTTTGCAGGTGGGACATCACACGGGCCTCGCACCAACTGAAATCTATTCAATATCAAGGAAAAATTTATTTAAAAAATGGGAACAACACTGTAAAATCATTAATGACAAAATCAATGATGGACGGTCAAAAATACCATCACTAAAACGCCCAACAATTTACTCAAATAACTTTCGAATTGAACGTAGCATAACAAGATTAAGACTGGGCACAACTCTTTTACCTGGCAGTACCGGCCAATATATCCTAAACTTAAATCCAGATTGTTCCACGTGCGGGGTCCGGTTTGATGACAAACACCTGTTGTTACAATGCGAAGACCACAGGGGGGAGAGGATAAAATTAGAACAAGTTTTACTTTCGGAAAATTTGGTATTTAATAAGACAAATATCCTCTACCCACCCAAATTACTAGAAACAACAATATTTAAGGCACTGGGAGAATTTATTCACAACACCCAGATGTCAACAAAAATCTAAAAACAATGATATGAAAAAATTAAAAAAGTCCGACCACCCCGCGTCATGCCTTCTCAAAATATATCAGCCTTAAAACACAATGATTCACCTGATTGGTACAAACTATACGACTTACTATAAAACACATTATTAAAACATTACAATGTACTTAATGAAATAAACATAATAGAAGATTATCTTTTTAATCTTTTCTCAAATGAAATATATTAATTCTATTCTGGGATAAACAGATAAAACACCAGCCCTTCCCAGAATCGAACTGGGGAGCCATCCCTTTTTCTAAATAGTATAAATATAAGGGTGGCTCAACCAATAAGGGCTATTTTGGTTAAACCCATCTATACCAAAACACAGAAAATTAAGAGCGCCTCTGTGGGATGTACACCATGATGATGCATCAGTGTCACACAGCGACCCAGCTTGCCCGGACCGACCCCCGACCCTGGGATGATAAAGGTCCATAGATGGGGCCGGGGATGGTTGGTAGGGTCTGATGGGCGTGTGACACGGTGTATCGTCTGGACCCAAATAATACATAAAGACATATATAACCCGGCCTGCCCGGACCAACCCCCGACCCTGGGATGATAGAGGTCCTTAGATGGGGACGGGGATGGTTGGTAGGGCCTGACGGACATATGTCACCATGTATTTTCAGACCAATTTAAGGCTCGGCTTGCCCGGATCGGCCACTAGCCCCGCACCCACAAGTAGATGGAGGCGGGGCTGGTGGAAGTTGGTAGGGCCTGACCGGCAGAAGGTGAAAAAACTTCAACAAAAAACAAATAAAATTTTACGGGGCATCCCGCAGGGGCGTACTGAGAAGGCATGACGGGGGGAGGGTGATAGGGGCCCTGGATAAGAACACCTCTTCGGGGAACCCAAAGCGAACTCGGTTCACTGTCCGATGAAAACCGGCATCAAAAATACAGCATCGTGTGGGAATTTCCCTAATTTAGGGAGCACATTTGATGGTTTGCACTGAATTAGCCTGTTTCATCGACACAAGTTGACAGTACTGTTGTTGTTTTTTTTACCGTTCCACTTTCACTTTTCGCTCGCCTAAGGCTCCAGAGTATCGGAGAGATTATAATTTATTTTAATGCAACCGACTTTTTTTTTTAACACGTGTATATTTTAAATTTTCAAATTCACTATGTTGTCATAGTTGACAGTGTGAACAACATTTTAGCACAAACGGGCATTTTATTTGTCGTTCGTACCCATGTATTTTCGTAATCAAATAAAACTGCCGTTTTTTGTCGTTTTATAACCATATATTCTGGCAGGTCATCCTTTAAACAAAGCAAATTTGATAACGACAACATTCATATTTCTTTTAACAAGGTATTCACTTTATATTAGGGTGCATCATATTTATAGAGTAGCGGTTACCATAGACCATCCCACTGCTGGACTAAGCCATGGGAACGGGTCCTACTGAATACCGAAAGACACTTGTTTAACGAAAGATACTGAAAGAGACTTTGATTACCGAAATACACTTTATAAATTGAAATTAAAACATAACTTGTTGTTTTATTTAGTAAATATGTTGAAATATTAGTATTTAAACAAAATACCAAAGATTCATTGTAATATAAATAAGCTTTTGATAGTTTTAAGACATTTTTTACAAATGCCATGAGAAGTACACAAACATGATAAATACCATTTAATTGGTACATGACTTGTAAAAAACTTATTGTAAAAAGCAATAAACACAACATGCATAAGTATTGTGGTATACATGAGATACTATTACTTATGACTTTTTGTCTGAAGTCATTCTGAAAAAAACATCAATACAATGTTGTAAAACAATCAACTACAACATTCAAGTTCAAGACGAAGACAATAAATACATATCATATATATACTTAAATCTTCAACTTCAACTTTGTACTGCCAAAAGTCAATACTGACTACATAAGGCAGGCGCAAGTCCTGAACATTGACAATTTAAGACTAATAATTTAAAATATCAATTAAAAAGCATAAAACTTATTTAGGCCACTTGCAAATGCAGGTACAGTTGGGGCATCCTTAATCTCAGTCGGTAGTTCGTTCCAGAGTCGTATAGTCCACGGAAAGAATGAGTTCATGTGGTGTTTTGTTTTTGAGTGGGGAATAAGGAATTTGTTGTTTCGTGTAGTTGTGAGATAACAGTGATCGACATTGACCTGTTTGTTATGTATTTTGTGTAGCATTTTGAGACTGTCTTGATTTCTGCGTTGCTCGAGAGTAGACCACTTTTACTCTCTGAGCATGTTAGTGACACTGCTTGTGTAGTGATAGTCATTTTGAACATACTTTGCGGCTGACCTTTGAACCATTTCTATTCTGTGTGTGAGGTGTTGCTGAGGGCAAAGTATGTTGTGAGTGTCAAAGTAATCCATCATGTTTGACACAATGATATGTTCAATTAGTTTTGATGCTATGCATGTGAGTGATATTGGTCTGTAGTTACTTGGTTTTGACTGGCATGTTTCCAGTCCTTAGGAACAATACCTGTGTCCAGTGACCTCTGAAATATGATTGTAAGAATCGGTGCTATCTCTGTGTGTAATTCTTTAAGCAGCCGTGGTGAGATCTCATCCGGACTTTGGGCTTTTTTGGGGTTAAGTCCTGTCAATAGTTTATCAACTCCTTGAACTGTGATGGTGATTGGTGGCATGGGTGGATGATCTAATTTAGACATTGAACTTTTTGCTATTTGTTTGAGGCTGAGTGGCGAAGGCTTTGAAAAGACAGATTCAAATTGTTTGTTGAGTATGTTGGCCTTCTACACTAGATCTGAGTGAGTTTGACCTTCAGAGTTTAGTGGTGCAATTCCTATGTTTTCTGTCTTTTTGTGTTTTACAAAATTGTAAAACTTTTTCTTGTGACCAGGACCTTGTGTGTCAGAAAAGATAACTGATTCTAGGTATGACCAGTATGCATTTCTAATAAGTCAGACCAATTAGCCTTCTTGAATGATTTGACCTGTCTGGGGTTTTGCTTGATGCGACCCCGTTTGACCTTGATTTTGTAAAATACTATATCGTGATCTGATGTGCATAATCCTGGTAACGGTTTGGTTTCATGAACTTGACTTGGTATGTTGGTGAGAAATAAATCAAGTATGTTGGTGTTTCGGGTGGGGATTTTGACCATTTGTTCGAGATTGTGATTTATCATGTTTTCAGTGAAAGTGTCATACAGTTCTTTGAATCTGCATGTGTCTGATGGTGACTCATTTGACCAGTTCATATCTGGGAGATTAAAATCTCCAAGGATCCATATGTGACTGTTTTTTGAAATTTTCCCTACTGATGACCATAATTCTTTAAGTGACTGTTCGCCGTGTTCATGTGGTTTGTAGAATGAGGAGACATAAATGTCTTTTATGCCTGTGATTGAAATTTTTGACCATATTACGTTGCAGTCAGTCTTAAGTTCTGGTTGTTCATCACTTAAGAACTTGTTTGTTACCGCAAGGAGGACACCTACGCCCTTGCCTGATGTTCTGTCGTCTCTGTATATTTGGTAACCTAGGTGACATGGGAATATTTCCGCTGTGTGAATATCAGGTTTTAACCTTGTTTCTGTGAGGCATATGATATCAGGTTAAACTTGATCTATAACTTGGTGGAGTTCAGGAATCTTATTATTGACAGAACGACAGTTAATATTAAGGATTGTTAGTCTTTCATCCGGGTTCAATTTAGTAAGTTTAGTCCTTTTAGCTTTATTTATTTTAGGAGTAGAGCTCGCTTTTGGTTGAACATGATGCCTATCATTCCTTACTGGACTGCTTTGAGGATTAAAGTATTCAGGGGCGGTTTCTAATGGAGTGAAGCAAGATTTAGAGCCTAATGTGTCCAGTGATTCTGCTAACGATGTAGAGTGATTATGACTTCCACAACTAATACAAAACCAAGAGAAACTAGAATTTGACAGGAAGTCATAGGTTGTGTCCCCAAGTCCTTGGCAATCACAGTGATACCAAGTACTGCATGCGTCACACAAGATGCCTTTATCATTCCAGGTAACCTCCTTCTGACAAGTTCCACGGGGATATTTTGGGTTAGGTCCCGGGTTGGTCTCTATGTCGGACGTTTGGGTTGCTAGGAGACAGTGAAGAAATATTAGCGACCATTTACTGTCAACGGTAGCTTGGTTTCGGGAAATTACCCTAATGGACCTTTTAATTGAAACCAAGGTGGATCCTAGTTGGGGTGATGAACAGTTTTGATCAGTTTTTGTAACTTTATGTGCATATATCAAAAAGAGAAGGGTGAGACAAGTAAATTCTAACTTCATTATTGTAAACAAACTAGACCGGAAGTAGGACAAAATGGCGGTTGTTTTTGACAGTTTTACTGGGGGTGGAAAAACCTGCTGAGTCTCGAGATAACCTTTACCTGCACCAAAAAACACGAAAAGTGGGTAAACTGGGATTAAAAGAGGACAAACCAAACCAAGTATACAAGATATTAACAAGCAAAAGATTTAAATAATTGAAAATTTAGCACTTAGCTTTCGAACAAGACTTTGTCGTTCCGACGCATGCGCACTGTCCACTTACCTTGCCGAAACATACATGTATACAATCAAAATACATTAATACATTCATATCAAGAATAGCTGCGCAGAAAATAACACACCTCACCAAACTGAAAAAGGCAGTGAAAAGATAGCATGGCTTTATAAAATGAATACAAATGATACACAATATGATGAGAATCTTATGTTAATGTCGGTGCATATTTAATGCGAGGGCCATTCAACTGAACGTCCTATCCGACTATCAATATAGACATCTAGTTATACTTGTAAAAAAAAAAAAAAAAAAAAAAAAAAAAAAATATATACAGACATCTAACCATATGTAAACAAATAAGTTTAGTTAAACTGAGCCTAATGGCTGATCTTGCACAGAAGGCTCTGTACTCTAACTCATATATGCAATACAATTCACCTTTCCGCGAGTCTAAAAATAGAGTTTAAGCTCCGCCCATTTGCCCACAAACAACCTGGTTTAAAGTGACAGATCTTACAGATTATCTTACAGATCCGCGAAAATATTTTAATTTGATATCTCCCAAATGCAAAGAGCTTCTGATGGAGATATTTAGATGAAGATTAAGACAGTTTCACCCAATGATGCATTCATGATACAAAATTATGAAAGAAAATTGTTGCTGGTTACAGCGATATTTTACCTTTTGATGCAGAAATGGACAAGCCTCGTCCAATCAACTAAATTAAGATGCAAACAGAGAAGCGATTACAGCAACGTACGATTCCTTGCAAACCACAAACAACAGACAACCGTGTTGCTATTAAATTGAACCAAAGGCTCAAACAGATTTTAACTGATCGCTTGTCAAAATCATTGTTTGTGGGACAATGTGTAAGTGAGAATCAGCATAACGCAGGTAAAGTGTCAATCAACGCGATGTGATTGGCTAATGCCATGCTAATACACAACGTGTAATATCTATTTTTAGATCTCGCGGAAAGGTGAATTGCATTGGACTTTTGTCGGTGCATATTTAATGCGTGGGCCGTTCAGACTGCTGAGCGTCCTATCCGACTTCCAATATATACATGAACTAAATAGAAATAGAATAAAAGAATTTAATGTTTACTGCATTAAGGAATAAAAACTGACGTTTAAACTGCCATAAATGATGAAAGAATGCTGACCTTTATTCTGTTATTATTGTAATAACATGAAATGGGTATCACTGTTTGTGTTTTTTTCAATGGCTTTGTCACTGTCTGTACATTTACTTTTCGCTTTCTTTTTGGACCTGTTTTAGTTCCGTCTATCCGCGGTGCCACTACAGAAGATTGATCATTTGAGGATGTGACAATCCATCTGCCTTTATTACAAAAGATCGGTACTTTTTGTACGAATTATTTCTTTGTTGTTCTGTCATAGCAATCCACTGTAATTTTGAAACCTGAAAATGCTGGTGCGAAGCAGCAAGGCAGATCTCAGAGTTCTTATATACTGACAATTCTAAATAATCACACTTGCTTAACGCAAACACACCTAACTGCTTTTTTATTTTGTTTACTTTAGTTCTGACGTCCCGAAGATTAAGACATTATAAATCTTCAATCAGAGGCGATACAGCAATTTTAGCAATTAACACATCGAATTATCAGTTCTGATTAACAAATTGTTTATCAATTTAAAGTATGAGTGTGATAAATTTGATTGGTAATTAAAGGTGCTGTTGTTGTGTTATTTATATTCTATGTAAAATGCGCGAACAATAAGCATTTATTGACGATCAAGAGATGTAAAAACATGCTTGATCTTGTGAATTAGGATTTGAAAAAAAAAGATTCAAAAGAGCTGTTACATTTCATTTTTATTTATTTGCTAAACAGTACAATAGTTCTGCAGTAAAAAGTCACAAACTATGAGGTGCATTATAAGGTTTTCATAAAGCTAGCTTTGATTAAGCAGTTCAAAACTTTAATTCCTCCTTCATTAAAACCTGGATGAACCAAGTCCTTGTTATAGTGTTTGGGATATTTCAGCTTCTTTTCAACATTCACATAGTCTTCCCCAAAATGGGTGTGTTATAACAAACAGTATTCACTTTGTATCTCGAATTACAATTAGACACAATAAGTTTATCACTAATTAATTGTATCACTAATTAATTAATTGTTAAGCATCCACTGCGCTCTGAATGCAATCAAACAATTAAATATAAACAAACAATTAAATATAATAGACAATAAGACATTTCACCAAAATTTTGCTTTAGCTTTGTCAAAGGGAAAACAACTCAGACAACAAGGCAATACGCAACATGACTTCGTACTACAAAATTCAACCACACTATGCTGCTTCATAATGACAAGTAGTCTATTAATTAGTGATAATATAATCTGTGCCCATATGCTAACTTAAAATGAAACTAGTGCTAGTGCAACCGGTTTTTAAATTGATAGCTGATCAGTTTACTCATAAAAGTTTTGGAATGTGAGCAGGTGAATGTGTCGTCAGCTATTACTCCAGTGTCCTTGGTGGCTCACTGCGTGGGTTTGAGTCCTGGTTGTAATAAAAAACATTCACGTAGAAGGGTCTGTCAGCTGACCCAATCTGGGGTCCTCCTTAACAGTCATAACTGAACATCACTATAGTAACTTAGTAACCACGATATTGTTGCAAATTCAAAAGGATTGACTTGCCAGCTTAAGGGGAAAGATTTTTTTGAAGGGGAATATATCTGATCAAATCCAATTGCAAATGAATTGTTGCAGCCCTACATAGAAGAGCTTGCAACTGATATCAAGGGTATCCAAATTTTTGTTCAATTTTGACCTTTTAATTTGTGAAAGTTTTGTGTTATTTGCAGTTTTAAATTTATGAAGATGTGTTTTGGGGTTTTCCCCACAAATAACTCATACTGCAAAATTTTCAATAAAAAACAAAACAAATCACATATAATCACATATTTAGCAAATTTATTTCTATTGCAATTATGTGGCCAATGGTCATCAGAAGGGGAGATCAATGAAACACAGACCAGCAATCTGCCAATGAATATGATAAGGATTACATACCAGGTACATGTATTATTTTTAGATAAATTTAATTTCTTTCAAAGCGACTTGGTAACAATTGGTAAAATTAGCATTTTTAGCTCACATGAGCATACACTCAAGATATGCTATTGTGATTGCACACCACCACCATCAAACATTCACAAAAATTCTTTAAATGACATTTCTTCTGAAACTGCTTGCCCATCAAACTTCCTCAGGCACTTCAGCAGACAGAGGGAATGAAAAGTTGTTCAAAAAATATTGATCAGTCAAAAGACATGGCTTCCAGTGTGTATGTCATTTTCCTTATATGACTTTGTAGTAAAAAGAAATTAAAACTGATTGCCCAAATGTTGCTTCTGTACATTTACATATAGTATGATTATTCTGGACCGGACGTGGTAGCGTAATCATTAGAGCGTAGGCACCAGGTACTGGAGACCCCTGGTTTGATTCATGGTCTGTGACGTAACAAAAGTCATTAGAAATTGTAGTGGTTTAGCTCCCTTGCAATGCTCAAGCAAATATAAGGTAGTTACACAACAGGTCTGCTCAGTGTCAGGATAATGGGAGTTTGTGTGGTTTCATACAGGTCTTCCTGGTATGCTGTATTTAAAATGGTGGTTACTATATAAATGCTTATTACATGTTTGTCAACATGTATTTTCTCAAAATGTTTTGATTTTCTAGTGTTCGGGTTTACAAATGTTTATAGTACCTATATTGAAAATTAAAAAGTCAAGTGATCCACATTACTTTTTAATTTCCTATATAGGTACTATAAACATCCAGGCAAACAATTGCAAGATATCATCCTGACTTACGTTACAACGCATTTGTATTGTAAAAGTTTGTGCATCTTGAAATAACCTTGTTAAGCATCTAATAAAGAATAACATTATTCAGTTGTCAATAATACTATTAAATGCTGGATAGCAATGTAGTGTCAGTATAAGAAGATTACAGGTAATCAAGACAAAATGCCAGAATCACTTGCTTTGAACCAACATGTTTACATGCTAATAGGTAAACAGGGAGCAATAAAAACAATTTTACAGCAGCTGCTTTAAACATTCTTCTTTCCTAGTTTCTAAACCACTATGGCAAATCAAATTCTTACATGCACATACAGTATACATGTAGTCATGATGAGGGTCAGGACTTTAAATAAGGTACCGGTACATAAAGAGGACTAAAATGAGTGCAAGAAGACATAATACATTTTGTCTTTATGTTAACTTTCTGTGTCTTGTACATGTTTATATTTAGATGTCATAAAATTGTTTATGTAATATGCTAAATATTTATTTGATTATCAAATTTATGTAAGATAATAAATAGTATCTATATTAGTATTTGAGATAGACATGTCAGACAGAATATTGAAAACTTAAGTAAGAATTTAAATATGTTGGTTTTTTAATAGCATTGCAAGTAAGTGAATATCGGGGATTGATTGAAGGCTTAACCGAATTGCAGTTTTAATCTTATTATCATGTTTTAGGTTGTGCTTATTGAAAAGTAAATAAAGCAAAGTATTAGTGTTATTGTTTTATTTTTTACAAAAAAAATGATTTTAATAGTAAAATAATGTGTGTGAAATCAATGTCCATTTGATTAGGCAAGTTATTAGCACACATTCAGGTTATCATTGAACTCCTCTTGTAGGACATGAGCCAGTTGGGTTTTTTTTGTGGTGACCTTTTCTTCCACATCAAACTTCCTTCTCCTCATTTTGCCTTCAGCAGTCACAAGTATAGAATATAGAAACATTTTGCTGTTTTCTCTACGTTGATATTCAACCCACCGTCATCGCACCAGTAACTTCTGTATCTTTGGAGTCTGCAAAGTAAAGAAAAAAAACAACATATTTTACATTTCGGTTCATTAGGTTATTGAGAAAAATAATAATAACAAGGCCTGTTGTTTTTATATAGGGTCAATCCACATTTTAATAAAATGTGTGCAATATTTGGGAAACAAAACAATTTCTGTGTAAAGATATTAAATAACATTTTTAATTATGCTATTAATTATACAGTTGTCACTCAATGGAATGCAATCCCCTGCCATGCTGGATAAAGTCATGTACTTGACCTGGGGTGCTCCTTAATCACAACAAAATTTAAAGAAACAATGTAAAAGATTTGTTTTTTTCATTTAATCACCATGTCCAGTAATGTTCCAAAACATAAGGGAATAAAATGAAAACCAAGCTGGCTATATTGGCAGTTGTAAAAAAAACTTTTTTAACAGAACATGTGGCAGATTGAGACTATGATTTTAGTCACAAACTTTTTTTTATTGAAGTACAAAATTTTTTTTTTTTTTTTTTTTTTTTTTTTTTTGGATGGTATAACTTTATTGTCCCCGTCATAGGTAGCATGTATGTCGGGGATCCATCCTACATGTACCTTACAATACATCAATACATACAAATATGTCAATATAGTCTTCAGACAATTCTTTGAGGCTATTAGACAGATGTACTGTTTTTGTCTTTAGTCGACAAGACAGAATCATTATTAACATTCACTTGAAATGCATTTGGGCTGCAGTACACTGGTGGCTCTACCAGGACATGTTTTGGGTCTTACTGCACCACTGTAGCTGGACATCATCATGAGCACATCTGTGTCTGTGATGCATTTCAAAGTCAGCAAAAAAATATGAGCTGTGCAGTTAGTTGCTTTTAGTGGTATCTCTTAATGAAGGACTAGACGCAGGGGTCCAGTGGCAGCAAACACTTGATGTCAATTACTGTTTGCATTTTACAGTATATCTCATTTCTAAATTTAATCGTCATACAGTCTGAGTGATTGAAACAAAATTCATCCTTACCTTTCCTGATTGGTCATAGAGCATTGCATTCTCCGGCACTAATTTATCTCGCATGTTGGATCAGGTTATCTCTAGCATCCGTTTTCATTTCCTGTAAGCGCATATAGAAATTATATGAAATCTCCGCACTTATTATTAGAATGACAATATTCTGATTTATTGAATTTGTTTATTTAATATTATTTTTACAAACTCATTTATAATGTAAAGGAGCGGAAAAAAGTGAACCTCTTCAAGATCAAACTATACACCCCCCAATACTAGTGGCTCACTATACCACCTTACCTAAAGAGGCTTAGTGAATAAACTACCAGTGAACAAGGGATGCGGGGGTGGGGGTGGGGGTGTCCCAATAACCAGGTAAAATTGTGAAAGCACATACATGTAAGCTTAAAAATATAAAGCTTTTAAAGTAAATTTTGTCTGTTGACTGTTGACTGCTTAGGTCGAAGATAGGATCCCTTACTGTGTATACACATATAGTATTTATTGCGCTTAAAGGCATCTCAAAAGCCTTATATAAGTGACCCCCCCCCCCCATTTATTGCCCCACCCAGCATGTGAGGGCATCTGTTTTCTGATAAGCCATGCTGCCACAGTCTGTAACGATGTGTCTGTCACACAGGTATTGTTCAAGATCCAAGTGTATGTATGAGGGTTGTACATAGTCATTCACAGTTTGTAAAGGAAACAGTTGTGAATATACCAATTACGCAATCCAATATATATATATATATATATATATATATATATATATATATATATATATATATATATATATATATATATATATATATATATATATATATATATATATATATATATATATATATATATATATATATATATATAAATCTTTATTTGTTTTCTTTCTTACTTTGTTGGTTGATTTTGTTGTTTCTTATACATTTTGTTATTTCTTTCATTCTTTTAGTTCTCATATTTATTTAAAGTTATATTTTATTTTGATTTGTAAAATGTAACGAAACGTTTCTAACAAAAGCAATTTAAAAAGTCATTCATTGTCAGAATAATGTCCTTCAGAGTCGTTTTGAATACTAAAACTTGTATCTCTCATGTATTTTCAAAATTAAATATTTAGCTATGAAATAAATACATAATCTTACAGTTACAAAATTGACACCTAGTAATTAATGCAATAAAGAATTTGTAAGGGATCATATAGTAAACAACCACCATTATCACCAACAATAATGTTTGTGGCTTTGTGTAAAACTAGCCTACTGTCTCACATCCATACTAGCAGGTAATTTAGTTTTGCATTAACCCATCAGAGGTATTACTGTGACAGATTAGTACTATGTTGGCTAAAGACTCCCTGCAGTGATGACCAGCAATTAGCAGGTCTGGTCATAGCATGTGGGGGCCTGGCTCAGTGGGATACCACATTCCTTTCGAGATGCCTTTAACTTGAATGGATCTTGATTAAAACTCCACCCACCGAAATTTTCTGGATCCGCCCCTGCAGTATAACCGCTACCCTTCCCTCTTCTAGCAAAAAGATGTTCACCTTGAATCACATCCCAGGTTCTACTATATACCACTGTTTAATATCATCACACATTATTTGAGCTTGCATGCATGTGTTCTCACAACTCTCCACATTATCCTACATGTAGCACATTTTTCTATCGACACTATGTCTTCAATTCTGTCAAACAAGCTTTTCGATTCAGCATAGCCATGTTTATACATTCGCCATTGCGCTAGCGTTGAACTGCGCATACGTTATGAATAATCATGTGGCGATTTTCAGGGCTCGTCGATCGTATGCGCTTATGATTCGTAAAATGTCGGAAGACTTCCACCACAAACAAATATTGGGATTTATATCGATGGCAATCGGGGTCTAATTTACATTCTACTATGCTCGAATTTGAACATCTTCAAATAAAGAGCTATATTTTCGCATGTAATAGGTTTTATCTGCTTTTATTTAGGTGATTTTGAACTAATGGGTGGCTTTAATTAGTCAAAAACAATTTTTATCTGTATTGATTAATTGATTAAATATTTTCTTACTAAACTACACATCTGAACCAGCAAGATATTGGTATGGGAACTGATTTTTTGTTAATTACCATAGGAGTCCGAAATAATATACATTGAAGGGAAATTAATTTGAGGAATAGGGTGTTTAGATCCTCTCATTGGCGATTTGTCCTTTGATTGTTGGTGTGCGATCAAGTCCAAGTCCTCACACTGATACCTTTACAACACTGTGTGTCATGTCACTTGCCATCAAGACCAAGTCCTCACACTGTTACTATTCCTGATTGGGTTTTTTTAAAGATTAGAGTCTGCGATAAAATCAAGGCTTTGTTCACACTTTTGGTAAAATAGCCCATACCCTGATATTGGGAAATTTAGCATTTTGCTTTAAACAAGGGGAAAAAACTGGTTTGATATAGTCAAATCTCGTTAGCTCAAGTTCAAGGTTCCTTTTAAAAAACTTTGATGTATCCTGTATGTGTTTATAGGTCATTGCATGAACAATTTATCATGATTTTTTCATAAAGTTATACAAAAACAACAACAATTTTGCTCATAAAATGCAAATATGATATAAAAAGAACATGGTACTTATGTTTTTCAAAGTAATGTAATTATACTTCAAGCACTAAACACTGAAGCAAATATACAACAGCAGATTGTAGGCCTAAATTCAAAAGGCTGTAGAATGAAATCCATAGCATTTTTTGTAGTTTTTCTTCCAGTTATTGTCTCCTGATCTGGAGGTCTCATACTGCTATTCATCCAGTAAGTGAATACTGACTTTTGTGTGACAAACAGCTTATTCCACTAAAAAATTGACACAACAATTGAAAATGACATAGGAATCTTTTAGTCAATCATTTTCGATGTAAAAGATATATTTTAATGAAGATAATGAAGCAATTACGTCCGGACTGGACAAAATGCTTCCATGTAACTGGAGTTTCGCCAAATCTGATCTCGAGCTAATAAGGTTAGACTGTAGTATTGATTGCCATGATTTGTAGCTTTATTAAAATGTACCTTCAACATTTTCATGCCATAAAATAAAGATGTTATATAAAAACAACATCAAATCAGTAAAAGATGTTTTTAACATTAAGACTTATAATTATTATTTAAAATTATACATAAAGAATTAAAAGATTAAATATTTTCTATTTCAGTAATATGCAAATTTGTGTTGAAATTTAAAAAAAAATACATTTTTTTAAGATATGACATGTCACATTTTGTGTTTTTGTCATTGCAAAGCAAGGTCTAAGTTAAGTTAGTACAAGTTTTGCACTAACAAATTCCCTTCATTCATAAAAAGTGTTAGTGCAAAACTAGCACTAACTCTAGTTAGTGATAGTATTGCACTTACAAAAAAAAAAGGATTTGACTTAGAATATTTAATGAAAATAAGATTTATTTTGGATATGTTAAGAACAGTATCAAAATATTACAGGGATGATAGAAAATGTTATAAGACATCATATTTTTAGAAAAAAAAACATTTTTGGCAAAATATGGACTTGGGCTAGTTTTGCGCTGAGCCATCAAAGTGTGATTTTATGACTTGTTTAGGTACCACCTTTGTTTAGTCATCTACTTATGCTAAAATTCCCAATCATTCTTTTTTTTTACTTTCTATTGGGAGTTATAAGGTACATAATTATTGGTCGAAAATATTTACTTTTTGTATGGGAAATATGTCTTAATAACAGCTATGAAATCGTACAAAAAATAGACATGTAATTATACTGAAGGGAAAGCAATTCGAGGACTATTCTCATTGCCGCTCTCTCTTCTAATTGATGGTGCGCTATCAAGATAAGCCATAAAGTTGTATGCTTATTACTTAAAACAATTACTTAATATAAAAAGCTAGGTTATAATAACTATCATTATTACTTCTATTTTAATACTATCACTACTATCATAATAACTGCTATTATAAGTTGTAGAAATTATCTAGGAGTGCAAAAATATAAACTGTTCTAATCACCTATGCAGTTAAAATTAGCAAAATATCAAATTATGTGTCATTGCAATGGGCCAAATTAAAAAAATGGGAACCATTTTGATTCATTTCAAGCCATTTGCTAATATAGCACATTTCAGGGTGAGCCCTGCTTTTGTGTTGACTTGAAAAGACAACAGATATATATTTTTGTGCCCAACAAAGTAACTTTACATAACTTGACATCCTTATAAACAGCATCAGCTTTTTGAAAATTCATGCTGTGCCTATTCTTAGATACAATGTGAGGACTAAATTATGCTTGTAATAGACCTACAGTAGCCAAATGTTACAGACTACTTATAAGAATGTCAAGTTATGTACCTTTACAAAATTAGTATTTTGTCATGTTTACAAACTAGCAAACATGCATAAGCCATCTGGAAAAGGCTTTTTAGTGACTTAAATGAACACAAAACTACCAATTTTATCTGCTTATATATATATATATATATATATATATATATATATATATATATATATATATATATAATGAACTTGCGGCACCCTTCCTACAGCCCACACCTAACACAGGTAGTGTATGGTTACTGATATGTCTAGAATTCTTAGTAGTATTTGACTGATGTATCAAAATCTGCTGCAGTCAACAGTCTTGTCACAAGATTACACCTTTATGTTTTATCCATTTCAGATTTGCAACAAAACATTTTTATGCATACTTTTTGTGCATACTTTTTGATGACATAAAATGTGCACAGTTGTAATTGATCTACAGTACTCAGACATTGCTGCAAGAGGTTCTCTTTTAAGCATCTTGGGAACCCGGAATAAATGTTGTTTATTTTGTCCGGGTTTGTCGAAAACATAATTAGTCAGCTATTTCAATGAAAATATCATGCAGACTCTTGGATTTTACTGGTGCAATGAACCAGCCAGCTTCCAGGTTTCATTGGTCCTTAAAATCAACTGGTCTCGGACCGACGAACCAGCGTTAGTTTCGAACTCTGATCATGATATATTTTATCAATTACCATGCTTGAAACATCTCATTGGAAAAATGATTTATAAAATGATTAAATTTGACCTTATACTTATCAAATGAAAGTTATAAGTTCTTCCCATTGCTTTATTATTTAACACTTGTCTATTTGACATATTTTCAAACTTTTGATCCATACTAATATTACTATGAATAAAATGACCATAATGATGTATGTTAACATTTAAAAATAGAGAAATCATAACTGAAGTAGTGTAGCCTATTGGAATATGTCTTCCTCAATATTAATATGCCCGTACATTGTGGCATCCTTACCATCCTCCGATTCTTGCAATTTGAATATTTAACTTAAGTGTTCTGTCATTTAATAGTCAAATTAGTGCCCTTCTCCTGGGACCTTATATCATTTTGACCTGTAACCTGGTGAAAATATATGCTAGTAACAAATGTGCAATATATTGTTTTGGGTCAAAGAATTTGATTTAATACATTATATAGGGACGGTGATTTCTTCAGCTCAACATCACCTTACCATAAGGATAAAATGTGTGCTTAGGGCACCCTTCCCTGCCAAGCCAACTAATTCATCCGTGTTACATCTAAAACTAGGTCATCATGTAGAACCTGAGAAACCATGTGCACATTTTTACACTTGACTTCATGAGTTTTGCTCAGAACATTCGTTTCAGTGATGATAATAAGGTCACATTCATTGGGTGATAAACCTGGTTACACAGGTATGGCTCAAACTGGGTCATGCAGGATCAAATACTGGGGTCATATGGAACAATTGTTCTCATGTAAATTAAGGGGGTCATCTTATCACATATATAAAATAATATTCAATTAAAAAGAATGGGAAAAATATTTTGGCAGAGATTCTTATTTCTTATTTTTCAGTAGTACAAGTTCCATCACAGGGGAAGACCTATCTGAATACTTGGATGGCTTAGATGAAGACTATCTTCCGGAGAGTGATAAATCTGAATGTGATGATGAACCTAAGGAAGACTAGCTTGATTTTTAAGATTACACTTTATCAGAAATAGTGCCATTTGTAAAGATAATGCCAGTAAAAATTCAACCTCTTAACAAAAGTGAAATCCATTTAAATTATGCCAATAGTGCCAGTGAGTCATTGCCTATAAGCACTGACAATAACAGTCAATGTTTATATGTACCTAAAGGTATCAAGACGGCAGATGGACAAGGGGTCAAGCAACATGTGTGTGTGTATTGTTCTAAGTGATATTCAAAGTTGACAAGGCATTTGGAGTAAGTTCATTTAAAAGAAACAGATGTTTAGATGGCACTGGCCAAAAATTCAAAAGAGAGAATAATGCCTAGAAAATTATCATACAAAGGTGACTTTGCACACAATATTTATGTGTTGGAAAATGGATGTGGAGGAATAATACCTGTCAAACGACCATAATCTGAAACGGAAGGAACTCACTACGTTCAGTGCAAGCAGTGTTTGAGAGCTTACCTGAGTTCTGATTTGTGGAGGCATGTGAAGAATGCACATCCTGAGGTTAGAAAGGAGTTGACGACAAAAAGTCACATCAGGTAGACAGAGTTGGTCAACGAATATTCACCAAACAAGCACACAATTCCCTTTTGGGGAAACTTTGGTCACGTAAGACAGCAGATGCAGTAACTTGCTCGATTCCTGCAAGTGGCAAGAAAAATGGATGCAACAGTAACTTCATTTCAAGACTGTATTGACCCAAAGAAGTAAAGCCTTTGTCTCAGTGCTGTTAAGAGTCTTTGTGGATACAACGAAACGAGTCTGTTGTTTGATATCTCATCACTAGCAAAAAAGATAAGTCATTCATTACACAAGGTGGCGAAAAGAATGAGAGTAGATTCTTTAGCTAGTTGAGATAAAGAGCAGGAAATAAGGGCAGAACATTTTATGGAACTGTACAAAAAAGCATGGAAAGTAGAAGTAAGTCATGCAGCACTAGAAACACTAGAAATTAAAAAGTGTAACAAAATATCACAATCCCTCTGGCTGAAGACCTACCTCAGAAATTTTTCAGAATATTTAAAAAAGGTAGCAGATGCTGTAACCAAAAACAGGAGATATCTGTCACAGACTGGAGAGCTCTAAGTGAGTTGACTTTGGCCCAGATTGCCCTATTTAACAAATGGAGAGCTCTAAGTGAGTTGACTTTGGCCCAGATTGCCCTATTTAACAAACAAAGAGCTCTAAGTGAGTTGACTTTGGCCCAGATTGCCCTATTTAACAAACGGAGAGCTCCAAGTGAGTTGACTTTGGCCTAGATTGCCCTATTTAACAAACGGAGAGCTCTAAGTGAGTTTACTTTGGCCCAGATTGCCCTTTTTTACAAACGGAGAGCTCTAAGTGAGTTGACTTTGGCCCAGATTGCCCTATTTATTAAACGGAGAGCTGGGGAATGTAAAAGGCTTGAAGTAAGTCAGTACACAATTGGTTTAAAGCATGGCAAAACAATTAATGAAGAAATTATAGAATTTCTTTCTCCATTAGAAAAAAGTTGGCTAAAGTGATCAGCAGGGTTGAGATCCGAGGAAAGAAGGGAAGGCGGGTTGCTATTCTTCTTTCAGAAAATCTAAGAAAATAGTTCAATATTTTACTGGAGCAGAAATCTTGTGACATTGACTGAACACATATATGTTTGCAAGGCCAGGTTAATCTCAAACCCCAATAAGAGCTAACGATGTCCTGCAACACTTCTCAGTGATATGTTTAAAAGTAGTGTGATTCTTTGCTTTTAACTGTAATTTGTCAAATAAGTGAATTGACTGTCAACAATCAAGTAGCTAAAATGATGATAAATCCCAAAATTTTAAAGTTATTCCCAATACTAAAACAAAGCTATTGTTACGAGGTTCTTGAGTCTTGTAAAGTAATTAACCAATCTTCAGGACCTAATTTTGATAGGTCAGTCAAACAAAGTATTTTCAGGACCTCATATTGATAGGTGTAACAGTGTGTGTGTACCGGTATATTAGTACATTACATCCCCCACCCCCTACAAGATATACCTGTATATATATATATTTACATGCAACTAAAACCCATTTAGGAGTAACTATTTAGCAGTTCTGTCAATTATTTTTTCCGAGCTTTTTTCTTTTCTTGAATATTGTGCAAATATTCATCAAGCACCTTTGGCAAAAACTAAGAAATGAAGACATGTCCTCAGTGCAATAACACAAACATGTTTGTTTCACATTAACAGAAGAAGCCTCACTTTCATTTCTATTGAAACCATTTGCTTTGCTACTAAACGCTTGATTAAGGAAATTCAAGAATTTGAAATGTTCACCTGAAATGTTACACTTAACAAGCTTTAGAAATATGGTCATTGTCGGATACCCATGGTTGATTCTATTACCGTTAATCTCCATTCATTACTGATGAATGGAGAGTTACGTAATAAAATCAACGTGGGTTTCATGATGTTGAATAATTATTTTGATGAACTATTAGGTTGTTTGTCACTGCCCAAAACCATGGCAAGTTATGTAGTTAATATCCTCTAATAGCGGGATAGGTGATTGATTGATACGTGTTACCATGACAACTTAAATGGTTGCAATGGCAACAGAATGGAAACTCAGACCTGAAACAGGTATGTCAGGGTTTAACCTAGGCCATTTAAGTGTCAGGCACCAGTATGCCTGAAATTTATGATCTTGTCGGTGGGGGGAGGGGCTTGGGCACTTGAATTCCATCTTTAACCTTGATTTGGATCGATGAGTCATTACATTTTGTTTTTTTAAGTTGTACTTTGTAATTTTTCAAACTTAATTTTTTTTCTGGAGCATAACCAAATAATTTATATGTGCTAACATGAAACTTCAGGGTAGATAGATGTAAATAAGACATGTTATTGACAAAAGCAATAACTCCTTTGCATATTTCATGAGTTATTGCCCTTGGTTTTTTTTGTTCAATTTTTTTTTTTCATAACCTAACTCAAAAACTATTTGCAGTGTCATCTTGAGACTTCATAAGTGGATGGATCCTAGTACAAAAATGCCTCATTTATAAGAACCATAAATCTTTGCATATTTCATGACTTATTGCCTATTGTTATTGTAACACTACCACTCTCACGAGGTCAATACTCACGAGGTCAAGTACTTAAATACCACGACGATAGATCACGAAATACAAGATAAAGGGGGAACTTCACGTAGGGGACATATGTATAGAAATATGTATAGGTAGTCACACGGTAGTCAAAATAGATAGACATGGTCCAACTTCAAAGAAAAAAAAATAGTGCTCCTTGTTAGTTGTCAACAATGACCGATGGTGCTTACACTACAGTTTTCACTACCCACAATCCCAAATTCCACATCTGCCTATATATACTGAAACCAAATGGACGGTAAATGCCGCCCTGGTAAATGCCACCCTCATCCGCCTGATTCAATTGGCCAGGAATCTGCGCACATTTTGTGGTTGGGAAAATTGTCGGACACAGAGAAATACTAGATAAGTTATTAGTAACTTTGTACTGGTTCTACTCAGAGTTTTGAGATTAGCTAAATAATGCTGATTGTTAATTAAGAGATTTATTTGTTAATTATCACAAAATCTAGTGATTTGATGAAAGGTTGAATGCTAAGAACTTACAATAGACATTTATAAACAATTGCTCGGCTATAACTGATATTAGAATTACATCTTATTTATGTATCGGTTGTAATCATAGGCTTAAGTTTTATAGATAAACTTGCTTGCTAGCTATCTTGATGATAGGAGAATTGCCACACGAATTGATATTGTTAAACATCACTAGTTGAGTGATACGGCAATGAAAGGTACGCTCTGTATTTTATATTATGTTTGTTTTTGAACATTGTAATGTATTTATCACATATAAGATATTAATGACTATAATACAGTTCTATAATCGAACATTGTTTTAGGTCTTTATTTATACCTTCATTGTGAGTAAATAATAAGACTCAACGAATCGCTAAAGTTATGACCCTGAGAAAATCAAATCGCGGAAAATAAATAAAACACAACGCATTAAGAACTAAACGAATATGTACAAAAATCTAACCACTATACGATTATGCGCAAAGGCCACCATTGTAGCCGATTGGAGAAGTAATATTAAATGAAACGGTGCTTACAAACTAAATAAGTAAACTTATCAAACCCTAAAAGGGGCTTGTAGGGCTACATTATTTTTAAACTTAAATTTGCAGTATCATTATGATACTTTATTAGTAGATCGTTACAATTTAGGAGAAATGTCCTTAATAAGAACCATAACTCCCCTTTGTATAAATCTTGAGTTATTGCCCTATGTATTTCAATTTTAAATTATTCTTGCGCAAATAAAAACTATTGGGGAGAAATTCAGTACTTACATAGCATTAGTTTCAAAGTTTTGGATTTTTTTTCCTTTTATTTTTCTATACAAACAATATGGTAGTGTGGGTATTAATCACCTTTAGTGATACGTCTAGTGTCTACAGTTATAGTGAACTGAATTAAACTGGAAATGAACTCAAGCTCTGAGTGAAACATATCCAGATTGATATGCACCCTTTTACTTTAGTGGTAATTAGATGTTGCATCTTTGAAAGTATTAATTGTTTTAGAGTTTACCACAATTTCTGGTTGGGTGTTCAGGTCTCTCAAATGTAAAGGGGAAGAATGGGCTTAATGACTGTGTTGTTGGTATTCATCTTAATTTGTTGATTGATTGAAGGAGATTTAATCTGTGGCAGGGATAGCTATCAGGTTGTGTGGGATCTTGTAGAGGAGATCAGGTGTTGTTCTCTCTTCCTATCTGCTAATGGTTGCCAGCCTAGTTGGTTCATATGTCGGTAACACTGCTTGTACATGTACGGCCATAGTTGTTTTGAACGAACTGTGCTGCCTTACGTTGAGTGCTCTCTAGTCGGCCATTGTCTTTTTGTAGATAAAGATCTCATACAATTGCTGAATGGAACAGATCTTTCTAGTGCAATGTATGCTGTTCGCTTTAGTTCTTTGTTAGATTTTTTTCAAGTTTCTTCTGATGAAGCCTAAACTTGAGCTTTTAATTGGGATTTTGTCGATGTGTAAAGACCATTTAAAGTTATCGCTAATGGTAACACCCATATATGGGGTTTTCATTTAATTGTTGGAGAAGGTGGTTTTAAGCTATTAAGATGCCCATAGCGTGGATTTTTTATTGAATAGACATGATGTAGCACATTGTGGCATTGAATGATATTACGTATTGAGTAACTAGAAGTGCTAGTGATTTAGGGACTAAAGGTGCTTGTGATGCAGTAACAAGAAGTGTTTGCAAGAAAATAGTAACTTGAAGTCATGGTGATATAGAAACTAGAAGGGCTGGTGATTCACTAACTAGATGCGCTTGTGATAGGGTAACTAAAAGTGCCGATGATATAATCAGTAAATGTGCCAGTGATACTGCAACTAGAAGTGCTGGTGATATTACAGTAACTTGAAGTGCTAGTGATATTACAGTAACTTGAAGTGCTAGTGATATTACAGTAACTTGAAGTGCTAGTGATATTACAGTAACTTAAAGGGCTAGTAATATTACAGTAACTTGAAGTGCTAGTAATTTAATAACTAGAATATATATATATATATATATATATATATATATATATATATATATATATATATATATATATATATATATATATATATATATATATATAGTAACTGGAAGGACAAGTGATAAGTTAATGTAATATGGCTGTAAGTGCTGGTAATATTTTGGTCACTGGAAATGCTGGTGATGTTATAGTAATGAGAAATGCTGGTGATGTTAATAGTAACTAGAAATGCTGGTGATGTTAATAGTAACTAGAAATGCTGGTGATGTTAATAGTAACTAGAAATGCTGGTGATGTTAATAGTAACTAGAAATGCTGGTGATGTTAATAGTAACTAGAAATGCTGGTGATGTTAATAACTAGAAATGCTGGTGATGTTAATAGTAACTAGAAATGCTGGTGATGTTAATAACTAGAAATGCTGGTGATGTTAATAACTAGAAATGCTGGTGATGTTAATAGTAACTAGAAATGCTGGTGATGTTAATAGTAACTAGAAATGCTGGTGATGTTAATAGTAACTAGAAATGCTGGTGATGTTAATAACTAGAAATGCTGGTGATGTTAATAGTAACTTAAAATGCTGGTGATGTTAATAACTAGAAATGCTGGTGATGTTAATAGTAACTAGAAATGCTGGTGATGTTAATAGTAACTAGAAATGCTGGTGATGTTAATAGTAACTAGAAATGCTGGTGATGTTATAGTAACTTAAAATGCTGGTGATGTTAATAACTAGAAATGCTGGTGATGTTAATAACTAGAAATGCTGGTGATGTTAATAACTAGAAATGCTGGTGATGTTAATAGTAACTAGAAATGCTGGTGATGTTAATAACTAGAAATGCTGGTGATGTTAATAACTAGAAATGCTGGTGATGTTATAGTAACTTAAAATGCTGGTGATGTTAATAACTAGAAATGCTGGTGATGTTAATAACTAGACATGCTGGTGATGTTAATAACTAGACATGCTGGTGATGTTAATAACTAGACATGCTGGTGATGTTAATAACTAGACATGCTGGTGATGTTATAGTAACTAGACATGCTGGTGATGTTATAGTAACTTAAAATGCTGGTGATGTTAATAACTAGAAATGCTGGTGATGTTATAGTAACTTAAAATGCTGGTGATGTTAATAACTAGAAATGCTGGTGATGTTATAGTAACTTAAAATGCTGGTGATGTTAATAACTAGACATGCTGGTGATGTTAATAACTAGACATGCTGGTGATGTTAATAACTAGACATGCTGGTGATGTTAATAACTAGAAATGCTGGTGATGTTAATAACTAGACATGCTGGTGATGTTAATAACTAGAAATGCTGCTGATGTTAATAACTAGAAATGCTAGTGATGTTAATAACTAGACATGCTGGTGATGTTAATAACTAGACATGCTAGTGATGATATAGTAACTAGACGTGTTAGTGATGTTATAGTAACTAGACGTGTTAGTGATGTTATGGTAACTAGAAATGCTAGCATTATATCAAGTGGTCTTGATATTATAATTACTTGCATTTTCTTCCGTGAAATGAGATTTTTTTGTCGGACACATTGTGGCATTTATGCCATATGATGACTTGCGCAAGTCCTTGCTTTTGGTTCATGACAATAAATTGTTAGCCTGCATTGTACCAAGTTCAAAATTATGTGAGTGTTTTCAACAACCAATCTTGCCATTGAATAAAATGCAGAACTAATATTTTTTTTGTTTTGTTTTTTCTTGTTTTGATATATTCCACTAAACGAATTTGGATAGGGAGCTTCCATCCAGTCCACTCGCTGTTGGCTTAATGTTGGGCCCTTGCTCTAGCAGAATAGTCGGGATTATTTTGAGGGCTGACTGCGAAACTATCCCGTCTGCTTGTTTATATGCTGTAAGGTCAGTTTTATGCTCAACCCAAGATTTGAAGGCTACAATGGTTGCCCAGATCATAAGGTCACTGTAGCTGTAAAATCTTGTTGCATTTAAGAATTTTAACTTTACTTAGCGCTTATGATATATTTACACTACACGTAGATAATGTATTAGAATAGCCTTAGAATTTTAAAATAAAATAAAACGAGAACATTGAATAACAAAAGAATGCATTTTATAGCAACAATTCAATTACATGGTGGTCTCGTGGTAAAAACAACATATTTTAACAGTTTTCATGCAGTCTGGTGGTTTCGTGTTTTTTGGAAGTTTTCAAAATTCTTATTTTCTCAAAGAAATAACAAAAAAGTAATCAATTTTTAATCTGTGTTTAAAGTGTGTAGCAGAATGAAATAATAAGATGTTTAGCCAATATCTGACGCACAAGCAATTTAATTTGAGGTCACTGAAGCAATCCATCCATCATTATTAGCAATTGACTTGGGCAATAGCTCGCTAGAACATTGACCGGGAAGTGTCAGGATTTATTCCTGCGTCAGGTCAAACCAGACTAAAATTGGTAGTAGTGGCTTCCTTCCTTACACTCAGGGCTAAGGGTACATCTTTGTACCAGACTCAATAGTGTCGGCATAATAGACCAGCTGGGTTCAGTCCATGGGCACCTCGTAAGTGCCCCTGAGCTATAATGATTCACTTCCCAATATCTGCAAAAAATGCATGCAAATAACGTGTGAGCAGTGCATCTCTATGATTGTGGTGATTTATATTATCTGAAAGGTAACTGTTTGCTTGGACATATCATAGAAAGTGTTTAAATGTTTCTAGCTTTTCAATATGCTGACTGGAGAGCCTGGGTATTTGTAAGACTCTTCAAATGCTGTATTTTTGTTATATCCTCTGTATTTTTCAATTTATAAAAGTTGAAACTTTTAAAGGCACATTGTTTTAATTGTAAATTAAATATTGGTAATACGAAATAACGCATTTTAATAGAATACATTTTGACACATGCGCTTGCTAGGCTAAGCTCGGTTGCTGATACAGGCAGTTATTTTCAATCGGTTGCGCCATTAAGTGTACTTAGGCCACATAGAAAGGCTTTATCTCTTCAGAACATAAGATATGAAACCATTGAAGGTTGTGATGAAACAAAAACAAAGGTAATTTAATAATAAAAAAAACTACGTAAAATGTGCATGGGTCCCTTTTTATGGAACAAGAGGTATTGAGCTATTAGTGGTATATTAAGTTTAATTGTAATAGAAATGGTACCAGAGTGAACATTATGATCAATCTTAAAATGAATTGGCCGGATACATGCCAATGGGAGGGGAGCATCCATTTGATGTTTAGGATCAGACAGCAACTTAATGCCAAACACGTGTCAAACACGTCCTCTAAATGATTATTATATTCCTCAGAATTCTTGTTTACATGAATTTGTATAAAACATGCAAACTATAGTCCTCAGAATGCTCTCAACCGGACTTTGGGTAAATAATGCAAATCAATGTGCTCAAATTGATGTCCTCGTAAAGATGCTAAATGTTGATCAGTCATCGTTTTGATTTTCTTACACTTCTACTGAGTGTAAACGTTATCACAATCTCGCAATGTATTTCCTACAGTTACATTTATATACATCTGGAAAAAAGTTAAGCACCCCTAACATTTTTGTGTATAAAACCAAAAAATCAGTACGCAGATATAGGCAAGAGTATCATGCACCCCGTGCTTTTGGCAAAAAGCAGTTTGCCCGTGCAACATGTATGGGTATTAATAACGCATATTGTGCGTAGTTCAGTATTCGTAACGTGATTATGACGTGTGACCGGTGGAATGAGACGTAGGGTCGAGGCAGTCATCCATGCACGTGGAGGATTCACCCGGTATTGACCAACTAAGGTAAAAAATTGATCCTAAGACATCAAATAGACTTTTTACCAAGACAATGTAACAAACAATTTGCTAATGACATCTGCTGCTCCATACTTAAACCTACGTATGTTTTTGTGAAAATGATACGTCTTGAATATGTAACACTTTCGGTAGGCCTATTAAATACTTCTTTTTTCGGGCCAGTTTCTCTTTGCTAAGTTAGCAAACATGTTGACATTTCATACTTTACAATTTGTCTAGTTATTTTCATATGAAATATGTCATAGGAACGTTTTATACTGAAGACGCTTTAAAAATATTAGGGGGTGCTTAACTTTTTTCCAGGTGTATATTTTATCCCTTTATGGTTCGCCTTCTTCCAAGCTTTGTTAATGGTCCTCAGAGTGAATGGTTTTGTCATAGTCCTCACACTGCTAGCTGTCCATGTATGTGTGCGCGTTCGTGCGCGTTTGTGCATGTATGTGTGTTTTTTTTATTTATTAAATATACCGTAATATTAATATACAAAATGTCAAAAGATTTACATTCTCACGTGGCTTTTTCTCTCCATGCCTATTAGTTAAGATTTAACGGGACTATTTCCTACGGTGATGCGGCTTAGAGATTTGATGCTACTGTAACGCAAGCCGGCGCTCCCCAACGGTCACCCATCCGTACACCGGCCACGGTAACCGTTGCTTAACCGCGCAAATCGGGAAGCCGCTGAAACCGCATCGCTAAAGAGTTAACCCAGCAGCGAGGCTGGTTTGAAGCGCTTATATTTCTACCCCTGCGGTCGTTACATTACTCCACCCTCCGAGAAGTCTCGTCCCGAGACTTGGCCTGGGAAGTTCCATGGGCACGCAACTCCAGTCCGGCAGTTGACTATCCCACTGCTGCCACCAATGTAACGCAGGCCGGCGCTCCCCAACGGTCACCCATCCGATACCGGCCACGGTAACCGTTGCTTAACCGCGCAAATCGGGAAGCCGCTGAAACCGCATCGCTAAAGAGTTAACCCAGCAGCGAGGCTGGTTTGAAGCGCTTATAGTTCTACCCCTGCGGTCGTTACACTACATTCTATCAATAAGCAGTTACACCCCTTATCAAGCATCGAAACATATCATTAACATTCTCGGTCATTGCTGCTTCCAAGTAGATTTAATACTTCACCCTGATAAGGTAGGTAAAGTCAGCGATTACTAGACGACTCACCGCCCTTACCAACTCACCGCCATTCGAGGTTGGTCGACTCATCGCCTATTTTTTTTAACTCACCGCCACGGGTGATGGTTAAAACGGCCTCAGGTCAAAACGGCCTCAAGTTAAAACGGCCTCATTTTATTCATAAACACTTTTAATGTCTGTTAGTTTTATTTTGCCACTGCTTTTTATATGCTTAAATGTAAACGCATGTTTTTGTGTTTTCATCCATATGTATTATCTTATGTCGCATTGTCAAGTCATATGTATGCATCTGAATCTGAATAAAGGTACGTCGATAGAAACCACTACTGATATGAAAATAAAGCTTTCTTATCTTATCTGATCTTATCTCTTTTCCAATACTTAAATCGAAATATTTCAGTCAATACTTCATTTATTTGTTCTAAATAATCACATACACGTACATGCATACATGTGTTCATCTTCATAGTCATGAAACAATGTTGAATACCTTTAATTGGACCTTTTCACACTTTACCTGCGTGTCAAACAAGTCACAAACAGTGTATCCAATTAACAACGTCAAACCAACCTATCAGGGAAGCCTATCGTCCTTGGTAATCCATTCACAGCTTGACAGGTGATATTGGCTGCCAGGTTCAAGATTTAACTATGCTTCTATTATAAATGCGAATTGTTACCAATATAATTAGTTCATTAAAAGTTGATTACAATCGGATCAAAGCAACTACCGCCCTGTGAAAATACACCAAGACTAATTAAATACTAACATGATGATACTAATCTTTTGATAATTATATGTAAGCGATTGTATTGTTTTCATTGTTATAACTATAATTAGTTAATGAAAAGTTGATTACAATCGGATCAAAGCAACTACCGCCCTGTGAAAGTACATAAATACTAATCAAGACTAATTAAATACTAACATGATGATTGTTTTTGTATTGAGCTGGGACGCTGCTACTGTTTTATCTTTTGTAATGCATCTTTTGCAATGTATCCATGTTTACTTGGCGATGGCCAAAATGTGGCTTATGTCAATAAACTGTTTGAATTTTGAATTTGAAAAATTGTTAATTGGGTTAACTGGGTAGCATAAAATGGCTGGAAAATTTGACCTTGTATCATTTGCTTATCTTACACAATACATGCAACATGCCTCGCTTCACTCCTTGCTGAGTTTGTGACATGCGAGTGACAACCACTTGGCCATAATATGTGACCAGTGTCTACAGACAGTTCAAATCGTGTTTCTTATTGCTAAAGGCAGGCAAACAATTTACTAGCTATCCGGCAATAATTATCCTAAACCCTAGTAAGTCCATGTATTTTATACATGAGTTATGATTTTTAAATCTGAATAAAAAATTAATGATAAAATCTACAGACAGTTCAAAACTATCACACCTATCGATCATAGACCCGCGTCAGCGTTTTCCCTATATGTTCTTTATTGTCAGCGTTTTATTACGGTTTTCATATTGTCAGTGTAGCGCGTAAGCGTTTTAGACCCATCCAATAAGTGCTACGTAACTATTAGCTACCACTTGTACCGTCCCATGATACATGAGTTATAATTTTTAAATCGGAAGAAAATAATGATAAAATCTACAGACAGTTCAAAACTATCAATTCATCACAGTAAAAGTATACAGGCGATGAGTCGACCAGCGTTTTTTTTAATCGGCGATGAGTCGACCAACCTTGAATGGCGGTGAGTTGGTAAGGGCGGTGAGTCGTCCTGTTACCAAGTCAGCAAATTAACAGCAGTCTTATCAATCTTTGACGTAAGATATTTGAGGTCGCCGCATCTGCCACTAAAAGCGTTGTTACCATTTTGAAACTTAACTATATTGATTAACAAGTGGATGTAAGAATTAATTCGTATTAAAATGCATTAAGTACTGTCCATGTGGTACAAAAAACAAACAGAGTAGTGTTGGCTGCAATGTTTTAGCCACTACATTGGCACTCCCACTCAACCAAAAAGAAAAATTAATATTAAGTGTCTTGATACGTGCTTGCAAATGGTGTTTACGGGCGTGAACAAATATGATTAAGCTCTATGAGAGAGCAAGTTCTATTCGAAACTGCTCAACCTAGACATAATTATGCAGATGAGAAGTAAAGAATGCGACCCACGTTGTACCACATTAACACTTGAACAAGAAACCATGGTTGTTTTCCATATTATTTCCCTTTTTACTTTATCAAAAATGTAAGTAAATTAAACAAGGTAAATAATAATAATAAAGATAGAAAATTAGGCAATAAAACGATTACCAAACGAAACATAACACATGGACGCCCGTGGCAGAGCGAATAGAGGCACTGATTTGTACTCCTCATCCCACGCCCCACCCCCACCACCTCCACCGCGTAGTTTGGTTTCCCAGCCGGGGTGGAAGCTTTCATGTGGGGAGGTTTTCAAAATAACCTGCGGTGCACTTAAGACATACGTTTGATGTCTAACGCCACAAATAATGAGCTGGGCGTCGCCAATATGACCATAATTGTGTCGGTGCGATGAAACGAACAACAAATAAATCAAAACGAATAAACGTAACAAAGAGAACAAGTAAATGCTTTAACGGCAACAAAACAAACACAACTACTATTTTGTTCTTATATAATTTATCTGTGTGCATTTAAATGTTGAATGAAAAACACTTGAATGTACTGATTGCTTTACAAACTACTTAAAATACTGTGAAAGCATGTTATTTCGTGGGGCAGAAATTTCGTCGTTTAAAGAGGACGGGCATAATCGTGGGTATTGACTTCGTGGATTGCCCTACCCACGAAATTAAAAAAAAATACCTTCGATTTTTGACAGATGCGAAACTGAGGCCTAACACTGAAACATGGTCAATTGCGAAACTACGGATTAGCGAGTGACTGCCTATTGATGATATTGATCCACGTCAGCCGGTCAATGTTTTCACAGCCGAGTCTCATCAGACGACTTTTATGACACCAAAGTGTCATTTAGCGTGTCATTTAAGGGATTATATTCATAAAGATGTTAGGGGCGCGGGTTCTTTCAAGGATCTAATTAGGATTACGTGAAAATCGAGCATACTTCATCAAGCGAACCTGGGTCAAAGGTTAATAATTAGAACACGATGCTTCACTTTATTTGAGCACAAATAAACACTTAATACCTTATTGAAAGCAAAAAGGGGTGATATTAAATTGTACAGGCCAATGATTTGTAATAGCCATTAATTACAGAGAATCTGACGAATTAAACCATCGTTTAATTAACGTTTACAAACTTGCAATATACATGGCTCATACCAAATGTTGACATGATTTGCAAGTAAATCTAGCATTCGAAAGTCTAACCGAGGGGATTTTATATTGTTGGTACTTAAATTCGTGGATTGTCTTGCCCACGAATTCCACGTAATTAAATGCCTTACGAAATATAATGCTTTCACAGTAAAACGAACTTCAAGGTACGATCATGCTTATGCCGTGCTTTACAAAACACTGACTACAACGCGGGTTTTAGCACTTTGATTGAGACAGAAGAGCCTAACTGTCGGTCTCCATGTCTAAGGTCAAGAGCCCTTTTCCAGCTCCCAGGACTCTCTGCCACCGAAAGGAAGCGAAGGAACTGCTGGCACAGCGATATTCCTGCATCATGAAAAGACAGTAACATCTTTAGACGAGAAAAGTCGTTGAGGTAAAGCATCAAAGGCGACGCAAAAATTTGAAGAGGTTAAGAAGTTAAAACAATATGGGAGCAAATAACAAAGGCACTTGAAACGTTATGGTATTTCAATTAAAAGTTTTCAGTATACTACAAATCTCGAGAAAAATATTTGTTTAACTTATATTTCTGAGACTATAAAATTGTCACTTAAGTTTTCTAAAATGTTACGTATACAGGAATTGTTCATATAGTATATTTCTATATATTTGTGTTTTTTTTTCGCAGTATCGTATTTATTTTCATAGATAAGCGGTCGTAAATAATATTTGTAGCAGATTAATAGTCCCTTCTCAAACAATACGATTTTGTTTTCATATTTAATAGTAGTCTAATGTGCTCATCCAGATCACAACGCACTCAATGACCCCGGTCATTTTCCTTCTATATTCTATATAAAACCGACATCTTGGAAAATCGATAAAATGAGTCGCTTTTTCAAGCCAGCTCAGGTGAGCTATGTTTAGCACAGATGCAGACGATCCCTTTTGCCCAGCATTTTGCGAACAGTACGCTGCTATGTTGACGGGTCTTCCGGATCTTTTTCCGCAATGATTTAGCAGACGGTCTTTTCCGTCATAAACCCGCTCTTTAGATGGTTCCACCCCGAAAAGTTAGTATATGTACATTCATAACAGTTCTTCTTTCCCGGTATAGTGTTTGGTTTGTACATAAATCGCTTTCATTCATGCACTGTCCAACTTGCGAAGTTAACTGCGGTATGTCCGTCAATACTCAACACAAGTGGTATTAAACACACGGTTAAAAACTATAAATAATAAACAAATCAGTTACTTTTTTACCATTTTATTTATATACAACATAAATCATACACGTTTATACAATCACTATAGCTAGTTGCGTTTATACTAATTTTACAATACATACAACATAAAATATACATTTCATAGATAGCACAGGCATAAACAATACATGTACACAGTGCCTCATGTTAACAAAATTTACATTCCGTAAGGTGTATAGTTATTTATGATGACTCGTTTATCAAAAACAATCTTGTAATCTTTACATTCACGTTTAGTGATCACATCACCGGTGGTGGGATTTCTGGCCATTTTATGTTCGTCTATTACAGTCACACACTCGCTAACTTTCCCAGTTACCATGTCTTTAACTGTATTGAAGTTGATGTCCATACAGTTCTTAAAGTTCAGGGTAATACCTCTTACTCTACAAACCGTGGAGTTACCATTCTTTGCAGGCTTCAAAAGCGAATACGCATAATTTTTTGGACCCCCTGTTACGAACGACGTGATTTTGTTTTCTGAAACCTCATCTGTCAGATCGCCCAAGTAATCCCCAAGCGGCGGTTCCCATTGGCCTGGTACAGAGGTAAAGACCACGGAATCAGTGTCACAGTAAAGGACACGTTTTCCCAAAGGTTTCAGATAACTGTAAAGTTTGAGTCGCGCTTGTGAAGTGGTATACGCTGCTATGATGACATTTGTCCTCGAGGACGCTTCTATGAAATCGGCCTGATAAGCCCACTCTAACTTGACAGACTCGTCGTTAATAAACTGAATATTTTTTACTTTTTGTTGGTCAGAGGTCATCATGTCAAAGAAATGTGCAGGGTCGTCAGTATGTGTTGTTTGTGTTAAGTTCGCCCGTTGACCAAATTTCCCCCAGAATGAATTGAGCATTAACTTAGCTAGTGACCTAAGCCCCGGATTATATTCGATCTTATCATAATCCAATAAAATGCCCTCCCTCTGATAATACTGACAAATGTATTTTTGTCTTGTGTTTTCATCCACGCACCATTCCGGCCACCCGCTAGCCTCTTGCTTCACTTTCAAAAACGTATTTACATACTCTGTGAAAATACCCCCAGATTTAGAGTATGGATCGTACTGAGATATGTTATCAAAATGCCAGACCTCAACGATCCGCTGAAGGACGTAACCTTGTGCAATAGCTTCTTTCAGTTCATCACTAACCCAGGTACCAATAAATGCGCGTTCACCAGACGTATGAGTACATTCTGTTTGTTGAAATGTTTCTGCGCAAGAACGACATAGGCTAAACATGAGTTTTCCATTGCATTTTACGGGCAAAACCGGAATATGTAGTCCTCTAGGTGGCAGCACTTTGCACTTAATTAGTCCTTCATAGTTTGAAATATCTTTAAAATTTTCCGTGATGACCTGAGGGTGACCGAGGGGAATTTTTCCTGTTTTGTTGACCCACGGGTATAATGATGTAACGTCATAGTATTTGAAGTGTTTTTCGTCAGTGGCTTCCTCGTACAATTTGAAACCTTCGGTTCTCCCACCAAAAAAGGCCTCTCGTGGTTCTAATGGACTGACAAGTTCAAGGCTATCAATGAATGTTTTCATGTCATCATTTTCGCGTACCTCTCGCATATATTCACATTCCCAGATACTGACATATTTGTAACCTCGGGATTCAAGAAACTGTTTTTTTCTCTATGGTCCTAGCATACAGATCAGCCATAGATGTTTCAACCACTGGATTTACTGTGGACTTAGAAAAGCATTTTGGACACCCATGCCAGAAACAACCGTGGAACTCAAGAGTGATTTTATCACCATTTTGCTCATAATACCCATCTACTTTGTAGGGCCCTATGTCTTTTTCACCATAATTTCTACCATGTTGAATATTGATCCCTTTTGTGTGCGACATGTACATTAACCACTGATAGGCCATGACAAACTGTTTTGCTTCTGGTCGATAGCCATGTGGTGGTATAATGCCGACTGTTGATGGTTCCAGGAACAGGGTTCGATACACAAGGTGGCATGCAGAGGCAATAGTGATGCATCTCTCGAAAGGGTCAATCCCGCTGTGACCGTCTTGTTTTGTTAAACCCATAAACAGCGTTCTGAATTTAAGACAACATCTCCTTAAAATATCCACGTCTGATCGGCAGTACCGCAGTAATTCTTCTTGAAAATTAAATACATTGTTCTTGTTGTCATCATACCACTTGAGGAACTTTGCCCTAGCATCTGGTTTCATCGCATCCGGGGCATAATACTTTATATCTGGAAGATGTTGCAGCACTGCATGTTGGTTTTCGTCCCTATTATACAGATGGGGAAAATACCTTCTCTGCGAATGCGCCTGGCATTCCAGCCAATGGCATGGGAATAAAGTTTAAGGAGTCAATCATTCTTATATTGCATGCTGGTACGTTGATACACATGTATTTTGACCCAGTTGTGATGACCTCAGGAAGTACTGCATTTTCGTGTAGATACTGAAGAATAGGGTAGCTGTCGTATCCTTTAAAGTTATGACATATGACCGTTGCACCAGCATTTTCTTCAGAAAACAACCATTTACAGAAATCATTGGTTGTATGAGGGCCAGCGAATACACGCTCGTTGTTTGAACATTTTCCGCAATTTGATGTGGGCGTTACAGGTTCTTGCATACACATGGAACATACTTTGTTTGCGACACAAAGATTTGGTTTATGTCTGAAACTCCCACACCATGACTTTGAACAATTTCTGCATTTGTCATTGTCACCAGGAACATATCCGCTATCGCATTGCAGAAGCGTGTCCTGTGTACATTCAAAATCGAAAAAATATACTTGGTAATTTGTTTTTTCGTGTTCTTGCTCTTTTTCGAGTTGTCCTCCATCTGCACTGGCTGCATGAAACACTGATGGTCTTCGGCGACAAAGTCTTTACAAGTCTTACAATAGAACTCATGACAGACGTGTTCGTTTTTGTGGAGTTTTTTGTTGACTGTTTGGTCGCAATTCTTACACTTGTAATATGTTTCACATGTGCATTTACCGCCTTCACTTTTTATCTGTAAATGCATCTGGTAGCATGTGCCATTCTTTAAATGTCTATTACATTTGTCACAGAATATCCACTTTTCCTCCTGATCAGAATGAAGGCGATGACAATACACACATGGGTTATTACATGTATGTGTCTCTTTATTATTGTATCCTTTCTTACACTGTGAACAAAAGTAACTCTTGTTCAGAAACCCGGTCATCTTTGTTATCACATCAAAATGTTCATCATGATAGTACAGGTATATGGGCACACCGCCTTCTGGTCCTTCGTAGATGATGGCGTTAAAATGGTCCTTTGACAAAACATGGATCTGGTAGTTAGGTAAAGCAGTTTGGAACTTCTTAACTTCTTCTAATCCACATTTCTGTAGAAGAATACCAGCGCGATGATGTAATTCTTCGGCCAATTTGTGTTGAATATGTCGACCCAGTCTAATGTTGTTCCACTGAGGGTGCTGTTCCACCACGTGGTAAGCGCTGGAAAGGACGATCTTTGGATGGCTGACTTGATCGATATGGTGAAATTTGCTGATTGGAATGACGGTAACAAGTACATCTTACTGGTGATTGACACTTTCTCCAAATACGTATGGCTACGTCCATTAAAATACAAGACAGGAGAAGAGGTAGCGAAAGCATTCAGGGACATCTTTATTAAATCTGATAGATCGCCGGCAAAGTTGATAACCGACAAAGGTAGTTATTATTTTCTTTTGGCATAATTGCACATATAAAATGTAAATAAGTACACCGCATATTTATTTAATATTCGTTTTACTACAGAACGTATGAATTTCCTTTTCATCTTTTTCATTTTATACGTTAGTGTGTTTACTATTAATCAATATTACTAATGTTTGTACATTTTAATATATTTCAGGTCAAGAGTTTAGAGCGAGAAAGGTGCAGTCGTTGATGAAGGAGAACAACGTCAGATACTTTCCAACGCAGAACGAAACCAAGGCGTCAACATCAGAGAGAGCTATATTAACTATCAAAACGAAATTATACCGGTACTTCTCGCACAAGGAAGGATATGCCTATCTTCCTATTCTACAGGACATAGCCAATAGTTACAACCACACGTATCACAGAACGATTGGTACAAGACCGGCAGATGTACAAGAAAGCAACCAAGAGGAAATTAGACTTGCGACGTATTTTGCACAAAACCCAAAAAGCAATGTGCAGGGCGTTAAACTGAAATCATATGAATTGAACATCGGCGATTATGTACGGATCAGTCATCTGCGAAACGCATTTACTCGCGCGTACGACGAGACCTACTCCGGTGAGGTGTTTAAAGTACACAAGCGATATCACAGAGGAATACTACCGATCTACAAACTCAGGGACTTACAAGACGAAGATATTACAGGAACTTTTTATCAGAGCGAACTAGTGAAAATATACATTCATCCTGACCAAAGGTGGAAAGTGGACAAAGTGTTAAAGACCAGAGGAAAAGGACCCAATAAAAAGTACTTTGTGAAATGGAAATACTATCCGAAAAAGTTTAACAGTTGGATTAACGCTAGAAATTTAAACTGAATCTGTGTAAAACAAAATGCTTTGATATTGTATGATAGCTTTATATTGCTGAACCTGTTTAAGTAGAATTGTAAGTATTGTACTGATTGTGTGTTAATATATTGTTGTATATTTGTATGTAACCTATGTGTGCAACATATTTGATGTTAAATCTTGTACATAGCCTAAATAGAATGTATAAATCATATTCTACTCTCGTTTGTCATTTGTACAACCATACACTTATGTTTTGTATCATTACACGAGTGTTGACTTATTGTTCGAGGTACATTTTTATTGCAACACCGCCTTGTACTCTAATAAATACATAAGATATAACGGTGACTATGTAAAAATAAACACAATAAAATTATGCCCGGTTCACCTAACATTTCCTTTAAAGGAATGTGTTACTGTAAAGTCTCAAGATCAATGTTAACTCAGTGGGTTGTCGTTTAACTCCTCCGTAGTAAACATTTAAACCCTATAATTACTACCTCAATAAAATGTTGTCGTCTGCTAGACAGTATTCAATATCGTTAAACAAAAAAAAGAAACCTTAAACGTACCTGATCGTTGAACAATTTAACGCTGTATTAACAGTGGATGTGTCTTGTTCAGTGTCTGTCGCAAGAAGCAAACAACTAAAGAAATAACCGAAATGTTACTGGCTTTAGGGTCTAAAATATTAAAATGGTCAAACAACTAATCAAATACAGTCCTTGTCTTAAATGTGATGTAAAAGTAAGCCATCATGGACTGGTCCGTCTTGGTATGGTCTGTCCTTGTAATTCTTCCGGATGTTTCACACATGTAAAGGGCCAAATTTACTCCGCCCATACACGCTCTGATTCGAGACGACAGTGGTAATATTCAGTAGCATAGCGAAACGAAACCAGTAGCAGAACTGTGGTTTGCTGAAGCATATATTGTTAGATATCAAACGTGAGGAGTTCACATCCACAGGTGTAGGATATTAGCTACATGTGACGGATTAACTATATTATTTTATCCAAACATGGCAGAGTCAAAATGTCTGAACCAGGAAAGTAGACCCTCCCGCCGATTAAGAATTTCTTTCTTGACAGGTACGCTTATTTGTTTATATTTATTTTATTGTGTTTGGTTATGTTGTTGTTTAAGTTTTGTTTTTTCTTGTTTGTTGTTTTGATTTGTTTTGTTTTGTTGTTGGGTATAAGTTGTACCCATTTAGTTGATGGTCGTGTTTCACTGCGTCAACGTGTTTTGTATGCAGGAGATAAATATTGAGCAATGGAGATCCAAACTAGGATGTTTTGTGCAGCAAGGCAAAGCTCTAACAAGGCACGGTGTATTGTTCCAGGTAAAGTGAAAACTTGTATTTTGACTTCAATTTGATTGGCAACAAGTTTTAGTGCATATAGGCGCTTCCAACAGCCTTGCTGTTGGGTTAACCCCTTAGTGACATGGTTGAGTGTCAGCCTACTTATCTGAAGGTCCCGGGTTCGAATTCCCGTTAGGAACAGGGTTATTTTCTCCTCTCAGATTTACTTAAAGGCATCTCGAAAGGAATGTGGTATCCCACTGAGCCAGGCCCCGACCTGCTGTGACCAGACCTGCTAATTGCTGGTCATCACTGCAGGGAGTCTTTAGCCAACTTAGTACTAGTTTGTCACAGTAAAACCTCTGATGGGTTAATGCAAAACTAAATTACCTGCTAGTATGGAAGTAAGACAGTAGGTTAGTTTTACACAAAGCCATAAACATTAATGTTAGTGATGATGTGGTTTGTTTACTGTATGATCCCTTACATATTCTTTATTGCATTAATTACTAGGTGTCAATTTTGTATCTGCATGATTATGTATTTATTTTATAGCTAAATATTTGATTTTGAAAATACATGAGAGATAAAAGTATTCAATATGACTTAAAAAGAGTCTGAAGGACATTGTTCTGACAATAAATGACTTTTTAAACTGCTTTTGTTAGAAACATTTTACAAATTAAAATAAATTATAACTTAAAATATATATGAGAACTTAAAGAATGAAAGAAAGAAATAACAAAATGTATAAGAAATAACAATTTCAAACAAAAAGTAAGAAAGAAAACAAATAATGATTTATATATATATATGACGCACGACGCGACAAAACCGGGCTTATGGCATTATGACGTAACGCTGGGAAATCCACATTTAAAATGACGTCACTTTTACCGGGTATTTTTATTACGAACTTGACAGCATGGCTTGGACTATCGTATTTGAAACTGAATGTTGTTGTCTTATTAGAAGCGATAACAAACAAGAATGGAGGAGGAACTAGAGGTAAGATTTATTCATTATATTGTGATTACATAATCTTTATATTTTACGCATATATATTGAATCGGATTGAATAGAGGCTACACAGATCTAAACAGTTGTGAATCAAACTTTAACAGTTAAACAGTTTAATATAGGCCTACAGGTTTACAGAATTATTATGGTACTTTTTGTCATTTCTAGCAAAATCATGTTAAAAGTTTATACGAAACGAAATAGAATGTAAACCATTTTTTTTATATAATCTAGACTAGATTTTGATGTAACCGATGTTGCAGGTTGCATGTTTGTTCAACTTAACTCATCGACGTGGATGGGTAGATTTAACGAAAAAATGATTTAGTATTACAAGCGACATTTAAATCAGTCCACTTTAAATCAACTAATTATATTTACTCACTAGAAAAAATGCTGATAGATTTGTTAAAAACCTGATACACGTTTTGCATATAAAACAGATCAATGTCACATGAACGTGTCTATTTATAACTACGTAGGCTTGTTTATTGATTATTATAAAATTATGCAAGTTGGTATATACAGAGCGCTTAACGTTGTTGATCAGTCGAGCTATTCGCTATACATATATCTATCGACGGGGTTGGTGGTTCGCTAACCAACCACAGCCCCCAATTTTATTTTCTTACTTTTCTTCCAACATAATTTTATGCATTTTATTTCATTTAATACACGTCTTGTTTTTAACGAATTAAATAAAACATATTTCTTTCTTGACAACTGTTTGTTGGGCTTACATTAAAGTGAAACAAAACAAACCCACAAAAAGTAATAAACTGTGTTTGCACACATTTAATATTTAACGACTATTCGTGATAATTCTAAATGAATGTAACATTATATTGTCGCTTTAAATTAAATAGAAGAAACCCGTCCGCCGTTTCATACAACTACAATGCAGGGTCCTAGTTCTATTTAAGAGAGAAACTAACCATACACATATCAAGCAATATGTTTATTAAATATTTATACTGCCGCAAAATTGTTTGTCTCATTACAAGTATATTTTATACACAGAAAAACGAAAGAAAACGGAATACATGAAATTTATAACGAAATTATTGATTAACGTTCAAATTACTTCGAGCAAATGACTGAAACTATAACCAAGTAATATGATTGTTTATAGTTATAGTGCAACTCCGTAAACATGTGACGACTTAATTTTCATGTATTTTATTGTATTTTTTTTGATACTTTCAGGACAAAACAAAAACCGGTATCTACTCGGGTACTTCATATGGCGGACATTGACAGGACAAAACAGCATGATCTAGTACCACATGCATGTACATGGTACTTGTTTTAATTGTTTCCTTCGACTGATTTAATAGTATGATAGTCACTTATGACATTCCATTTAATGTATCCATAAGCAAATAAGGGGCGCCCGTTGCCGAGCTCATAGAGTCACAGACCGTTCCCCCCGTGGGTTCGAGTCCCGGTCAAAGCGACAAACATTCATGTCCGGAGGTATTCACGTTAACCTACAGTCCACTACTGGATATATATAAATAACCCCACCAGTAAAAACTGGATATTGCAAATACAACATTAATTGTATTGGTGCGAGGTATCTGCAACAAACAAACGAAACAACAACAAACAACAACAACAAAAAGAAAAAAATGAAACATAGGGGACGCCGTGGTTTAATGGTCTAAAGGTTAGAATCGGTGACTTGCTATTTCTCTGACTCCATAATCCGTCATCTTGTGGGTTTGAGTCCCGGGCGGGGTAAAACTTTCATGAGGTCAGGTTTTCCAGCTGATCTGCAATGCGCTACTGGTTCTACCCAGACATGGGCCATGATTTTTCTCCACCAGTAATAGCTGGACGTCGCTATAATGTCAATAATTTCGTCGATGTAATGTATTTTACAAAACAAACAAAACGGACAGGAATAGGCATACATGTAGAGTTAAAGTCAATAATCATACATAAATATGCATATAAATATGTTAAGCGAGAGTTTATTTCTTATTTCAGGCTACGCAAGTTGTCATGTGGATGCCGGTTTTGTCCACCTCAAATTAAGTGCCGAGAAAATGACTGCGAGACTGTTAAGGAGCCAGCTGACACTGTCAAGCGATCCTCACAGTTCAACTCTCCCGTTTTTTTGTTGTTGTTTTTTATCCCAGGTGTGACTGGAGAGGTTGGAATGATTTCCTTGGGCAACACTTCAAGGCTTTGACAGGAATAAGGTATGGCCATGTTATTTGCCGTAAACAATATTTGAAACAATTGGGTTTATATTAAAGAGCTACTCTAAGCAGAAAGGTTAGTTTCACAGACTCGTAATGCCCCAACCTTTCACTACATGGGTTATCGTCCCGGTAAGGAAGACAATTGTGATAATGCCTGCGATCCGCCAGTAGTTTCACTTCACAAACATTTATCTGCGATTTTCGTCCACCAAAATTGTTTGGACGGCAAAAGACGATAAACAAAATCATTGATATAATCTGATTTGTATTTGTGGCGAGACTTAGATATTAACATAATATTGATTAAAATGCATTTTCAGATTATCAACACTTCAATTATCACGTCTGAAAAAGCTGGTTGTATCATCTTCCGGACCACTCCAGATGATGATCAGAGGGAGTTTATGCTACTCAAGGATCCCCAGCAAAAGTTTGGGAATACAGAAATGTCACCCGCGTTTCAACCTGGTGGGTTAAAGCGTCAGCGCAAACAAGACCTCGAGTGCTTTGTCAGACAAAATTCAGTTGATATTTTTTATTGTTATCTAATTATAACCTGTTACTTTGCCCTCTTTAACAATATAACCCTTATTTTGCAGTTTAATATAAACGTTAATAAAACCATATTAGCTTAAATCTTAATTTAGTTGTGTAAGTTACTCATCCCGATATTATGACGTCAATAATTTGACGTCATATTTAACAAAACTACCTTCAGTATGGGTCATTAAAAATCTCATTATTTCATAAATACTAAGTCAATTCTAAAAAATCTTTCGAATTTGTGATCAGAAATGATAGGAGAATCATGTTTCATTAAAAACAAAAAAATGAAAATTTTGACCATAAGCCCGGTTTTCTCGCGTCGTTCGTCATATATATATATATATATATATATATATATATATATATATATATATATATATATATATATATATATATATATATATATATATACATACATACATACATATATACATATATATATATACATATATATATATATACATACATATATATAAGAAGAAAAAAGAACTGATAGAATAATTTCTGGTATTTAGGATTGCATAATTGGTATATTCACAACTGTTTTCTTTAAAAACTATGAATGACTATGTTCAACCCCCAGATACAGCATACATACACTTGGATCTTGAACAATACCTGTGTGACAGACACATCGTTACAGACTGTGGCAGCCTGGCTTATCAGAAAACAGATGCCCTCACATGCTGGGTGGGGCAATAAATGGGGGGGGGGGTCACTTATATAAGGAGTTTGAGATGCCTTTAAGTGTATCAACGCCTTGACCATTCTATGTAGGGGTGTTGAACCGGAATTTTCACACAAACGAATATGTGAAATGTGTGATTAACACAGAAAAATCACTGCCCCATTGTCTACACGATAGCCTTGGAATCGTGTAAAGGCTAACGAGATTGACATCGACCGGGCAAACTAAGTGAAATCACGTGACCCGCGTAAGTGTACCATGTTGCCAGATTTCAAGGACTGCGAGGTCGTTCTGGATAAGGACAGACAGACAGACAGATTCTTTATTTCGGTAACGTAAACATACGTTTCTTGTTACAAACAAACGAATTATTGTCAAAAAACAACAATGTCACGCGACTAATATATACATATATGTTAATAACATATACGAGGATGAACATGTTACTTATAGCATAATTCACACATAAATATTCATATATAAACTGGACATGTTAACACAATTATAGTATATAATAACATATTCATTTTTCAACTTGGCATGTTAACACCATTATAGTATATATTAGCATATACTTATATGAATTAGGCATGCCAACACAATCATGGTATATATGAACATATACATATATAAGTTAGGCATGTCAAAACAATTATAGTATATTAATAATATATGCATATATAAATTAAGCATGTTCACACAATTATTGTATAAAATTAACATATACAGAATATAGATTAGGCATGTTAACACAACCATTGTATATAATAACATCTATATATACAAATAAGGCATGTTAACACAATTATAGTAAATATTAATATATACAAAAATCGATTAGACGTGTCAACACAATTCTTGCATATATTACCATTTACAAACATAAATAAGACATGCCAACACAGTTACAGCATAAATTAACGCAGACTATGCATTTCAAAACAATTATAGCATATTGCTAAAACATGCATAACTAAATAAGCCATTTTAACTCAATTATTGTATAAATCAACATATACATATATAAAGAAGGCATGTTAACACAATTGTAGTGTATAACCAACCCTCTTATGCATGATTAAATTCAGCATGTTAACACGATTATTTTATATATTAGCATACACCCACATAAATTAGGCATATCAATACAATTATAGTACATTTACATATGCAAACATATATTAGGCATGTTATCACTATTACAGCAAATATTAATATATACAATTATAGATTACGAATGCCAAAACAATTACAGTATATACCAACATATTCATACCCAACCACTTATACACATCCATGTCCACATCACACACACATACACCACACACCCACACACGCGCACACACACACACCCGAACACTCACATACAGACACACGTTCAATCACACACATACGTACAGACACCCACACATCAAGACCCATACCTACACTTAATTCATGAAAATAAATTAACATAATTGACTTAATGGCTTTTTGTTATAGTGATTTGATTATGATGTTAGTAATTTTCTTAAATTAAACGCTTCATACACAAATTTACCTAAATTCCTAATTATTGTTGAATTTTCATTTTGCATAAGCTGGATAAATTTAAAAACACTCGGACGAGATGTGAAATATTTCTTAATGTATTTCTTACGCAAATCACTATAACAAGGGCATATTAATACAAAATGAAATTCATCTTCTAGATCCCTAGAATTACATATAGAACAAAATCTGTTGTTACGCTCAGTGAATTGATTTGAATAGCGTGCAGTTTCAATACGCAAGTGGTGTGAGGAAAGTCGTAGTCTGGCCAGTGGGACATAATACTTTTTAGGCATAATTTCTAAATATTTTTCAAGCCCGTGATATATTTTGATATTCTTGTATGTACATAAGCTACGTGAAATATTAAGTTCTGCATTCCAAGTTTGTAAAAACGTATCTACTAATCTTCGTTTAAAAATAATGTGGAAATTTTTGTTATCAATGTGTGAAGGGTCATTCCAAACATATAAAAATCCATGCTTACTTAATAAAGACTTTACTTCTGAGACCCAGTTGATTAACCCTCTATTACTATCATTAAGTAACAATTTGTATAATGAATTTACAATATTATTTTCTGAACGTAATATTTTACACCAGAATTTGACAATACGACAATATCGGTTAATGTAAAGAGGGTATCTCCCTAACTCCCCATATATTCCATTTGTGCTAGTCGATTGTTTAACTTTGAGAAGTAGTTTGCAAAATTTTAGATGTAACCTTTCTAAAGATTTGGACTTAGAGAAACCCCATATTTCACAACCGTAACTCAAAGTTGAACCCACAAAGGCATCAAACAACTGGCACATAGTTTTGGGGGATAAGTTGTATTTTTTAAGTTAACAATAAGAGCATTTAGTGCCTTTAAACCTTTTCCAGTTAAAAAAATCAATATTTCCATTAAAACCTCCTGTATGGTTAAAAACAGTGCCAAGGTAATTAAATTCATTAACAATATCTAGTTGGCTTCCCTTATATGTCCACGTAAGATTTAAACTAAGACGACCACGTTTTCTAAATACCATTATTTTTGTTTTAGACGTGTTTACTGATAGACCCCATCTGTCACAATAATTTTCAAGCAAATTAAGTTTTTCTTGTAGTTTTTCAGGGCTGTCACCTATAATTACCATGTCATCAGCAAACAACATCAATATAATATTTATCTCGTCAGCTGTTAGTGTACATGCGTTTTTCCCCTTAAATGAATGTCAAGGTCATTTATAAACATAGAAAACATCAGAGGGGATAGGATTTCACCTTGTTTGAGTCCAATTGCAACTTCAAAATATTCAGAATAGTTATTGCAAGACCTTATTTTCAGTTTTATATTTGAGTACATATCATGGACAATCCTCAATAGCTTACCCTTCACTCTAAGTTAAATAATTTAAGCCACAGTCCATTTAAATATATACTATCAAAAGCCTTTTTAGGTCTATAAATGCACAATAAAGTTTTTTCCCATGATTCAAGGAATGTGGTACAATAGAGTTTAAAACAAAAATAGCATCAGTAGTAGAATAATTCTTTCTGAAGCCAAATTGACAATCAGTTAAAATTTTATACTTTTCAACCCAGTCATTTAATCGCTTATTTAAGACCCCTGTAAAAATCTTCGATAAACAACTAACTAATGTAATCCCTCGATAATTATTAACATCGTTCTTATCATTCTTTTTATGAATTGGTATAATAATTCCTTCCTTCCATGCATCTGGAAAAAACACCTGCAATAAAAATTGCGTTAAAAAGATCTAAAATATGAGACGATAAAATATCAAATGATTCTATAATATACTCATTTAACAATTCATCATTGGCATGAGATTTATCTCTCTTTAGATTACGTATAACAAAATTTAATTCATTTATTGAAATGGGAGCATCAAGCTCTTCAAAGTCAACATTATCAGTTGCGTTAAAATCATAATTATTACAAAAATTTTCGGATACATCATCCTGTACATTACCCAAGTCCTCTGATAGAGTAGAGAAATACTCGTAAATGTCTTTAATATCAAGACTACTATTTGCATTAGCTTTTCTTTTACTAAAAAGTTTCCAAAAATCCTTAGGTTTTTTGTGCCTCATATTTTCTATTTCTTTTATTTTATTATATTTATATTGTTGTTTCTTTTTCGAAACTACTTTCTTATATATTGATTTAAACTGGTGTAATGATAATCTACGTTCTTCTGACTTTTGGCTATTAAATAACTTTAATGCTTTTAAATACTCTTGTTTAGCATGCACACATTCCAGGTCAAACCATTCAGCTTTTTTAAAGTGAGACTCTTCTGATTGCTTTACATCTTTTAATACACATTTCCGCTCAAACAAAGGTTTAGCAGCACAATTGATTAAATTAGTAAAATCAGAAATACAGTTATTTATATTTGATATACTCAAATCATGTAATGAATTACTAATATCATTAAATTTAGGTAAATTACCTATAGTATTATAGTATGAAGTGAAATCTAATCTCGTGATTTATTTTCCTTGACATGTTTGCCGATACACAGCAATCTCTCTATCTCTCTCTCTCTCTCTCTCTTTCTCCCCGCCCGTCTGTCTGTCTGTCTCTCTCTCTCTGTGTTTGTCTGTCTCTGTGTGTGTCTCTTTCAGTCTGTCTCTCTGTCTGTCTGTCTCTCTCTTTGTCTGTCTGTATGTCTGTCTCTGTCTCTTGGTCTCTCTGTCTCAGACAGCTGTCTGTCTCACTGTTTGTCTGTGTCTGTCTCTCTGTCTGTCGGTGTGTGTGTCTCTCTCTCTGTGTCTCTGTCTGTCTGTCTGTGTCTGTCTCTCTGTCTGTCTGTGTGTGTGTCTCTCTCTGTCTGTCAGAGACAGACTGACTCTCTGTCTCTGTCACTCTCTCTCTCTCCCTCTCTCTGTCTGTCTGTCTGTCTGTCTGTCTCTGTCCTTGTCTCTGTCTGTCTGTCTGTCTGTCGCTGTCTCCGTCTCTCTCTATCTCTGTCTGTCTTTTCCTCTATCTGTCTGTCTCTGTCTGTCTCTATCTCTCTCCCTCTGTCTCTCTCTCTGGCTCTTAGTCTGTCTGTCTGTCTGACTGTCTGTCTCTCTGTCTGTCTCTCTCTGTGTGTCTCTCTCTGTCTGTCTGTCTGTCTGTCGGTCTCTGTCTATGTCTGTCTGTCTGTCTGTCTGTCTCTCTCTCTCTCTCTCCGTATTTCTCTCTCTCTCTGTCTGTCTCTGTCTCTCTCTCAGTCTCTCTATGTCTCTGTCTCTCTGTCTGTCTGTCTGTTTGTCTCTGTCTCTCTGTCTCTGTCTGAATCTCTCTGTCTGTCTGTCTCTTTTTCTGTCTATCTCTGTCTGTCTGTCTGTCTGTCTGTCTCTGTCTCTGTCTCTCTCTGTGTCTGTATGTCTCTCTCTCTCTGTGTCTCTCTGTCTCAGTCTCTCTGTCTCTGTCTCTCTATCTCTCTCTCTCTCTGTTTGTGTCTGTCTCTCTGTCTATATCTGTCTGTCTGATTCTCTCTCTCTCTCTCTCTCGATCGATCGATCGATCGATAGCTGTGTGGTAAATGCTCTCGCCATGAATGTTTTAATGAAGTGCGCAGGCTCCGCGGTACAAAGGGGAAGGTTGAACTCGTAAAAGGGTTCTGTATACCTACACCAAACGTATAAGGTGTTATGCAATATGATTAGATTAACATATAAATTAATGGACTGGTGAGATTTGACCTACACGTATTTTAGATTGGCATAAGTATTGTTTAGTAATAAGAATACGAAGATGAGATTAACATTTATATGCTAAATGGTGGTTAGAAATAATAATGACTCTAAATGTTGAAGAAGACGGGCGAGGATGAAGAAAGATAAGATGATTTAGTAACAGATTGAGTCTGGTACAATTACAAACATGTATTTCCTATATGAGCCACTCTGCACACTTAACTATTCTTAAACCAAGAAAACCACGTGACCACTTATTCACATCATCCGCTGTGACGTCGATGTCTATTTTTAGCAGGAATCCCAATAATTCTTTTTTATAGATGTAAACAGAACTAACATTTTTAAATGTTGATTAGTGAGTTTTATTGGCCTAAAACTAAGATTCTGTTGAAATCCGTCAAAGCTTAGACTAAAGAAGATTTTTCAGCAGAAATTATGCACAAATACCCCAAACAGAGGTTAGATATTTTTTACATATATCAGATAGAGGCAAACTGTCGGAGACCACCTTTAAATCGAAAATAACGACAATAAACACCAAGTCAGCGTTTTCCAGATTGGTTTATGGTTTTTAGCTTTTTCAAGCACTGGCAACGTCGCTAATAATTTTAGTAAGTAAGCTTAGCTTGAGTCATGAAAAGTGCACAGATCAGTGTTTTTCAGGTGTTATATACATGATTATATATTATACATTTCTGCCCTTATTGTTTGGTGGGACAAAGTTATAACGAAAAAGAATTCCCCGCGTCACATTCATTTCTATATATCCTTTATAGTCATAGTTGTCATGCACACGAATTGAATTATTTCTCTTTCATTTATAGGAAAATAATCATCATTAATCTATTAAATAACTTGTACACGGACGTATTTTTTCAATTATTTCAATGATCAAGTGCTGCATTTTTAATTATTTTTGCCAAAAAAAGTTGTTTAAAGCAAAAAAAAAAAAACAAAAAAAAAGATTCATTGGGCGCTCTATAATGGATTGCAATAAGTTAATGACGGTTAGCGGTTAGGCCCAATATCATAAATTCTATAATAAAACTACATGTAGTAAACAGTAGAAATGTTGATGTTTGTTTTGTTGTTTTGTTGTTGTTTGTTTGTTTTGTTTGTTTTACATCGCACCGGTTCAATTGAAAATATTTGGATAACTTATAAAAATCATCTCTTTATTTAAAATATCTCTTGAAAAACGCTATAAGTTAAACTGACTTTAAGCCCCATGAAATATCAAATTACGCTTTCTCTGAACGCGAGGTTTAAAAATGCATACTCGTAGAGAATTTCAAACGCCTGTTATTGACAAAATGGGTGTACATTTTAATCTTGCTATTGTAAAAATGGAACTGTGAAGTCTCATTTTCTATCGCATCCGTGCATCCCTTTTTATGTTACCTTTGTTAATCAACGTTATACGAACAATGGTCAGTTAACTCTAACTATTCTTACATGTAACATTTTATGTTTCATATTATTCAGAGAAGCATTTTAATCTTGTCTTCTTTTTAAACCTGAACATTGAAGTTTTCAATGCAAATACCCTGAATTAAATTATAATATATTATATTGACAGTGTAACATAATATTATATGAAATAGAGAAAAGCCTACAGTTAAATTACTAACTGTACCTAAGACATTATTAAGCTTGTAATCAAATTTTCAATATTATATTATAAGTAAACCTTTACAGATAATGAAATGTTGGAACGTTAAAGTTGTTTGTTTGTTTGTTTTATTAAATACACATTATTTCAAATGAGTCGATAAAAAACAATAAAATGTAAACAATCCTTCAGCACTTGGGAGTCCTTAAAGATTTTAAATCACTTCGGTCGAGTCCCGAAATATTCCGACCAGTTACGTTAGCGTTCGTATTATCCCGTAAACCGCATTTACACTTCGTCCGTGACCTTTAATTTGTAAATAACAATAACGAAAGAAGGAAGAGAGGAAGGTCATCATTGTCTTATTTAGAAAGGAAAAAAATCATTAACTCATAGGATCGAACAACACAGCTGTAAAATTCACCTCTGGTCGGAAAAACACCGACGACACGGTTTACTTTCGTTGTGTCTAAAGGAAATGCCTTGACTAAATTCGACTATCCCATAGCATTTGGCGACAGAAAAAGGTTCATTTCGAAGTCATACATGACTTACCGGATCACCGTCTATTTACAAATTTAAATATAACAACATTGCAAATAGCAATGTTCAAAGAAATCGCGTTAACCCCGTGTTATGGATTTTTATGCCTATGAACTTTTGCAATTATTTTTTTATTTTGATCCAATTAATTTGTAGATGTGCGATTTTCTTTTGAAATCTGCTTGAATAAATATATAGCCGACTTCTGTGCATCCAAAATATTTTCATGCGTTCGGCCCTTCTGATTGGTCAGTGTCATTCTCCACAATAACTGCCATTCATATTTCATATCAAGTAAGTTATTCCTCAATCTCACTAAAGTCAGATCTTCAAAAAAGAAAAATCTGATGACGGCCCGCAAAAACCGTATAGGAAAAATGGTTTTCCCCGATTACTACTTTTATAAGAGCCAATCAGAGAGTGAAATGCATAAGGGTTGGTTACACTAAATACCGACCGGAAATAAAATGTGTGACATGGACTTTTTCTCTTTAGTAACCGTCTATTGCTATGTTCTGGTATTAATTTTCCCATTTTGAAGATAATCTCAATCTTTTGGTGTCAAAAGGAAGCTGAAACTATGTAGAAATACGAGAAAGCAAAAGTCTTTAACCCCTATGCACAATAATGAATTTATCCACTTTGGCAGGAAGTACATATTTCATTGAAATTTGGCGTTACTGACTGGCAACTTGGCGGTATGCGCAGTCTATGAAGCTGAACCTTCTTACAAGTTGCAAAAGTTGCCTTATTTCTGGATCTTTCTGATAGACAATAAATAGCTCGTTTCACCTATATATGGTTATGGGGGTCCATCATAACTTGGTCATGGTGCAATTTGTTTCCATCTTTTTGCGATCCACTATAAAATATAGAACAAACTTATTTAGTGGCGTCTAACCATAACGCTTTCGGTAAGAGTAGCAAAATGGCCGCTTTCGATGATGCAGTAGAAAAGTATTCGACAAAATTAGGAATTCTCTCGTTAAAACCACTTCAGAAGCAAATTCTTGATTGCATTATTTTAAGAAGGTCTTCAGTGACACAAGTCTTGCGCGTAGTGTTCATGTTTACAAATCTTGGTAAACGGGCTCAGCCATTAAAATAATACGTTCGGAACACTTCGGTTCATCATTTACTTTTGCAATTTTGTAGGCGACAATTCGATTGGTTGGGAAGGTATTACTGACTCGTCGTCAGATCCTGATAGCAGAGCGGTTTTCAGAATCAGAATGGTTATTGCTCATATGCACATTTCTGTTTAAACGTATTTTGTCATAGACAAATGTGTACATTCGAGGCTAAAATAAACTAGTATACTTGTTTTTGTAAGGAAGTTACATTTAACACCTTTAAGACAATTTAATATTTCTCAGAGTATTCGGAACTATTTCAGGACTTTTTGAAATTATGATAACCACATATGTAAATCTGAATAAAGTAGGGAAATATACTGGAAGGGCAAAAAAAAGAAATACGAGAAACTTACATACTGTCAGAAAATGTCGTAAGGTGGTTGCAAATAAACCAACTCGTCGTTCCCGGTTCGACCTTTTAATTTGCTCTAACCAAAATACACATGGCATCTACGATAACAGATGCAACAACAATGGCCATTTGGAACACCTCGCCCTTTCTCTGCCGAAAAAAGACTTGGAGGTAAGTGAAGTGGTACATGAATATTTGGGCAGTTAAGTGATTCGGCTAGCACTAAAGGAGCAAGAATATAGATCCAACGACTCTTTAGAAAACCCTTCTTTTTCCATGGAAATGTCTACGACTCTGATTGGATAATGTTTCAAATACATAATTTAAACACAAAATAGGTCTTATTTCTATGTTAAAAAAACCCAAAACGAACCGTCCTCGGATTATTCGCCCCGATCGTGTTCGTACTACTAACAGAATACAATTAACTCGCACTTACAAGATCTACATGTATACGACTTAAAATAGTTTTGCCAGGTGTCTGTAGTGGGGAATCCAGTTACTGCTATTTACTTTTTCTTTTTAATTCTTAATATGGAGGGGTGAGACAACTAAATCTTGCAATTTTAACACTGTACAACACTCAACAGATCCATAATAATTATATTTAATCTTAATTACATCTAAACAATAGTTTAAGTTAATATTACAGGTTTTAGTTTCTTAACTGGAGTTTATCCATATAGCTGAAACCATTCATTCATAGTTTCAAAAAATGAAGCAGAAAAAAACAAATATAAAGATATATGGTTAAAGGTGATGTAGCATACCAATCTGATCACCTCGGCCTTTATGCTATGCAAGAGACCTCTGACATAATAAGGCGCCATCTTGGATCTACTTTGTGTGTCTTAGTTTTAATACTGGGTATTTAATGTTGACTTTTCAATTTTCCGTAAATCATATAGATTGTATTGATAAAAAAAATCGTTGTTATTGCAAGATATACTCAACTAAATGATATATATATAATTTGTTACTTTCTCGCGAACGGACACTGTTTCATAACTCAGGCGACGCACTTTGGTGTATTCTAGAGCTATGTACGAGGTGTATTTTACGAACCATACGGAAATACCCGAAGTTTTACGATTGGTAGCATACCTTAAATCTGTAATTAAATGCATGTGACCAAAGTTTCTTCTACTTCCATAAATTACCAGTGACAGTTCGCCTTCTGAACAGAAGCAGTACTCTGGTAGTTACAAGCTGGGTTAATGCGTAGTGACTAAGAACTGACATCTCAGTGGGATTTGGGGGTCAAACCCAAGACCGTAATATATCCTTTAGTCCAATGCCTCCATTTGACTAAGGCCTATACATGTGTACTTTGGTACTGTCTTACCACTACGTTGTATTTTGTATGTTCATATATTCCCTGTTCTGTGCAGAAAGGAATGTCAACAGCAGCTGTAAATTAATGGATTGATCTGTTATATAACTGTTTTCTAAGAAATATAAAAGCTCGTAATATTCTGCTATTTGATTTGCTTGATTCATTACACTCTTTCTTTTTGTTTGTTTGTTTTACATTCACAAAATAATACCATTAACCAGGGTAGCTCACAGAAAGATGAACATATTTTTATTAAACAATATTGTCAAAATAACTAAAATATACACTTAGTGAGCTCTAAGGGAAATATTGCAGGTTTTTTGTTGTTAGATGTTTCTTCTGTCAGTCTGTTGGAGACAGTGTTTTTTTTCATAATTAACTTAGGTAAATAGCTCAATAGATGGGAAATCATCAAGGCCTTAAGTTTGTTTGCTTTTGAAATACATTGCAGCGACCAGTTACGATCATTTGAGCAATGTCCAGCTTTTTGGTGGAGGAAGACCCCAGACACATGTCCAGGTAGAACCACCGGCTCACCGGCAAGTCAGCTAGAAGACCTTTTTACATTAAGTCCATCGCCCGGAATGGGACTCGAACCCACCCGGCGATCAGAGGAGTTACAAATCGGCGACTCTACCACTACGCCCAATATTTTCTTTTTACAGAAATTAATAAAATAATTCAGCATGATGTGATTGTAATTTATGTGCATCTTATTTAAATGAGAAATATATGGCCAGCATGTGTTCTACCGATTTTTTTTGGTAGTTACACAATATTTCTTAGGTTCAGAAGGACATACTGCGGTAGTTGTTAATAGTTTTCTTGTAAAGGTTTGATCCCAGAATGTGTATGTAACATACATGCCTATTATATGCACAGGTAAGTGCTTATCAGTACTGAGTAACTTTGTCTTACTGGGGATGCAACAGTGCAGATTAGGGTGACTTTAGTTTATTGATCATACTGTTGTTGTTATTGAAAATAACTAGATATATGTTATACTTGTTGGAAAGAGAAATAAATTCTTATTCTGGTAGTGTACATTTACTTTTTTACCTTTATGAAAAGTGGCATAAAATTCAACTGTTCTTAAAAAATATCTTTAAAAATAATAATAATATTTTTGTAGGTACAAAAGCAAATATAATTTGTCAAAATTGATACAATAATGTAATTACAACATCATAAGATATCGTTCTGATTTTTCATTTAATTATTGCTGTTTTTAATTTATAGACAGAGAAATGCGTAAATAAATAACAATACCCACCATGCAAAGAAATGTAAATGCATAATACAAAGAGAAATTGAACAGTCACAGATGTGTTTAAATTGGTCTCATTAGTCTACTTTTTTAAGTTATCATCATACACAAATGAACAATACATTTGTACAGTTAATTTATCACTCTCTGTTGTATTTGAATTGACTCCATCACTACTTCAATGTGTGGTACCGGTTAAAACTTACTGGGAAGCACATCGCCTTCCCTCACTGAACACACTCGAATGTGGTCTGCTTCCTTTTGAAGCCCACCCTGTTCTCCTTGTCTGGGTTGCAAACAGTGCAGTCTCTGAGTGGATTTTTTTTTGCACCATACTTTGGTTTTATGTAGTCCGCGAAGTGTCGCGCAGTCAGGCGGTCTACACATGTAAGTCTTCCGCTTTCGAGGAAGAGGTCTTGGGACTTCTGAGACACCGGCAATCAGTTGCTTTGCTAAGGAAGTTCTGAACTGCATGTGCGTCAGCTTCTCCACACCAAACTTCCGGTAAAGTGCATAACTGTTTACAATGATTAAAATAGCTTCTTCCACCACTTCACATTTTTCTGAGCACTTCATAGTTTTGACTTTCTGTTGACTTAGTTTGTAACAACCATTTCTGCCTGGTGAATTGTCGACAGGACATGTACATCACTCTTGTCATGAAACTTGATAGCAAGCAAGTTTCCTCGTTTCCGAAAGATGCATTTATCCTGTCTTAGTTTAATTGCACCTTTCTGCAACGCTTTTGGAACCTCCTTCCTGTTGGTTCTCACAGTCCACAGTTCCACATGCGTAGGTGTCATAGGCCTCAAGGATGTCATATAGTTCTGGAGACGTGTAATAATTGTCCATATACACATGGTATCCTTTGGACAATGTATCCACTCTTGCCATCTTGCCTAACATTACCTTTAAGGTCTGGGTGATGTCTCCATACATCATTTCACCGTCAACGAATGTTTCAAGAGTATCAACATATGTCGCACAGTCTGTTTGCCTATGGTACACGTCGATGCCGACACAATAGCCGCTTGAGGCTTCACACAGCTGAAAAAAGCTTGATGCCGAACTTTGACGGCTTCACTGGGTTATATAACCGGAAGTGTACTCTGCCTTTGAAGGGACATGTTCCTTCGTCAAAACTGAGTTCCTGCTCTGGTACGTACTTCATAAAGTTTTTCTGAAGCATGGACAGGAATGGTCTTATTTTGTTGAGAGGATCATGGCCTTCTTGTGCAGGTGCAGGTGCAGTAGAATTTTCAACTATGTGAAGGTTTGACATGATGATTATAAACCTGTCCTTTGTCATCATTTTGTTGAAGTATTGTGTTGAAATACACTCATCAGTAGACCAATAGTCAGACTGTTTTGGTTTATTCATAATGCCGATCAAAATAACTAGAAAAAAGAACACTTTCATTACGTAATCAGTTACTAATTTCCACTGGCGAAAGCGGCTATGGGGTTCATTGTCTCTTTCTCTATTCCACTTTTTGCGTATTTGTTCGTCTGATAGGTGATTAGGGTTAGCATATTATCATCAAACAACATCTTAAAAAAGTCCAGGGGACAACAATCGTCAGGGATTTCCACATTTAGTCCAGGGTTTTCAGTTAATGGCATCCTAAAGGCATCCTAAGACATTCTCTGTCCGTATTTCCCCACCCATCGACAATGTGAATGTCACATTGAACCTGTATATCTCTCTCGCATTGTTGGATGCTAAATGACTGCAAGATTTCAGCATCAACTATATCAAGTTCTTCATCATCTGTCAAAAAGTTTTCAATCTCATTTGAAGAATCATCATAATCACAGTCATCCCACAAATGTTCTAAAACTTCACTAACATTCGATCTCCGTCCAGCCATTTTGTTTACATATACATGATGTAGCTAAATGCTTATCAGCTTTTTAAATGTTACAATTTTCAAATGTTGCAATTTTTAAATGTTACAAAATCTATTCTCAAGCATTTGATTCGTTGCTATTTTTAGCTTACACACTGCGTACACATGCATGAACCTTTTGTGAGAGGAAATTTACCAGTTGATGAATGAAATGTGACGTTTTTACAAGGCTGGGTCAGAGGTCAGTAATAAAAACGACCGCTAGTCGCGATCAGCAATAGTGGCTCCATTCTATACATAGCGTGTGACGTCACTACGTTAAAGTCATCTCTATACTACGACTCGTTACTCACCCAAAATTTGAGATTTGTGCCTACATAAAAAAACAGTTCCGCGTAGGAAATACGTTCGATTATAATATTCATTGAATTAAGATAAATGACTAAACAACCTTTTTCTAAGGCCTTATTCTATGTCCAGAAACTTTTAAAGTCTTAATATTTATAGATAAATGGAAAAAAATACGATGAGCAAGTTTTGCTACTTTCGCTTTCGTTAAACAGTAATATGTCCATTCTACATTCTATACATAGCGTGTGACGTCACTACGTTAAAGTCATCTCTATACTACGACTCGTAACTCACCCAAAATTTGAGATTTGTGCCTACATAAAAATAGTTCCGCATAGGAAATACGTTCGATTATAATATTCATTGAATTATGATAAATGACTAAACAACCATATTCTAAGGCCTTATTCTATGTCCAGACACTTTTAAAGTCTTGATATTAATAGATAAATGGAAAAAATACGATGAGCAAGTTTTGCTTCTTTCGCTTTCGTTAAACAGTAATATACAAAGCATGTGACGTCACTACGTTAAAGTCTGGACCGTTTACAAAATTTAGTTCAAAATGTTTGCATGAAACATATTTTAACTATTAGAATGTATAAAAAATGCCAAAATAATCTGTATACCTCTTCGTACTTGTTTTGCTCATTTTAGCAATCCCTTCCGTATTCATAACAGCTATTTTGAAGAACTACTTTACCCACAATACACCGAGTGCATTCACACAGGTCATTTTGACCGTGTGTTGACGCAACGATAGTGGCTCGATAAGCCTAGCGCGTCCTGCGGTCGCGATAAGCACTCTAAGGGTATGCATGGTTGGTGAGGTGTCAGGATAAAGTGACGGGTATGGTATCATGTCCGGTGTTTTAGGCATACTATACACAGTAAAGGCAGCACTGTATGTATTGGATGGGGATGGGATTGGCCGGCATTTTTGCCGATACTGCGCAGCGACATTTCTATCATAGCACAGGGGCACTTATGAGGTGCTTAGGGACACAAACCCGGCCGGTCCATTATACTGACACCGACGAGTCAGGCTTAAAGATGTCCCCTTAGCCCCGAGCGTTAGTAGGGAAGCCACTACTACCAACTTTAAAGTCTTTGGTTTGACCCGGCCGGGGTTCGAACCCACGACCTCCCGATCCGCAAGCCGACGCTCTACCACCTGAGCTATTGCGGCTATACGTGTGTGTGCGTGCGTGCGTGCGTGTTCGTGTTGTTTTGTGTGTGTGTGTGTGTGTCTGTGTGTATGTGTGTGTGCGTGTGTGTGTGTGTGTGTGTGTGTGCGTGTGTGTGTGTGTGTGTGTGTGTGTGTGTGGCAATCTACGTGACAATGTTTGGATAGCTTGTTTGGTTTTATTTGTGGCAATCTACTGGTAGGGTATATCTGTTTATAATTGAGGCAATCTCAAGTTAGGGCATGTTTATGTGTTATCGCAATCTACCGGTATAGGATATTTGTTTATTTGTGTTGTAATCGACCTGCGGGTTAGAGCTGTTTATGTGTGTGGCAATCTACCAGTGTATTATAGTTATTATTGCTTATGGCAATATACCGGTAGGAGGATATATTTATGTATATTTGTGGTAAACTTCAGGTAAATATTTGATATTTAGATGGGTAGTTATCTAGCGGAATGTTATAGTTGTTTATATGTTGGACATCCTACAGGTACGTGGCTATCTACCGGTAGGAATATTTGTTTATGATTTATGTGTGGCAATGTTCCGATAGGTTGTGGTTGTAGTTATTTTTTTGCATGTGCCAATCACCCAGTAGGGTATAGTGGTTTATTTGTGTGACAATCTACCTATTATTATTTATATGTGTGGTAATCTACAAGTGAATATATTCGTTTATTTATGGCAATCTACCGGTAGCTTATAGGTGTTTATTTGTGTGGCAATCTACCTGTAGGAGGGTCTATTTGTTTGTGTGTGGAGCCATCTAGCAGTAGGTTATATATGTGTATGTGTGCGTGGCAATCTACCATTATGTATATTTGTTTTTTTGTCTGGCATATTTGATTGTTTATGTGTGTAGCAATCTATAGGTGGGATATATTTGTTTATTGTGCGACAAGTTACCGGCAGGTTATATGTGTTTTCTTTCTCCTGAATTCTACATGTAGGGAACAGTGGTTTATGTGTGTGGCACTTTACTGCTAGGGAATGTTTGTTTATGTGTGTTGACAATTTACCGGTATGCTTTATTTGTTTATGTGTCCGGAAATTTTCGTGTATCTTAAAATTGTGTGAGGCAATTTACAGGTAGGGTATATTTGAGCGTGTAGAACGTACTGTTAGATTATGACTGTTTATGCGTCTCAATTTTATACATTGCCCTCTTCTTTCCGTTTTTACGCCCGCTACTTCTTCTCCGATTTATGCTTCTTCTCATTGTGGCCCTACTTACTGGTCCTGCACACATATATACCGTCTCCTTTTCTTTTTTCTCCTTTTTTTTAATTTCCAGTGTCTTATTATGGTTTTCTATGATCGGTGCTTAGATAATGGTCATCCTCCTACTGCTCTCCCTTGTTGTGCTCCTACTTATGCTAGACCTCTAAATAAGTACCGGTTTTCAACATAATGTCTCTCATTTGACTGCTCCTGCTGCTGCTCCTCCTGCTGCTACTCCTCCTGCTGCTACTCCTCCTGCTGCTACTACTCCTACTGCTCCTCCTGCTGCTGCTACCCCTGCTGCTGCTCCCCCTGCTGCTGCTCCTACTGCTGCTGCTACTCCTCCTGCTGCTGCTCCTCCTGCTGCTGCTCCTCCTGCTGCTACTTCTCCTACTGCTACTCCTCCTGCTCCTCCTACTGCTACTTCTTCTGCTGCTGCTTCTCCTGCTGCTGCTCCCCCTGCTGCTGCTCCCCCTGCTGCTGCTGCTCCCCCTGCTGCTGCTCCTCCTACTGCTACTCCTCCTCCTACTACTCCTCCTGCTGCTACTCCTCCTCCTACTACTCCTCCTGCTGCTACTCCTCCTGCTGCTGCTCCTCCTCCTGCGTCTACTCCTCCTGCTACTGCTCCCCCTGCTGCTGCTCCTACTGATGCTCATTCTACTGCTACTCCTCCTGCTGCTGCTCCTCCTGCTGCTGCTCCTCCTACTGCTACTCCTCTAACTGCTACTCCTCCTGCTGCTACTCCTGCTACTTCTCCTACCGCTACTCCTTTTGCTGCTACTCCTGCTGCTGCTCCTCCTGCTGCTGCTCCTCCTGCTGCTACGCATCCTACTGCTACTCCTCCTACTGCTACTCCTCCTGCTGCTACTCTTCCTGCTGCTGCACCTCCTACTGCTACTCTTCCTGCTGCTGCACCTCCTGCTGCTGCTCCCCCTGCTGCTGCTCCCTCTGCTGCTGCTCCCCTTGCTGCTGCTCCTACTGCTGCTCCTCCTTCTGCTACTCCTCCTGCTGCTACTCCTCCTGCTGCTACTCCTCCTGCTGCTGCACCTCCTGCTGCTGCTTCTCCTGCAGCTGCTACTCCTCCTGCTGCTGCTCCCCCTGCTGCTGCTCCTACTGCTGCTCCTCCTACTGCTACTCCTGCTGCTGCTCCTCCTGCTGCTGCTCCTCCTAACGCTACTTCTCTAACTGCTACTCCTCCTGCTGCTCCTCCTGCCGCTGCTCCTTCTACCGCTACTCCTCCTACCACTACTCCTCTTGCTGCTACTCCTGTTGCTGCTGCTCCTGCTACTCCTCCTGCTGCTACTCCTCCTGCTGCTGCTCCTCCTCCTGCTGCTACTTCTGCTGCTGCTACTCCTTCTCCTGCTGCTCCGCCTGCAGGTACTCCTCTACTACTCCTCCTCCTGCTGCTACTCCTCCTGCTGCTGCTTCCCCTGCTGCTGCTCCTCCTACTGCTACTCTTTCTGCTGCTACTCCTGCTGCTGATGCTCTTCCTGTGGCTGCTCATGCTACCGCTACTCCTCTTGCTTCTACTTCTCTTGCTGCTGCTTCTCCTGCTGTTACTCCTCCTGCTGCTACTCCTGCTGCTGCTACTCCTGCTGCTCTTACTGCAGGTACTCCTCTACTACCCCCCTCCTGCTGCTACTCATCCTGCTGCTACTCCTCCTGCTCCTCCTCCTGTTGCTTCATCTCATGCAGCTATTCCTCCTACTCATCCTCCTGCTGCTCCTCCTGCTGCTCCTCCTTCTGCTGCTACTCCTCCTGCTGCTGCTGCTCCTGCTGCTGCTCCTGCTGCTGCTCCTCCTTCTGCTGCTACTCCTCCTGCTGCTGCTGCTCCTGCTGCTGCTCCTGCTGCTGCTCCTCCTGCTGCTACTCCTCTTGCTGCTACTCATCCTACTGCTACTCCACCTGCTGCTACTCCTCCTACTGCTTCTTTTCCTGCTGCTTTTCCTTCTACTGCTGCTCCTCCTACTCTTACTCCTCCTCCTACTACTCCTTCTACTGCCTACTTCCCCTCCTCCTACTACTACTCCTCCTACTTAATTCTTCCATTCTGCTTTATCCTGATGCTACCACATAGTGTTCCCCTAAGAGTTATCATAGTTTTTACAAAAATAATTATCATCAATATCATACACCTTACTAAATATGTGCCCTTACTATATCTGATCTAAAAGCCTAAAGAATATGTGTGAAATAATGTTATCTTTTGCACGCATTTATTATTATTTTGTAAATAAATCTTACTTCAGGGTGTTTGTTCAATTTAATTCAAGTCTTAGAATGCCAGATATACTTTACACGGGACGCATACAATATGAAATATTGCTTTTCGAACTTTTTCTGATGCGTGTGTGCTCTCTAAAAGTATGCTTCAATGACGTTGGTTGGGGTGACAGGTGTTTTTTAGATCACAGTGACTACGTTTGAACTCGTACTATTATTAAATATTGGTATCATGTATCTGAGCAATAAACCGAGGGTTGTGCGGTTTATGTGTTTTTGATTTTAGGTTTGGTTGTTTTATGTGCTTAACGCTTAACGCTTACTATGAACAAACACACATAAAATAAAAATCCATATAACGCATTAATCCTTGATTTGTTCCACAATTGTGATGTTCAATTTCAATCACTAAATAAATCCTGGCTATGAAAATATATTCTCTTGCTGTAATTCTACCTATGTATCGGTCAGATATTTTCATGGAAGAAAGAAATGCGCGTGACCGCATTTTGCAGGCTGTCTGTACTATTTCAGCCATGCCCCCTCCGAGATTGCGGAAGGAAAATAGTTAAAGGATCTGTATATTTTCGCTAATGATCTGACACGATACGGAGTGAAATTCATCGCTCAAGGCGATCACTCAAAGTCTCCTTATTCGGTGCTTTGAAGTCGAGAGTAAATGAAGCTCCGCCCATTTACCTTCCAACATGTGCGGAGGAAATGGCATTTTGACTACAATTGTTATCTTAGGTTTACAATTGGAATGTAAATATATTTACTTAAGTCTCGAATAGTTCTGTATGTAAAAGACTATTAAAGAACAACCTCCAGCATGAACTACTATTAAGTGTTAAACCTAACACATACAATTATAATTGCAAGTAATCTTTCAGTGACCATCCAGCAAAAATATTCCTTCTCTACTCAAATTATGGTATGAAACACACAGAGCTTACCACATGTAAGTTTGAAACACCGACATTTGAAGTTCAGACACGAAACACCTTACTCCTCCCAAGTTCAAGTACAAGACAACCAACCCCTTCCGATTCCAGATATCAAACACTAAAATATATCCCGGTTCCGGTATGAAGCACGAAACTTTCCTCAATCCAGAACAAAACATTTAACTCTAACCAAGTCCAGGTATAAAGCAATTAATCCCATTCAATCCCAAGAATGAACCACATTACTCCACCCTGTGCATGAAAAACAATACTCCATCCAAATATAGGTGCTCATTTACCTAACTCCAGCTATGTCACTGTATAAAGCGATGAGTCTTCTTTCTTTTCAGATCTAGTTACTAAAACTTTAAACCCTCTCAAAGTCGTAGCAGACCTACAAACTCAACTCCAAAACCCAACAACCATTCAATACCTGCATTAAAATTGTATTTATCTACGTTGCGAAATATCCATGTTCGAAACATATATATTCACCACAAGTTAGGTACTTTATAATATAAATATTAAATATATATTCAAATTTAGTACTGAATTAGAAAACAACAATATTCAGGTACGAACCCACCCACATTTAAGTATGATACATCAAGATACAGTTACAAAACACTCAAATTCACTCATATCTGACATGAAACACATCCCCATACAAAAACAAGAACAACAACAAACAACAACAAAAAAAAAACAAGCTAAAATCCCATACACAACATTTATCTCAACCCGAAATCACAAAGAACGTAACCAAATTCAGGTATGAAACGACCAATCCTATAAAAATAGATACCAGCGCACACATTTTTCAAACTGATGGGGATTTCTGTTGACTTGATGATTTTAGGTATTTGTAACATGATTAGCGTGAAGTTGGTTGGTTTTGGTCGTGGATTTGTGTTGCTGTTTGCGTTGGGTATCTTGTTGTTACGGTTATTTTGTTTCGAAGCATAGTTGATTGTTAGTATCGACAACAGGACTTTGATTGATGTGTATAATTTACATTGAATGGATTTGTGTGGTTTGTACGATCATGAGATTATGGTGTATTCAGAAAATATATATGTTTCGCACCTGACTTCGAAGTTTTGAATGTTTCATTCATGGGTTTCGTTAGATTTGCATGCTTCGTGCCTTAATTATTTACTGTATTTTGCTATATTACATCATCGTAAGTAAAGTTGAAGTGTTTAGAGACTTATTGTTGTACATTAGTAAACGATGAAATTAATGAAGACATTATCAGTGCCCATGTTTATATTTCATGTAAGGTAATACAATATTTATTGTACATACATACTAGTTGGCAAAGAGTACGTGAAGGACATCTTTATGACAATTTGCATGAGAAATACATTTTATGTGTTGAAAGCCATTTTTGTCTTGCTTCAGAACTCTTTATAATATACGAATGATAAAAGGAGATTTACAATAGTGACGAAATCCGCCGTATAACATTTAATTTTCTGTTCAGATATGTTCGATCATACGACCGAATATTTAGGTAATAAGGAAAAATGCATTTGCAAAGGTACAACAAACAAACATTTTACCATCAAGTCCATCACATCAACAAGCTCTCCTCGTTATTTTGTATAAGCTATCAGAACTACGACTGTGACAATGAAATTGTCCGGGTTTAGTATATGGATCGGCTTAATAACTTGTTATCAGTCCTTTGCAGGCTTCATTCCCCGAAGTCAACTCCATTATCAGTTAGTTAAGTATGTCGATTGATATGGTTATCAATGCTTTTCTAATTGAAAAATATCGCAGCTTTAGCAATCCTTGCCCATATAATTCATTAGAAAGAAATACGTGATTAGGGCTGATGTATCATAGTAATCAAAATAATCCTTTTCACTCATATACGATATTATCCAGTGCATTGACGACAATGTCAACCTTCCGTGCTTTATTGGCGGTATGTGTAATGGTGCTTCTTTTTTAAAGTCCACGGTTATATTGCTTTGCATGTTTTCTGACAATTTAATTTATTATCATATGCTTTATATTTTAGATATGACTCGTATTGTGTATGTGTCTCAGGGGTAGGCGTGGGGGAGAATCAGTCAGCGGCTACGATGTATCGTTATACATCGTCGGAATTCATAGCAGACATCCTGTTATCACTGCACACATATACCGTGGAAAGGCTAACACTAATCCGTCCTATTGAATTTCCATATAATCTTTGTGTTCGAATCCCGATAAAACCTTATTTATCTTTGCAACAAATTAACATCGTATCTTCGACTTTGTTTAAATATTTTTAAATAAACAATGTAATGCTTTAAATAGCCTGAATTATATCATAAAATATATGACATTATTTGGCTTATTTTATTATTTATGGGAATTATAGTTATAGTATTCAGTTGAGTATGCGCCAGTGATGCTATACTGCAGTACATAACTGTCAATTAACCGGCATAATCATACGAATTTAATACTTTTTGTTTCAATGGAACAACATGCGTTGCATATACGTGCGTAGTTTACGTTTTCTTTTTACATCACTTTATTTGAAGAATACAAATGAAACCCACATTTACTTAGAATCATTGCTGACCGATTAATATAATGTTCGCCCTCTAATTATTCCATGGTCCATGGTGAGTGAACGTGAGATAGTGAAAACCAGTGACAGCCAGACAATATATTCACTTTTTTCCTTCCATATTTATATTCTGGAAACAACTTGTATAAGACAACAAAAGAGAACTTTTTAAAGAGAACTGCACACTAAATGTGCCTTGTTTATTAACAGATAACTGCGGTACAACGGCAACTTCGTCAACAATGTCCCGGAGGACCTTGACCGAAGTCCTGCTTGTTTATAATTTATCTAAAGCTGACACCTTAACAAGATCTGTGAAGCATTACATGCTGTCATTTGATGACATTTACTACAGGCTTCTACTAAACTAATGTTATTAGTGTTATTATCCTGGACAAACGTGGTTGTTGGAAAAGATGGTTACCGTGGCTGGCGTGTCAGGCTCCCCACACTTCTTCTCAATGACTATATTTCGGATGTTTGAAAACAGTTCAAGGCAGACAAAAAGTACAAATATTACTGTATAAATCAGGTATTCTTTCAAAACTTATTTAAAGTATTCAATTTATTATATTTTGACAAAAACCTTATAGCTCTGTAAAACCGGTTTAAGCACCCCAGTCGGTCCATATTGCCGACTGACCGTTCCAAGGCGGTAACTGTCGGGTTTGCTCTTTTCGTTAAATGACTCGTAACAAATTTGTTCCTACTTTACGCTTGGCTTGCACGTGAAATACCTTTGATTTGTGCCTTTTTGGAGTTTAGTATATGTTGCAATACTCATAGGACTTTGTCATATATTTCTATTCATGATCACAACAATGTTACTTGTGCAATGTGGCGGTCGTAAAAAATCTCCCCGTGCATGAAATCTATGTTGTTATTTAATTCATCTTATAAGGATTGTTACGTGTATTTCCTTTAAATGAACATTGGACGTTGGTTCTTCAATTCCATCTTTACATGAACAGGATACTACAACCATTTATTCGTCTCTGGTCATGTTTGTTCATGATTCGGAAAGCCATTTTTGTGTAGTTTTTCAATTCGAAATAATACCATATACCTTTCTAAACACTTTGTGGACATTATTTTTCAATAACGTCACTACTTTCGTCATAACTTATAGAAAATATCAGCGCTTGGACATTTTGTATTCAAATAGATCGTTTTTCTTTTCATTGCTAGCATTTGAGAAACTCTTCAGGAAGTGCGAGGTTAGAGCTCTGTAAAACCGGTTTAAGCACCCCAGTCGGTCCATATTGCCGACTGACCGTTCCAAGGCGGAAACTGTCGGGTTTGCTCTTTTCGTCGTTGCGTCAACACACGGTCAAAATGACCTGTGTGAATGCACTCGGTGTATTGTGGGTAAAGTAGTTCTTCAACATGGCTGTTATAAATACGAAAGTGATTGCTAAAATGAACAAAACAAGTACGAAGAGGTATACAACAGATTATTTTGGCATTTTTTTTATACATTCTAATAGTTAAAATATGTTTCATGCAAACATTTTGAACTAAATTTTGTAAACGGTCCAGAACTTTGGTAATATTCGTTGCGTCAACACACGGTCAAAATGACTTTAACGTAGTGACGTCTCACGCTATGTATAGAATGTGTTGACATATAACTGTTTAACGAAAGCGAAAGTAGCAAAACCTTGCTCATCGTAATTTTTCCATTTATCTATTAATATCAAGACTTTAAAAGTTTCTGGACATAGAATAAGGCCTTAGAATATGGTTGTTTAGTCATAAATCTTAATTCGATGAATATTATAATCGAACGTATTTCCTTCGCGGAACTATTTTTTATGTAGGCACAGATCTCAAATTTTGGGTGAGTTACGAGTCGTAGTATAGAGGTGACTTTAACGTAGTGACGTCACACGCTATGTATAGAATTCTCTTTTCGTTAAATGATTCGTAACAAATATGTTCCTACTTTGCGCTTGGCCTGCACGTGAAATACCTTTGTTCTGTGCCTTTTCGGAGTTTAGTATATGTTGCAATACTCATAGGACTTTGACATATTTTCCTATTCATGATCACAACAATGTTACTTGTGCAGTGTGGCGGTCGTAAAAAATCTCCCCGTGCATGTAATCTATGTTGACATTTAATTCATCCTATAAGGATTGTTACGTGTATTTCCTTTGATGGACATTGGACGTTGGTTCTTCAATTCCATCTTCACATGAACAGGATACTACAACCATTTATTCGTCTCTGGTCATGTTTGTTCATGATTCAGAAAGCCATTTTTGTGTAGTTTTTCAAATCGAAATAATTCCATATTCTTTTCTAAACACTATGTGGACATTATTTTTCAATGACGTCACTACTTTCGTCATAACTTATAGAAAATATCAGCGCTTGGACATTTCGTATTCAAATAGATCGTTTTTCTTTTCATTGCTTGCATGTGAGAAACTCGTCAGGAAGTGCGAGGTTAGAGCTCTGTAAAACCGGTTAAAGCACCCCAGTCGGTCCTTATTGCCGACTGACTGTTCCAAGGCGGAAACTGTCGGGTTTGCTCTTTTCGTTAAATGACTCGTAACAAATTTGTTCTTACTTTACGCTTGGCTTGCACGTGAAATACCTTTGTTCTGTGCCTTTTCGGAGTTTAGTATATGTTGCCATACTCATAGGACTTTGTCATATATTCTTATACGGTGAGGTCTTCAGCTAACAATCTATGTGTCGAAGGTTATACATAGAATAGTCCATAGTGAACAGTAAGCCCTTTTCCATCACCGATAATAAAAGGTATAAGTTATCATGCACATCACTGTGTCAATTCAAATATAATTAACACAAAAAGAAGAGTATATTAAGATTGTATGGTTTATAAACTATTTGTCTGAGAGGTGTGGGTGGTCATATCTTTTTAAAAGGTCACAGAAAGCGTGCTTTGGAAGGTCTTGACAATCGTTTCACTATGAAAACGTTTCCGTTTTAAGTTTTGTTGGATGAGTGCAAACGTTTACATGTTTTCTTCATGACGTTCGCTTATTCGAAGCAATGAAGTACAATATGTATATAGTCTGACAGTTTGTTTTTATTTTAAACGATACTCGAGAAAGACACAGATTTCAAGTTTAACCTCCGTAGAGTTACATGTCTGTAGATTTATCTCAAATTTCCAGACACTAAGTCTGCATGAAAAATATTAGTTTTACTTCAAAAACATGTGAGACCATGGATATTTTTTGTGATGACCAGTATTGCACCAGAGAAGATAAGTTGAACATATACATGCATATCGATTTACATATGATGGATATAACGATTCATTGTTGCTAGCTTAAGAAAGAACACTGCTCGCCATTGTGCAACTTTTCCCCCCCATTAAACGTTACTTCTATAAATAAAACACACACACACGCCCTTAAGGCAATAAAATGCATTCATAGTCACTTGTTAATATTTATTTTAAGTAAAATGTACTTTTAAATAAAAATGTATATTGCCAGAGTTATTAGAACAAGTAATGAAGTTTTGCAACATGTAAATTCATTGGCATAAACACGAAATTTAATGTGTAGCACTTATAGATCATTAATGTTAAATGTTCCATGAAATCAAATCGAATAACAAAGATCTAATTACGTACGTAAATATCAGTACATAAGATTTTTCCCATAACGAGTTTATATTTCATTCCTGTATCTGCTTCTGTTAATGCTCAATTGGAATGCTATTTTTAAACAACAATATTAGGTAATAAAGAAAAAAGTTTTAAAGCTTATTGGTGTCTCCCCATCCATGATGACACGCACACTTACAACTATTATTGCAAAAGCATTAACGGTCGTCCTATTTATGTTTTAAACAAGAAAATTTCATTTGATAACGAGACTAAACTATCATGCAACCAATATAGGGAAATGTGCACGAACAGCAATCATAAAACATTGGTACAACACCGAAAACAGGCTGTTAATGTACCTGCTTTATCCATATGTTTCTAATTTGCTATATTCGGTATCTTAGTTTTTGCAATTGTATGAAGTATACAACACCTAACTGACGCCTCGCTGGACGCTAGTGTAGACGGTCATAACGGAAAACGCAGATTTTCGGTGAAATCTTTTTCAGAGAAAGATCCCACCACACTGCGTTTTAAAATTAAAGTTGCATTTATGAAACAAGTAGCGGGTATTGACAGCTGCTCGACGAGGCATTGTTTAACAAAAGAAACCATGTCAGAGTTAACAATGCAGCTATTAAATGCCAAAAAGATGTTGCAGACAACAAAAAATTAAAAAAAATAAAAAGCGTCTATCTCCTATCCTCCTAGCGGAGTTATATTTCGTAACTTTTACACATCTATATAATGAGCCGACAGTGAAAGAATTTGTTTAGTTCCCATGATATGCATATTCTTGTTTAAAGCGGATGCCCGCTACGGCGCGTTGAATGTCGCACATCCGCGATCGTTCTTTTAACCCCTCTAACCACCTCGGTCATCTCTACACAAGAGACTTCCCAGGATACCATGACAACTACAATAACAGCTGAGCGTCAATTTTCCAACGAACTCCTTAATGGGTGCCACGCTTTGGAGCGGACGCAAATCAAAGTAGCAATGCCAACCATAAGACGTTTCATTCCTAAGTAATGTTATGTGTAACGACCTCTCGAAGAAAGGGTATTCTTTATAGTACTAATGAAGGAAAGAAAATGATCGTGTGAATTAAGCTGCATAGAAAATTGTTTAAGGTATAATCTTTAACAAACTGGTTTTTACTTTATAACTAGTCACAAATAACGTTCTGGCCGACCCCTTTCATGATTTTCTGCTAGGTAAACTTTTGCTCAAATTCGTATCAAATTAACGACAATTCTTGAAAGAAAGGATCGGAGAAAGAATACAAAATTGCACTGGTGTCTACTGGTCTTCCGCTTGGTATTCTTATTAATGTAAACACAGAGTAATAGGCTTTTCTTTCTTAAAATGGTTCGTACACACGCGGCTATACAGAAATCCGCTCACAGCTTAATTGACGCCTTACGGTTATTTTACTTTCATTGAAAAGCCACTACATGAATAAAAGAAAAAGACAAAACATAAAATAAGAAAAAGCATCAGAAAAGAAGGATTAAAAAGAAAGAATGTTACTTAAGTTACCGCCCATTAGTCTGCACATTGTTAAAAAAAGTTATGCCATCTGCAAGGCAAGCATATCCATTTATATAAGCTTATACATCACATTATGCATGATTTATTCTCTTTTATATACAAAATGCTTAAATTTACCTATCAATATGTTAAATGCATTACGAGCAAAATCAACTAGATTAATTAGTAAATCAGTTTGACCCAATTTTAATCTGTTTTGGACCTTCAAACATTATTTTACGACGTTGGTTGCAGGTGAATATTGAATTGATAAGAAAATAGATCAACATATGAATAGAGCTTAAATGTACTGCAATACAGCTCACTATCAAGTGCATATAAAGGTTCAGTTGTCTTTGACTATGTGTACATTTTCTCAAACCTAAAGCAAAGTTAAAATTATTGCATAGTGAGTTAAACGACGAAATAAATGCATAACACGTCTATCGTATGGACGCAGGAAATGACAGCGGTAAAAAGCCTCAAAGAAAACTTACATATCATTCAGCCTTAACTCCTCTTGTACATGTTAGTTCGAAGCAATATCTGGTTACTACTATTTGTTTGCAATGTTCAGAAAGAATGTTTGTTTTTAAACAAATTAGTTGTCACCTTGCACTAAAAATATTTGTTGTTTTTTTGTGTTATTTTTTGTATTAAGGCAAAGCACAAAACTTAAATGCACGATGTCTGTCGTATTAAAGAGTCACACTTATAAATTAGCTGACTGACAAAAGATTTTAGGCAACGCTATCGTATGCAACATTGCCATTTTAAAGAGAAAGCGTGACTTTTAGTTTACCATTTGTGAACGCATTAAAAGATAAGGGCATATTCCCCAAAGAAACCCCTCCTTTTTTTCTATGGAACATAAACGCACCTCTTTTGCGCGCCTATGCACATGGCTTGATTTGAATTATTAGTAACTGCAATAATAGATTTAATGTAATAACCGTAGACTTTAAGAAAGTCTTATTATTTACCATTTACTTTCTGATAATTCAGAAATACGTTCGAAAGTGACTTTAATTTTACACTAAAGTTAAAGTCTAAAGACAGAAGCTTAGATGCAACATTTTCGTAACCAAAAAAGTTCTCGGTTCGTATGAAAGCAAGTCCAGCTGTTGCTTATTGGCAAGACGAGTCTTAGTAAAGATGCAGGCTGGCACATTTTGAAAACTTCCATTACTTGTCCAGGGGTGCAATGACAAATGTGAGTATTGAAAAGCAATATCTTCGTTAGACAAGTGCAATTCGATCAATGACTGAACATACTTCATTAGTAGATTTTAATCCCTGCTATTATGCATAATTATCAAGATCAATACAGATGTATGGCAGACTTGCAGATGCATACACAGGGCATTTTTTTGAAGAAATAAGGAAGTATTAATCCACAATATACATGTACAAAGTGAATCGCTGGTTCCAAAAAATAAAAGGTGCCGTATAACCTGGAAAATAAGGAGATCATTTACGTGCTACTCTTCCCTAATATCTAATGACACCCATTTCTTGTTTTCGCCTTAGCATCTTTTGTATACTGGAATACATTACACGGACACAATCATGGTTATACTGGCGATAGCCTGCTTCTATTAGTGAAGTAGATCCCTTAACTTTAAACCTATGCAGTAAGGTTCACGGATATTCACGTCTTTTTTAGTGTAGCAGATTCCTTGACTATAAACCTGTGTAGTAGGCTAAGGTCCACGGATATACAGGTCTTTTTATCAGTCAAGCAGTTCCTTTGACTACAAATCAATACAGTAAGGTCTACGGATATGCAGGTTTTATGAGTGTAGCAGGTCCCTTGACGATAAGCCTATGCAGTGGGGTCGACGGAGTTACATGTTTGAGATCCTTCGCTATTTTTTTATGAATTCTGTCTGGTTACGTAATATGAAGATTTCATTTTTGAAAATAAGCGGACTTTTATTTACATGACTTTGTTACGTGTATTTCCTTTGACGGACATTGGACTTTGTTTCTTTAATTTCTTCTTCACATGAACATGATGATACAATCATTTACAATTCTCTGTTCAATTTTCTTTTCTTGAGTGAAAAAATAATTTCACTTACAATCAGCAATGTTGAGTAGTTCTCCTAATAGAAATCATACTTCTTCCTCTTGTAAATATTATGTAGACATTATTTTTCAATGATGTCACTACTTTCGTCATAACATATCAAAGAAAACGTCAGCACTTGGACTTAATTTCTTCAAATTGATCGGTTTTCTTTTCATTGCTTGAAAAAAACGTCATTCACTGGATCCATAAGCTTCACAAAATACCATACAAGTCACGATTCATGGCTAATGCTAGCTCTACCACCACCACTCAAATATCTAAACTACTTACGTCTTGCCTTACAGCCTTTCGCAATCACGTTGTTAAATATTGTGAAAAAAATGTATGACAATTCAGGAATAAGTTTTGGTCTCATAAACATTCTTCAGAAGTCTTAGTACTTTAAACTTTCATTGCTCTACAATTAATTCTTACGATTTCTCTACGGTGTACACTTCTTTACCTCATGATTTTATTAAGACTGAATTGATTGCTGTTGTTGAGGAAACATTTGCTAGAGAGCAACGTCTATACATTGCATGTCATGAAAGTAATTTATTTTTACCAACACTTTCTTAGAAAAGTTTACTATGTAGAACTTCACGGATGTTTGTATAGCTCTATGTTTCCTATTAGACAATATTTACATAAAATGAGGTGACACTTTATTTAGACAAGTAATTGGTATTCATATGGAAACCAACTGTGCAACATTAATTGCAGATTTGTTTTTATACTGCTTTAAAAGTGATTTCATGTTAACTTTATCCCCTTCTAACCAAAGCCACATTATAGAAGCTTTCAATTTAACGTCACGCTATCTTGACGATATTCTAACTATAGATAAAGCTTTCTTTTCTCAAATGATCCATTTGATTTACCCTCCAGAACCTACCCTTAATAAAGCAAATAACTGCCCTTTAAATGCAGCACTTTGATATCGCTATTTCCATTGACAACGTCTCTACTAACATCTATGACAAGAGAGATGATTTCAACTTTAGTATTTTGAATTATCCATACCTTTACGGTGATTCATCTCGTGCTACCTCCTATGGTATTAACATATCACAACTTTCAAGGTCTCTACAAGTTTGTACTAAAGTAAAAGATTTCAATGCTAGAAACCGGTTTATTTATTCTAAACTTTTACAGCAAGGCTTTCGATTTCACACATTAAGAAAGGCGTTTTCAGAATCCTTTCACCACAATGATTTTATTGCTTCTAAATATTATAGCAGTATGAAACACTTACGCAGAAAAGCATACGCCATCTTGCATTTTATGGAAATGTTTTTATACAAGTTAAAGAAAGTCAAGGATCTCAATAACCTTTCTGACCACTTTACTAAACTTATCAAAAAATGTATTACTGACAGTTTCAATCCGGGAATCCTTCGTTGTACTGCATATTTTTCAATTGACCTTTTTACAGTCAAGAACTTGCATTTGTTTTAAATTACACGATGACCGGACAGGTCGTTGAGACTATATAAAAACAGGGACTTTAAGCCATAATTGGACAGTCAAAGATGGATTTCTTGTCTCTTCATCTCTCCAGTCGTGCCCTATATAGGTGAGACAACTTGAGCAGTCTCCATGCCCTTTACGTGAGATTGCACAGTAGGTATAACATCGGGATTTTTGTACTTTTATTATAGAATATGCCAACTGCGGATAAATCCTCGGCTTTTTATGATATGATATTTTAAATCTTACAACCTATCAACTCCTAACAATACTACATTTTATTTTGTTGGTATGGGTCGATGATTTCTTTCGAATCTTTTCACATTTCACTTTTGACACTTTTGGCATATGACGTCATGGCATTGTATGACGTCATTAAATTGTTCTTATTATACGTCATCGCTTGGGCTGTTGTATTTCAAACTACTCTCTCGTTTTGGAATTTTAGGTTGCTGAGGCCTTTATCTACTTTACACATTGTATATATGTTGATAGTTTATTTTATTATTAGCTATTTTGTCTGTATTTAACTTCACTGTATCTATTTTAACTGCCGATGCAGGTGCTTACTGTAAGTTGTTTCACTTTGACGGAATATTTTCATTTATACTGTTTGTTTGATAGAAAAATCTTTAGGAAGTGCGAGGTTGGAGCGTTCCACAAACCAGGTTTAAGCACCCCAGTCGGTTATTTTGCCAACTGACTGTTCCAAGGCGGTAACTGGTGGTTTTCCTTTTTGTGTGTTATGTCTCGTCTCTGTATTTTGTCACATTTTCATTTACCATATTTACCTTTGTGTTGAGGTAGATTAGTTTTAAACATCTGTGGAAATTTTAATAGGACCTCTTCTTGTTAACCTATCCATGGGACTTTGTCATATACTCTTATTTAATCTATGGAACTATGCACAGAAAACAGTCTTTGTTGTAATTATCAACAGATATAGACGTCATTTCTAAGACGTATCAAATTTGTGACCGCATTAAATCACAAAAGGAGCATCCGATATTTGTACATTTCAATATATTGTCTCGTCAAGAAAAGTACTTTAACAATGAAAAGAAACAATAAAGAGTATACACTTTTCTAATCAGACATAGGAAGAATGTGACAGTGGACTGTCTTCGCGTTAAAACTAATAGAGATGACTGGTAGTAAACGTATTATATACCTACGCAGTTAATTACAGGTTTAGATACCTCTCATGAGAGAAACCTGCAGAGGATTGATAAAAATAGTCAGTATAGAACTGGGAAATCTTCCAGAGCTCCAGCACTCTAGAATCCCATAAGGAATACTAGCGATAATGATTTTCTAGTAAACTGGTTAAGGAATCCATGGACCGTCAAACATATATGTTGCTTCACTTAGGTACCTATCTTTATTTCTTGATATGACTTTTAGCTCTAAAAATCTAAAGGCTTGATGTTGTTGCTAATGCTAAATGTAATCTTGATTATAGCGGAAAAACTTAAATACATAGACACTGTGATTTGTCCAAACAAAAAATTGTTGCTCAGTCATCAATGTTAACTATGTAATAGGGAAATAATATCTGTTTAATATATTGCTGAATCTAAGGAACAGTTATACTTAATTAATTGACTGCAAGGAAAGTATCAGAAAAAATAAATATGTATATAACTGTGGGCTTTATTGTGAATGGAAACATTTAAGAATTGAGTTACACTATATAATTGGCTTAACATAGTTTTTGAAAATGTTGAAATCTAAACGGTAATTTACACGTCCGTTTATATTATAAATTCTGTAAGCTCCTTATCCTGCAAGGATAAGACTGTTGCTTGGAACAGGCTTTATCGTGAATGGTAACATTTAAGAATTGAGTCACACTATATAATTGGCTAAACTTAGTTTTTGAATATGTTGAAATCTAAACGTGTATTAACACGTGCGTTTATATTATAAATTATGTAAGATCCTTGCAGGATAAGACTGTTGCTTGGAAAAGAATTTACAAAACATGCACCACTTTCTTTTCTAACGATGATCAATCTTACAACACAGACTTTGAAGATGGTGGCAATCAGCCAAGCCCTTCAAGGTTTTGAAGACAAACATGGTATTGAAAAGATCAGTGGTACATGTTAACGAAATGTCATAAGAAATACCAGTTCAATTTTGTTAGCTTATACAAACGATTACATTTTAAGTTTTTACATTTGACTTATATTGAGTTATTTAAATAAGACGTTGTTAATATACATTATATAAATACATAGAAACAAGATCGAAAATATGAAATGCAAACAGTGCTGCATTTTTCATATTTTAATAGAGTCAATGCTAAAAATACAAGCAGAGTTAATTGAATGTAACATTCGTTAAACTCGATTTAATAAACTACTTCATTACACCTATCAATGGACTTAGGCAACACGTACCAACATAAGGAAACCTAAATCACATAAGTTTATGTGAATTATTTAAATATAAAATATTACAAAAAAAAAGAAACTGGGAAAGGCATCTCATACATTAGCATTTAAAAGACGCAGAGCCTGTTTTGAGCACATTATTGTCTCTTGATCACACAGTAACTTTCAACAATGAATTATAGTTAAACTGACGATTCTGAGGCAGTTAGGCTCCGATTTATGATATGTTCCGCGTCCTCTCTCAGTAACTCGTTCTCAAAACGGATAGCCTGTAAAAATAACAGAGATCTGACATGCCGCTTTTATTTCGAAATAATTAATCTTTGCCGGCAATAGCAACACATCAAAAAAGAATTGCAACAGAAATATGTCGATAGCAGCGGTGTCATAATTGTTTCCTTTTCTTTGCATGCATGACAAAACTCAGCGTTGCACAGACTACAGTCATTCTGACTAGCTAACCAGGGCTATTTTCAAGTAAATGACCTTCCTATTCAATATCTAGAGGAAACAATGACAACCTTTTTTGAGAGCATGCATAAAGCAAAATAACCAGTTTGGTTGAAATTAGCTTCTTCGCATTATATAGTGATTACTTAGTATGCATACCGGTTGCCTTTAAAACAACCTAGTCTAATATTGAAAATCTAGCGCAAAGTAAATGTCTGTGGATTAAAAAGGATTTCTTTACCTCTATAAAGTTCTTATATAAAACCACCTGAAAGAAAATAAGAAATATTTAGAATACGTCCTCGAATTTTCGGCCATGTGACAAAGCGTCTAGTAACACAAAGTTCATGGGGGTCATATCAGATTTCAATCAATCATCCGCGACAGGGAGTTTGGGATCAATGCGATCTAGAAAGGATCAGTGGTTTTTGTATAAATGATAACAGTATGCCTTACAGACAGACACTTCTTAACTGTGTTAGTGCCCAACATTATATGAATATGTACTTACTGTTTGGTAGAATAACGTATTTAAACGTAGCCTTATATTTCTTTGCAAGGTACTCGTATAATACTTGTTAACTTATAATTTAAATCTAGACTCACAGTGACATTATGCTGAGAAAACAACATTTAAATACATGTATATCGATTCTGGCAAGTGAAAGTTGTCTTCCGAGTGTTCGGATGCTCTTAACAATATGACTTGTTCCCTTAATTTGGTTTTCAAGATAATAACTCATTAACTCACTCCTCACATACTTTCATTGAGATCCCAAAACGCTACCAACTGAGTTAAGTAATTACTTTGTAGTGACGAGTCGACTAAAAGGTTGTTTATAGCAATGATAAAAAGGGCTCAAATATCCTTATTAAGTTTGTTTTAATGTTTTGTAGTTTTACTTTGCAACGAACCCTACTAAAACAATGTGATGCTTGTTTTGGACGTTTGGAAATAATGATACCTTTTAGTTACATCTTACTATGACATTATTTGCCTTATAATTCTTGTGTTTTTACTGAAAATTTAATTATTTCTGTTATTGTTTTCAAGAAAAAATTATCTGACATATTTCTACGTTCTGATAAATTATAATTTAAAAAGCAACTTGGGAATGGTAAGTTATCAAAAAAGAAGTTATAAAAAATAGATAGCCCATTTAACCGGTTTGAATGCAACTGTTTTGTAGTTGAGACACACTGGATTGAGTAAAATATTATAATACCACGACATACAGACGAGCGACAACCTAAACAATAAAAAACATTCAAATGCCCGTTTAATATAAAACATTTGGAAAGCATTGCCATGCTTCCCTAAATATCTTAGAAGACTAAGTCTATCATTTTTTTTTTTTACTACACATCTACTTAAGTCATATTGGCATGCCATGTTTCTAGATACATTCCCACATTAAACGATGACATGAAGTTCGCAAATTAGCCAGAAAAACTCCTAACATGAAAATCCTCTCGATGACTTTATGTCACAATTTCGTACTCTCATTTCTCTTCTCATAAATACATAAGGATATGAACAGTGTTTTTTTTTGTACTGCGAATCTTTGCAACCCGCATATAAAACCCGCATATTATAAGCCTATGACATACGAATGATCAGCCATCTTACTTAAGCGCAAGTTGATCTTTTTCTTATAATTACAGCCTGTAGATGAATGATAACAGACAATCTGGTATTACAATCATCTCAGAGCCATAATTCTAGTGTCAATTGTGTAATATAAAAAAATTTGCTCTTCTAAAAAAACCAGGAAATTGAGTGCAACGTTATTCAAACATGTTTGATTCGCACATACAGTGTGCATAGTTGATGTACACAGAAAATAAATAGTTGTTACTGATAATAGGAAAGTTTATCTGATGATGAAACCAGCGTAAATACCTTGCTCTCGATTCGAGCCAGATAAACTTTTATATTCCTTCATATTTGCTTAATGACAAAGCACGCACACAAAGCGTATTGTTATGTGTGTGAAGTAGTATACTTTAAGCAATGGTGCTATTCATCTACATGACATTGGTACAAATAAGTAATACTTACATTGGCTATGACTGTAGTACAACGAGGGTTGATAATCGATTGCCATTATGTTTCGATTTTTTAACATGTTATGTTAGTGGCTGCAACATGTTATGCCTGCTATTTTAATTTAACTTGCTTTGATGGTTACAAAGTCGTTCTTATGGTTATTGGTGTTAATCTTCCCAGTACCTTTACATAAAATAAACACAAGAAGTTTATTATTATTTTATTATATAAAGTATCCGTATATAAAGGTATTCGACAATTTATATTGTATAACAATCTTTATACTACGCAAGAAGACGAGGTGGCCGAGTGGTTAAGGCGATGGACTGCTAATCCATTGGGCTCTGCTCGCCTGGGTTCGAATCCCATCCTTGTCGTGTTTTTTTTTTTCATATAATACAAGACTTTAAAATTCCACAGCATTAAAATGTTTGTTTTGCTTTCAAACTTATATTCACTACACTAGCTTGTTCAATTTTCTGTTGTTTTCTACAGTATGCGCTAAATGTTAGTAAAGAGTAATGTAACATATGCATGTAGCGCTCGATACAAAAATAAGCAATTAGCTTGTAACTATTTTCCACTATAAGTTAGATAAATATGCATACATCTGCGTATGTTATTACACGTATAATACAGTGTATTAAATTATTCTGTCTAATCACTGCTTAGTATGAAATACCACACATTAATCAGCCCTTGACGACATGTGAAGTGAATTTTGATTTTCATTATACACTTTGCCAGAAACCATGTGATACAATAATATTTTATTCAATTTTAGTAAAATTGTGGTCGTTTTATGATAGAAATAATATTCGGTCGTCGTTGGGTTATTGAAAAATACACCATTGATGATAAAAAATTAGTTACATAAATACAAGGCTTAAATGTCGGGGATTAATTGTATATTTTGTCTGTTGAACAACTAAGATTATGAAGTAATATATACATAGTATGTCTAAGTAAATCATTAAATACTCTAGCAAACAATGGTATGGATGCAGAAAAGACATCGGTTAGAGACCTCAATGAAGAAAATGTATGTATTACGTATTCAGGAGTTTGTATATATAAAGTTCGTAACACGCAATACGTAAAGCATGTTGCATTTTATTTGTAAGCTACGTTTTTAAAATAGTGCCGCTTTACAACATAAGAGATACATTTTGACATCATCCACTAGAAATGTGTTTTATTTCTTATTCTTTTTGTTAAAAAGAGCTCTCCACAGGCTGTTCGTTTAGGACCACACGCGTGCTGTTTGGCTGATTGACAAAGGGGTTTTGAGCAGTGCTACCGCTGGCAATATTGTTCTACTAAAAAGAAAACGTGACTTTAACCTTATCATTTGAAAGACTTAAATGTACGAACCATTTGAGAAAACGACAGATCGAAATAATATTTTACACTTAACTGTAAAATATGATCCACTACAGCGTAAATTACGAAATTGGATGTTTGTAGATTTAAATATGTTATTTAAATACGTTAGTACATGGAAACTACTCCAAACAAAAAGACGCGCCTGCACATTTACTACATGGTTATCAGAAAATGGACAAGAACACAAATGAGAATGTGTTAATCTATTGATAACGTTTTAGGACATTATTTTAGCCACTCATCTACTTTATAACGTTTAATTTTGAGTTGTACTTTTTATTAGTTTCAATTAATCAGTGATGTGCTTTAGCGACTTATCCGAAAAGAATTATGTATTCAATTGTTTAATTGAAATGTGTCATGAGTCTAGGTATAAATGATACAAAATATATTTAAAACGCTTCTGTGTAAGAAATTAGCAAACGAGACGAAATATCAAATATCGAATATTTGAAACGATTACTTTATAATTATGATATATGCTGAGATTAAGTATATCTTTTACTTTAAAGTAATCAAACAAACTATGTACAGTTTTGTTGAATGTATGACAAATATTATTTATAATATTCACTTTATTTTGGCCCATACATAAGACCAGTGAAAAGAATACAATTACAAAGATTCATTTACTTGCATTGTTTATGTAAAGTACACAATTAATACTATAATTACAGGAATATTACTTAAAAATTAAGAAAACAAAAAGGTTTGGTCGACTTTTAAAGAGCCAATTACGGACGACACATGGCTATGCAACATGCCACGGATTACCTTACAGGTTTAGGCGAATATAAACCATCTCTGTTCAGTTTTCCTTCATAGTAAGAACTATCAAAATCACGTGTCATGGGTAAAACATTGCAGCCAACTTCAGCAGTAGACGACTATCGCATCTTACATGTACTATCAAGTCAATGAATGGATTACCAACTCAGACCTAAACCAGTGGACTAAGAATGGAACTAATACAAATTTAGATCACTACAGCGGATCTGCCCGCGACAGAAAAAACCTATTGAACCTAATAAGATGCAAGAGCAAACAGGGCTATGCTTCGAAAAGCAAACAGTGCTATGCTTCGAAAAGCAAACAGTGCTTTGCTTCGAAAAGCAAACAGGGCTATGCTTCAAAAAGCAAACAGGGCTATGCTTCGAAAAGCAAACAGGGCTATGCTTCGAAAAGGGTTTACGTGCAGAAAAAGCCTCGGGGTGAGGAGAATGTAAATGGCGTTAAAAACTTTCATTAAAATCGTACAAACTAAAGTCATTTAAAACATCAATCGAGTGTTCAAATGTGGGAAGGTCAACCAGCTGAAATGCGATGAGCAGCTGGTTCTACCTAGATATCTTCCTGCACCAAAATAGATGGACGTCGCAAAAATGATAATAAAAATGATTTTAGGTCCGTATTAAAATAAATATTCGGTCATTATATTAATTGTGCGAAATTTGCATGAACATAAATTACAATTTAAAGCCCTATTATGGCAATTCATATAAACATATGATATATCGTACATTCAATAGTATGATGTAAAATGACAATTGTCAAGTATGTATGTGCCATATTTCATGCATGTAAATATAAAGTAGTTTCATATTTACTTTCTGTACATTTTACGCTTGTTTTTTTTATTACACATAGGTTCAAAAGAATTGTTTCTTTAAGTGTTACTAGCTTTACAACCTTAAGTTTACCACTAAATAATTTTATTCGAAATTATATTACGATAATATAAGAAAAAATATTAAAAAGGAGATTTACCGCATAATCTACCGTGAGGTAACATTCATGCGTTACTTTTGGTAAAACACTAGTTAGTTATCCTATTGTGGCATCATTAAGTATGTATAGTGTATATGCCATTTCCTGATCATTTTGTTGTCGCCGTTTTATGCATTTTGTTAATTAATTTCATTTTAATTAATAAAAAACAACAACATTTTAGCCATGTTATAAACGAATTTGTTCCCTTATATGGAAAATGGTCGAGTAAGAAGTGGAACTAATTTCTTGTGCGGATTCCCCCAAACCGAATTACACATTCCAAAGCCGATTGTTCATACTATAAAATGATGATGCATTGTAAACAAAACAGCTGATCTTTTAATTATATCACACATAAATTAAATATTAAACTTGTTGTCCAAAATGATAAGAAACTCAGCAAAGCCTCGTTTCCTATCATTTCATCCAACTCGTTTAATATTTCCAGTATCTAATGAACACTCATATGAGATCCCCTATATGCCCATGCTTTTTGGTTCAAAATTAAAAGGATAACACTGCAAATATTTAGTGGATATTAACTTTTTCATTTCGGTTGAATTGGGTCTAGTTTAAGGCTATTGACCATTGACTGACTGTACATATTATGCTTAAATATCGCTGGTTCTTTATACAATTCTAGCAATGGTAAGTCACAATGAGTGGACGGAAATAAGAATTTGGTCTCCAAAGTACGCCTTTGAAAAACTAGATTATTGGACAAAGTTCATGGGGTCATGGCAGATTTCAGTTAATCGTCATAGCAATGGCATGTGGATCAATACGATCTAGAAAGGATCGGTGTTAGATGAAAAGTATAACAGATTTTCAAAACAACACGCCATAATATCTTTTGTATATAAACACATAAAACGTTAAATCGTAACATATATTTTAGGTCAATGTCTAAATAACGGACACTATGAATATACTGTGATCTGCTTGCACTGTTACATACGGCTATATGAATATACTGTAATCTGCTTGCGCTGTTACATACGGCTATATGAATATACTGTAATCTGCTTGCGCTGTTACATTCGGCTATATGAATATACTGTAATCTGCTTGCGCTGTTACATACGGCTATATGAATATACTGTGATCTGCTTGTACTGTTACACATGACTATATAAATATACTGTGATCTGCTTGCACTGTTACACATGTCTTTATGAATATACTGTGATCTGCTTGCACTGTTACATACGGCTATATGAATATACTGTAATCTGCTTGCGATGTTACATACGGCTATATGAATATACTGTAATCTGCTTGCACTGTTACACGTGACTTTATGAATATACTGTGATCTGGTTGCACTGTTACACATGACTATATGAATATACTGTGATCTGGTTGCACTGTTACCAATGACTATATGAATATACTGTGATCTGCTTGCGCTGTTACATACGGCTATATGAATATACTGTGATCTGCTTGCACTGTTACATACGGCTATATGAATATACTGTAATCTGCTTGCGCTGTTACATACGGCTATATGAATATACTGTAATCTGCTTGCGCTGTTACATTCGGCTATATGAATATACTGTAATCTGCTTGCGCTGTTACATACGGCTATATGAATATACTGTGATCTGCTTGCACTGTTACACATGTCTTTATGAATATACTGTGATCTGCTTGCACTGTTACACATGACCTTATGAATATGCTGTGATCTGCTTGCACTGATACACATGCCCATATGAATATAGTGGGATCTGCTTGCACTGTTACATACGGCTATATGAATATACTGTGATCTGCTTGCACTGTTACACATAAATATATGAATATACTGTAATCTGCTTGCACTGTTACACGTGACTTTATGAATATACTGTGATCTGGTTGCACTATTACACATGACTATATGAATATACTGTGATCTGGTTGCACTGTTACCAATGACTATATGAATATACTGTGATCTGGTTGCACTGTTACACATGACTACATGAATATACTGTGATCTGGTTGCACTGTTCACATGACTACATGAATATACTGTGATCTGGTTGCACTGTTATATACGGCTATATGAATATACTGTGATCTGCTTGCGCTGTTACACATCACTTTATGAACATACTGTGATCTGCCTGCACTGTTACACATGACTATATGAATATACTGTGACCTGCTTGCACTGTTACACACGACTATATGAACACGCCATAATATCTTTTGTATATAAACACATAAAACGTTAAATCGTAACATATATTTTAGGTCAATGTCTAAAAAACGGACACTATGAATATACTGTGATCTGCTTGCGCTGTTACATACGGCTATATGAATATACTGTGATCTGCTTGCGCTGTTACATACGGCTATATGAATATACTGTGATCTGCTTGCACTGTTACACATGACTATATGAATATACTGTGATCTGCTTGCACTGTTACACATGACTTTATGAATATACTGTGATCTGCTTGCACTGTTACACATGACTACATGAATATACTGTGATCTGGTTGCACTGTTACATACGGCTATATGAATATACTGTGATCTGCTTGCACTGTTACACATCACTTTATGAACATACTGTGATCTGCTTGCACTGTTACACATAACTATATGCATATACTGTGATCTGCTTGCACTGTTACACATGACTATATGAACACGCCATAATATCTTTTGTATATAAACACATAAAACGTTAAATCGTAACATATATTTTAGGTCAATGTCTAAAAAACGGACACTATGAATATACTGTGATCTGCTTGCGCTGTTACATACGGCTATATGAATATACTGTGATTTGCTTGCACTGTTACACATGACTTTATGAACATACTTTGATCTGCTTGCACTGTTACACATGACTATATGAATATATTGTGATCTGGTTGCACTGTTACACATGACTACATGAATATACTGTGATATGGTTGCACTGTTACATACGGCTATATGAATATACTGTGATCTGCTTGCACTATTACACATGACTATATGAATATAGTGTGATCTGATTGCACTGTTACACATGACTACATGAATATACTGTGATCTGGTTGCACTGTTACATACGGCTATATGAATATGCTGTGATCTGCTTGCGCTGTTACATACGGCTATATGAATATACTGTGATCTGCTTGCACTGTTAAACATGACTATATGAATATACTGTGATATGGTTGCACTGTTACACATGACTATATGAATATACTGTGATCTGCTTGCACTGTTACACATGACTTTATGAATATACTGTGATCTGGTTGCGATGTTACACATTACTATATGAATATACTGTGATCTGCTTGCACTGTTACACATGACTTTATGATATACTGTGATCTGGTTGCACTGCTGTTACACATGACTATATGAATATACTGTGATCTGCTTGCACTGTTACACATGACTTTGAATATACTGTGATCTGGTTGCGATGTTACACATTACTATATGAATATACTGTGATCTGCTTGCACTGTTACACATGACTTTATGAATATACTGTGATCTGGTTGCACTGCTGTTACACATGACTATATGAATATACTGTGATCTGCTTGCACTGTTACACATGACTTTATGAATATACTGTGATCTGGTTGCACTGTTACACATGACTATATGAATATACTGTGATCTGGTTGCACTGTTACACATGACTATATGAATATACTGTGATCTGCTTGCACTGTTACACATGACTTTATGAATATACTGTGATCTGGTTGCACTGTTACACATGACTATATGAATATACTGTAATCTGCTTGCACTGTTACACATGACTATATGAATATACTGTAATCTGCTTGCACTGTTACACATGACTATATGAATATACTGTGATCTGCTTGCACTGTTACACATGACTATATGAATATACTGTAATCTGCTTGCACTGTTACACATGACTATATGAATATACTGTGATCTGCTTGCACTGTTACACATGACTATATGAATATACTGTGATCTGCTTGCACTGTTACACATGACTATATAAATATACAGTGATCTGCTTGCACTGTTACACATGACTTTATGAATATACTGTAATCTGCTAGCGCTGTAACGCATGGCTATATTATTAATATTATCATTATTATTATCATTATTATTATTAATAGTAGTAGTAGTAGTAGTAGTTGTTGTAGTAGTAGTAGTAGTAGTAGTAGTAGTAGTAGTAGTAGTAGTAGTAGTAGTAGTAGTAGTAGTAGTAGTTAATTGGATATAGATTTGATGTTAAAACGAAGAATCAAAAGGAAAATCAGCAAACATACAAGTTTTAAAATCTAGTCATGTATATAATAAAAGGCGATACAATCTTATAATTGTACACTCAGCAATAAGAAAAGTATGGGAAATACTTCAGTTTGTTAGCGTTCTTTTTGATTGTTTAGAGGTGCATAAGCGTCTCTATTTTTATAGTTGAAGATTGACTGCCATACACATACCGAAAAGGAAACTTTAGAACGAAAAGATAATCCTGGCCAATCAGACATAATGTAAATGATTTATGATATAGTGATAACAATTCCAGCGTTAACCAGGGCGCATACGTTGAACTGGTAGAAAGAAATTGATGCTTTCTAATCTTGGTTTGTAAAAATAGATTTTATAACATGTAAGGTTTGAATTAAGTTTCTTTAAAGTCGTTGATTGAAACGTTCATTATGCTAGCATACCTCTTGTGATTAGATTTTTTATAATAAAAACATAATTACTTACCTTTTTATATACCTCAATAAAATAGTTACACTAACGTATCCCTACATATTCTTAAAGGTTTTGACATTTCCTTAGAGTAATAAACAACAGTTACTGGAACTAATTAAAGCATCAAACAATTATGAAACGGGGAAATCTATTTGCATTATATAAGACAGCTGATTTCGAATGCGACCTAAGCAGATATTAATATCATAATGTTATTTACTTAGCTTTCTTCTTCATTAATATTCAAGTTATTTTTTCGGCCTTCTTATGTACCATACTGACACTGTCAGTGAATTTATAATCAGCTTTCCGAATCAACGTTTTTCGAATCATTATTCATTTAAAACACCAATTTAAAGGTAATGTTACAATACGACATAAACATACTGTAATATACATATATATCCTAAATTGTGAATGGTTTAACTGAGCTGTTTGAAGTTTAAAGTACTTTGTTTAGAGAATCTTAAATTTTAATATTGCAGAAAAAATAATTCGTAAAATAAAGCTGCATACATTGTTAGATTAAAACACACATGCTTAGTTACATGAACCTCCAAATAATGTAAAAATGAAGATAACTGTTTATTAGCAGACAGATTAATAAACAAAAAAGCAAAACAAAATGCAAAAAAAAACAAAAAAACAACATAAACAAATGACGTAAATCATGAGCAAATATGCCCTGACACAAACCTTTTACCGTTGCAGACTTTCCTAATGGCTATTAGTCTTATCAGAAGAATCTTCCCGGTAATTTGGTTGTTTACAAAGATGCATCTTTAAGTAAATGGATTATAATTTAAGAATGTATGGCGAAGAAAGTCCAGAAAAGGAAGACATGGAAAAAAGGCCCGTTAGTTAGAAACATTCTCGCTTTTTGTCACCTATCCGATGTCTGCTATATTATAGATTTTACTTTGATGTTTTTGCTAAATCCGATAGATCATTTTGTCTTTTTGATTTGTTTGCCATTTTAATATTTAACTTTTTACAAATCTCATTAGCAGCATAAAGTCCGAGTTTAAAACAGTTAAAAAGGCAAGAATACTTACCTTTTGGCGATCCCGATAAATTGATGGTAATCTTGGAGTAAATTTCGAGGCACTTGAAAAGAATGTTCTAACCATTTGCATCGTAAAAAGGTTCAATTTTCGTATTTACTAACTTGGAAACTAAGACATATTTATTATAAATATATTTAAACTGTACAAGGAAGCAGCAGTGTTCCAGTTGGACGCACCAGCTAGTTTTATTTACGTGTTTAATTTATTCTTTAAGATACAGAGTGGTTGTTCAGTATGGCCTTTCCCAATATAGAACTATGAAAAACTGTATTGTCAACTGGAACGTATATATGTCCTTGAAACTTAAGACTTTATTGTTTGATTACATTATCCAGTTTCCGAGGGGCAGTGACCGGTTCCTCGCTGAATATGTTGACATTTTTCAGAGAACACCAAAATGATTTATGAGACATAAATAATGAAAGAGCCATTATCTTTTCTTAGATTTACGTTTATCACGAAAACAGAAAAAACCCAGAGCAGATTATTATTTTTGTCAAACTTCATTACATTTCATAATGTAAATAATAACGAGATTTAGAAGATGGTAGCCCAGATAATATCTACAATAGCAATTATTCCAACAACATTATGATCCATCGCCATCTATTTATTTTAAAGTACTACTGAACAGTATAAACATACAAAAAGCATTTTTAAAACACAAGACAACAAGAAAAATATCGGAATATTCTTTTGTTATTGGGGAAATAACGAGACGATTTTCCCGACCAGAACAAACTAAGAATTAAGAGCCATTAGATTATTGCAAATCTCGAAATAATTTTACTTTCTTGCATTGTATTAAATTAGAATTAGCAATCAACGATCAAAAATTAGCTTTTGAAGGACATTACGTTAACATACAATCTAGTGAGACATTCTAATTTCATTCTATTTCTTGGCTGAATACATTTAACTTTTTGAACCAAACGAAAAGTGTCAAATGAAATTGGTTTTCCTAGTAAATTGTAATTATTATGATTATATTCTTGTTATTATATTATATACAAACAATGTGTTATGAGTCGGTTTTCCTGAGGAATACAAAATTTAATACTCATTCCCAACTACACGTGAGAAAACAATCACGCATACTTCTCTCAATAAATCCTGTCACATC
>CM017561.1:21021310-21144701 GCA_007844125.1 Sinonovacula constricta
ATCAATGTGTGAAGGGTCATTCCAAACATATAAAAATCCATGCTTACTTAATAAAGACTTTACTTCTGAGACCCAGTTGATTAACCCTCTATTACTATCATTAAGTAACAATTTGTATAATGAATTTACAATATTATTTTCTGAACGTAATATTTTACACCAGAATTTGACAAAACGACAATAATGGTTAATGTAAAGAGGGTATCTCCCTAACTCCCCATATATTCCATTTGTGCTAGTCGATTGTTTAACTTTGAGAAGTAGTTTGCAAAATTTTAGATGTAACCTTTCTAAAGATTTGGACTTAGAGAAACCCCATATTTCACAACCGTAACTCAAAGTTGAACCCACAAAGGCATCAAACAACTGGCACATAGTTTTTGGGGATAAGTTGTATTTTTTAAGTTAATAATAAGAGCATTTAGTGCCTTTAAACCTTTTCCAGTTAAAAAAATCAATATTTCCATTAAAACCTCCTGTATGGTTAAAAACAGTGCCAAGGTAATTAAATTCATTAACAATATCTAGTTGGCTTCCCTTATATGTCCACGTAAGATTTAAACTAAGACGACCACGTTTTCTAAATACCATTATTTTTGTTTTAGACGTGTTTACTGATAGACCCCATCTGTCACAATAATTTTCAAGCAAATTAAGTTTTTCTTGTAGTTTTTCAGGGCTGTCACCTATAATTACCATGTCATCAGCAAACAACATCAATATAATATTTATCTCGTCAGCTGTTAGTGTACATGCGTTTTTCCCCTTAAATGAATGTCAAGGTCATTTATAAACATAGAAAACATCAGAGGGGATAGGATTTCACCTTGTTTGAGTCCAATTGCAACTTCAAAATATTCAGAATAGTTATTGCAAGACCTTATTTTCAGTTTTATATTTGAGTACATATCATGGACAATCCTCAATAGCTTACCCTTCACTTCTAAGTTAAATAATTTAAGCCACAGTCCATTTAAATATATACTATCAAAAGCCTTTTTAGGTCTATAAATGCACAATAAAGTTTTTTCCCATGATTCAAGGAATGTTGTACAATAGAGTTTAAAACAAAAATAGCATCAGTAGTAGAATAATTCTTTCTGAAGCCAAATTGACAATCAGTTAAAATTTTATACTTTTCAACCCAGTCATTTAATCGCTTATTTAAGACCCCTGTAAAAATCTTCGATAAACAACTAACTAATGTAATCCCTCGATAATTATTAACATCGTTCTTATCATTCTTTTTATGAATTGGTATAATAATTCCTTCCTTCCATGCATCTGGAAAAAACACCTGCAATAAAAATTGCGTTAAAAAGATCTAAAATATGAGACGATAAAATATCAAATGATTCTATAATATACTCATTTAACAATTCACCATTGGCATGAGATTTATCTCTCTTTAGATTACGTATAACAAAATTTAATTCATTTATTGAAATGGGAGCATCAAGCTCTTCAAAGTCAACATTATCAGTTGCGTTAAAATCATAATTATTACAAAAATTTTCGGATACATCATCCTGTACATTACCCAAGTCCTCTGATAGAGTAGAGAAATACTCGTAAATGTCTTTAATATCAAGACTACTATTTGCATTAGCTTTTCTTTTACTAAAAGGTTTCCAAAAATCCTTAGGTTTTTTGTGCCTCATATTTTCTATTTCTTTTATTTTATTATATTTATATTGTTGTTTCTTTTTCGAAACTACTTTCTTATATATTGATTTAAACTGGTGTAATGATAATCTACGTTCTTCTGACTTTTGGCTATTAAATAACTTTAATGCTTTTAAATACTCTTGTTTAGCATGCACACATTCCAGGTCAAACCATTCAGCTTTTTTAAAGTGAGACTCTTCTGATTGCTTTACATCTTTTAATACACATTTCCGCTCAAACAAAGGTTTAGCAGCACAATTGATTAAATTAGTAAAATCAGAAATACAGTTATTTATATTTGATATACTCAAATCATGTAATGAATTACTAATATCATTAAATTTAGGTAAATTACCTATAGTATTATAGTATGAAGTGAAATCTAATCTCGTGATTTATTTTCCTTGACATGTTTGCCGATACACAGCAATCTCTCTATCTCTCTCTCTCTCTCTCTTTCTCCCCGCCCGTCTGTCTGTCTGTCTCTCTCTCTCTCTCTCTGTTTGTCTGTCTCTGTGTGTGTCTCTTTCAGTCTGTCTCTCTGTCTGTCTGTCTCTCTCTTTGTCTGTCTGTATGTCTGTCTCTGTCTCTTGGTCTCTCTGTCTCAGACAGCTGTCTGTCTCACTGTTTGTCTGTGTCTGTCTCTCTGTCTGTCGGTGTGTGTGTCTCTCTCTGTGTCTCTGTCTGTCTGTCTGTGTCTGTCTCTCTGTCTGTGTGTGTGTCTCTCTCTGTCAGAGACAGACTGACTCTCTGTCTCTGTCACTCTCTCTCTCTCCCTCTCTCTGTCTGTCTGTCTGTCTCTGTCCTTGTCTCTGTCTGTCTGTCTGTCTGTCGCTGTCTCCGTCTCTTCTATCTCTGTGTGTCTTTTCCTCTATCTGGTTCTGTCTCTGTCTGTCTCTATCTCTCTCCCTCTGGCTCTCTCTCTGGCTCTTAGTCTGTCTGTCTGTCTGACTGTCTGTCTCTCTGTCTGTCTCATCTCTTGTGTCTCTCTCTGTCTGTCTGTCTGTCTGTCGGTCTCTGTCTATGTCTGTCTGTCTGTCTGTCTGTCTCTCCTCTCTCTCCGTATTTCTCTCTCTCTCTGTCTTGTCTCTGGTCTCTCTCTCAGTCTCTCTATGTCTCATGTCTCTCTCTGTCTGTCTGTCTGTTTGTCTCTGTCTTCTCTGTCTCTGTCTGAATCTCTCTGTCTGTCTGTCTCTTTTCTGTCTATCTCTGTCTGTTGTCTGTCTGTCTGTCTCTGTCTCTGTCTCTCTCTGTGTCTGTATGTCTCTCTCTCTGTGTCTCTCTGTCTCAGTCTCTCTGTCTCTGTCTCTCTATCTCTCTCTCTCTCTCTGTTTGTGTCTGTCTCTCTGTCTATATCTGTCTGTCTGATTCTCTCTCTCTCTCTCTCTCGATCGATCGATCGATCGATAGCTGTGTGTAAATGCTCTCGCCATGAATGTTTTAATGAAGTGCGCAGGCTCCGCGGTACAAAGGGGAAGGTTGAACTCGTAAAAGGGTTCTGTATACCTACACCAAACGTATAAGGTGTTATGCAATATGATTAGATTAACATATAATTAATGGACTGGTTGAGATTTGACCTACACGTATTTTAGATTGGCATAAGTATTGTTTAGTAATAAGAATACGAAGATGAGATTAACATTTATATGCTAAATGGTGGTTAGAAATAATAATGACTCTAAATGTTGAAGAAGACGGGCGAGGATGAAGAAAGATAAGATGATTTAGTAACAGATTGAGTCTGGTACAATTACAAACATGTATTTCCTATATGAGCCACTCTGCACACTTAACTATTCTTAAACCAAGAAAACCACGTGACCACTTATTCACATCATCCGCTGTGACGTCGATGTCTATTTTTAGCAGGAATCCCAATACTTCTTATATATAGATGTGAACAGAACTAACATTTTTAAATGTTGATTAGTGAGTTTTATTGACCTAAAACTGAGATTCTGTTGAAAACCGTCAAAGCTTAGACTAAAGTAGGATTTTTCAGCAGAAATTATGCACAAATAGCCCAAACAGAGGTCAGATATTTTTTACATAAATCAGATATAGGCAAACTGTCGGAGACCACCTTTAAATCGAAAATAACGACAATAAACACCAAGTCAGCGTTTTCCAGATTGGTTTATGGTTTTTAGCTTTTTCAAGCACTGGCAACGTCGCTAATAATTTTAGTAAGTAAGCTTAGCTTGAGTCATGAAAAGTGCACAGATCAGTGTTTTTCAGGTATTATATGCATAATTATATATATTGTTTTCTGCCCTTATTGTTTGTTGTGACAGAGTTATAACGACAAAGAATTCCCCGCGTCACATTCATTTCTATATATCCTTTATAGTCATAGTTGTCATGCACACGAAAAGAAATCATTTCTCTTTCATTTATAGGAAAATAATCATCATTAATTCATTAAATAACTTGAACACGGACGTATTTTTTCAATGATCAAGTGCTGCATTTTTTTAATTATTTTTGCCAAAAAAAGTTGTTTAAAGCAAAAAAAAAAAAACAAAAAAAAAGATTCATTGGGCGCTCTATAATGGATTGCAATAAGTTAATGACGGTTAGCGGTTAGGCCCAATATCATAAATTCTAATAAAACTACATGTAGTAAACAGTAGAAATGTTGATGTTTGTTTTGTTGTTTTGTTGTTGTTTGTTTGTTTTGTTTGTTTTACATCGCACCGGTTCAATTGAAAATATTTGGATAACTTATAAAAATCATCTCTTTATTTAAAATATCTCTTGAAAAACGCTATAAGTTAAACTGACTTTAAGCCCCATGAAATATCAAATTACGCTTTCTCTGAACGCGAGGTTTAAAAATGCATACTCGTAGAGAATTTCAAACGCCTGTTATTGACAAAATGGGTGTACATTTTAATCTTGCTATTGTAAAAATGGAACTGTGAAGTCTCATTTCTATCGCATCCGTGCATCCCTGTTTATGTTACCTTTGTTAATCAACGTTATACGAACAATGGTCAGTTAACTCTAACTATTCTTACATGTAACATTTTATGTTTCATATTATTCAGAGAAGCATTTTAATCTTGTCTTCTTTTTAAACCTGAACATTGAAGTTTTCAATGCAAATACCCTGAATTAAATTATAATATATTATATTGACAGTGTAACATAATATTATATGAAATAGAGAAAAGCCTACAGTTAAATTACTAACTGTACCTAAGACATTATTAAGCTTGTAATCAAATTTTCAATATTATATTATAAGTAAACCTTTACAGATAATGAAATGTTGGAACGTTTAAGTTGTTTGTTTGTTTGTTTTATTAAATACACGTTATTTCAAATGAGTCGATAAAAATAATAAAATGTATACAATCCTTCAGCACTTGGGAGTCCTAAAAGATTTAAAATCACTTCGGTCGAGTCCCGAAATATTCCGACCAGTTACGTTAGCGTTCGTATAAACCCTTGAACCGCATTTACATTTCGTCCGTGACCTTAAATTTGTAAATAACAATGACGAAAGAAGGAAGAGAGGAAGGTCATCATTGTCTTGTTTGGAAAGGAAAAGAAAATCATTAACTCATAGGATCGAACAACACAGCTGTAAAATTCACCTCTGGTCGGAAAAACACCGACGACACCGTTTACTATTGTGGTGTCTAAAGGAAATGCCTTGACTAAATTCGACTATCCCTTAGCATTTGGCGACAGAAAAAGGTTCATTTCGAAGCCATACATGACTTACCGGATCACCGTCTATTTACAAATTTAAATATAACAACATTGCAAATAGCAATGTTCAAAGAAATCGCGTTAACCCCGTGTTTTCACTTTATGGATTTTTATGCCTATGAACTTTTGCAATTATTTTTTATTTTTGATCCAATTTATTTGTAGATGTGCGATTTTCTTTTGAAATCTGCTTGAATAAAAAATATATAGCCGACTTCTGTGCATCCAAAATCTTTTCATGCGTTCGGCCCTTCTGATTGGTCAGTGTCATTCTCCACAATAACTGCAATTATGCCATTCATATTTAGTATCAAGTAAGTTATTCCTCAATCTCACTAAAGTCAGATCTTCAAAAATGAAAAATCTGATGACGGCCCGCAAAAACCGTCTAGGAAAAATGGTTTTCCCCGATGACTACTTTTATATGAGCCAATCAAAGAGTGAAATGCATAAAGGGTGGTTACACTAAATACCGACCGGAAGTAAAATGTGTGACATGAACTTTTTCTCTTTAGTAACCGTCTATTGCTATGTTCTGGTATTAAATTTCCCATTTTGAAGATAATCTCAATCTTTTGGTGTCAAAAGGAAGCTGAGACTATGTAGAAATACAAGAAAGCAAAAGTCTTTAACCCCTATGCACAATAATGAATTTATCCACTTTGGCAGGAAGTACATATTTCATTGAAATTTGGCGTTACTGACTGGCAACTTGGCGGTATGCGCAGTCTATGAAGCTGAACCTTCTTACAAGTTGCAAAAGTTGCCTTATTTCTGGATCTTTCTGATAGACAATAAATAGCTCGTTTCACCTATATATGGTTATGGGGGTCCATCATAACTTGGTCATGGTGCAATTTGTTTCCATCTTTTTGCGATCCACTATAAAATATAGAACAAAACTTATTTAGTGGCGTCTAACCATAACGCTTTCGGTAAGAGTAGCAAAATGGCCGCTTTCGATGATGCAGTAGAAAAGTATTCGACAAAATTAGGAATTCACTCGTTAAAACCACTTCAGAAGCAAATTCTTGATTGCATTATTATAAGAAGGTCTTCAGTGACACAAGTCTTGCGCGGAGTGTTCATGTTTACAAATCTTTGTAAACGGGCTCAGCCATTAAAATAATACGTTCGGAACACTTCGGTTCATCATTTACTTTTGCAATTTTGTAGGCGACAATTCGATTGGTTGGGAAGGTATTACTGACTCGTCGTCAGATCCTGATAGCAGAGCGGTTTTCAGAATGGTTATTGCTCATATGCACATTTCTGTTTAAACGTATTTTGTCATAGACAAATGTGTACATTCGAGGCTAAAATATACTAGTATACTTGTTTTTGTAAGGAAGTTACATTTAACACCTTTAACACCGACAATTTAATATTTCTCAAAGTATTCGGAACTATTTCAGGACTTTTTGAAATTATGATAACCACATATGTAAATCTGAATAAAGAAGGAAAAAATACTGGAAGGGCTAAAAAAAATACGAGAAACTTATATACTGTCAGAAAATGTAGTAAGGTGGTTGCAGATAAACCAACTCGTCGTTCCCGGTTCGACCTTTTAATTTGCTCTTTCCAAAATACACATGGCATCTACAATAACAGATGCAACAACAATGACCATTCGGAACACCTCGCCCTTTCTCTGGCGAAAAAAAAAACTTGGAGGTGAGTGTAGTGGTACATGAAGATTTGGGCAGTTAAGTGATTCGGCTAGCACTAAAGGAGCAAGAATATAGATCCAACAACTCTTTAGAAAACCCTTCTTTTTCCATGGAAATGTCTACGACTCTGATTGGATAATGTTTCAAATACATAATTTAAACACAAAATAGGTCTTATTTCTATGTTAAAAAAACCCAAAACGAACCGTCCTCGGATTATTCGCCCCGATCGTGTTCGTACTACTAACAGAATACAATTAACTCGCACTTACAAGATCTACATGTATACGACTTAAAATAGTTTTGCCAGGTGTCTGTAGTGGGGAATCCAGTTACTGCTATTTACTTTTTCTTTTTAATTCTTAATATGGAGGGGTGAGACAACTAAATCTTGCAATTTTAACACTGTACAACACTCAACAGATCCATAATAATTATATTTAATCTTAATTACATCTAAACAATAGTTTAAGTTAATATTACAGGTTTTAGTTTCTTAACTGGAGTTTATCCATATAGCTGAAACCATTCATTCATAGTTTCAAAAAATGAAGCAGAAAAAAACAAATATAAAGATATATGGTTAAAGGTGATGTAGCATACCAATCTGATCACCTCGGCCTTTATGCTATGCAAGAGACCTCTGACATAATAAGGCGCCATCTTGGATCTACTTTGTGTGTCTTAGTTTTAATACTGGGTATTTAATGTTGACTTTTCAATTTTCCGTAAATCATATAGATTGTATTGATAAAAAAAATCGTTGTTATTGCAAGATATACTCAACTAAATGATATATATATAATTTGTTACTTTCTCGCGAACGGACACTGTTTCATAACTCAGGCGACGCACTTTGGTGTATTCTAGAGCTATGTACGAGGTGTATTTTACGAACCATACGGAAATACCCGAAGTTTTACGATTGGTAGCATACCTTAAATCTGTAATTAAATGCATGTGACCAAAGTTTCTTCTACTTCCATAAATTACCAGTGACAGTTCGCCTTCTGAACAGAAGCAGTACTCTGGTAGTTACAAGCTGGGTTAATGCGTAGTGACTAAGAACTGACATCTCAGTGGGATTTGGGGGTCAAACCCAAGACCGTAATATATCCTTTAGTCCAATGCCTCCATTTGACTAAGGCCTATACATGTGTACTTTGGTACTGTCTTACCACTACGTTGTATTTTGTATGTTCATATATTCCCTGTTCTGTGCAGAAAGGAATGTCAACAGCAGCTGTAAATTAATGGATTTATCTGTTATATAACTGTTTTCTAAGAAATATAAAAGCTCGTAATATTCTGCTATTTGATTTGCTTGATTCATTACACTCTTTCTTTTTGTTTGTTTGTTTTACATTCACAAAATAATACCATTAACCAGGGTAGCTCACAGAAAGATGAACATATTTTTATTAAACAATATTGTCAAAATAACTAAAATATACACATAGTAAGCTCTAAGGGAAATATTGCAGGTTTTTTGTTGTTAGATGTTTCTTCTGTCAGTCTGTTAGAGACAGTGTTTTTTTTTCATAATTAACTTAGGTAAATAGCTCAATAGATGGGAAATCATCAAGGCCTTAAGTTTGTTTGCTTTTGAAATACATTGCAGCGACCAGTTACGATCATTTGAGCAATGTCCAGCTTTTTGGTGGAGGAAGACCCCAGACACATGTCCAGGTAGAACCACCGGCTCACCGCAAGTCAGCTAGAAGACCGTTTTACATTAAGTCCATCGCCCGAAATGGGACTCGAACCCACCCGGCGATCAGAGGAGTTACAAATCGGCGACTCTACCACTACGCCCAATATTTTTTTTTTTTACAGAAATTAATAAAATAATTCAGCATGATGTGATTGTAATTTATGTGCATCTTATTTAAATGAGAAATATATGGCCAGCATGTGTTCTACCGATTTTTTTTGGTAGTTACACAATATTTCTTAGGTTCAGAAGGACATACTGCGGTAGTTGTTAATAGTTTTCTTGTAAAGGTTTGATCACAGAATGTGAATGTAACATACATGCCTATTATATGCACAGGTAAGTGCTTATCAGTACTGAGTAACTTTGTCTTACTGGGGATGCAACAGTGCAGATTAGGGTGACTTTAGTTTATTGATCATACTGTTGTTGTTATTGAAAATAACTAGATATATGTTATACTTGTTGGAAAGAGAAATAAATTCTTATTCTGGTAGTGTACATTTACTTTTTTACCTTTATGAAAAGTGACATAAAATTCAACTGTTCTTAAAAAATATCTTTAAAAATAATAATAATATTTTTGTAGGTACAAAATCAAATATAATTTGTGAAAATTGATACAATAATGTAATTACAACATGATATCGTACTGATTTTTCATTTAATTATTGCTGTTTTTAATTTATATACAGAGAAATGCGTAAATAAATAACAATACCCACCATGCAAAGAAATGTAAATGCATAATACAAAGAGAAATTGAACAGTCACAGATGTGTTTAAACTGGTCTCATTAGTCTACTTTTTTTTAAGTTATCATCATACACAAATGAACAATACATTTGTACAGTTTATTGATCACTCTCTGTTGTATTTGAATTGACACAATCACTACTAACTTTATACTACTTCAATGTGTGGTACCGGTTAAAACATACTGGGAAGCACATCGCCTTCCCTCACTGAACACACATTTGAATGTGGTTTGCTTTCTTTTGAAGTCCACCCTCTTCGCCTTGTCTGGGTTGCAAACAGTGCAGTCTCTGAGTGGATTTTTTCTTTTTGCACCCTCCTTTGGTTTTATGTAGTCCGCAAAGTGTCGCGCAGTCAGGCGGTCTACAAATGTAGGTCTTCCGCTTTCGAGAAAGAGGTCTTGGGACTTCTGGGACACCCGGCAATCAGTTGCTTTGCTAAGGAAGTTCTGAACTGCATGTGCGTCAGCTTCTCCACACCAAACTTCCGGTAAAGTGCATAACTGTTTACAATGATTAAAATAGCTTCTTCCACCATTTCACATTTTTCTGAGCACTTCATAGTTTTGACTTTCTGTTGACTTAGTTTGTAACAACCATTTCTGCCTGGTGAATTGTCGACAGGACATGTACATCACTCTTGTCATGAAACTTGATAGCAAGCAAGTTTCCTCGTTTCCGAAAGATGCATTTATCCTGTCTAAGTTTAATTGCACCTTTCTGCAACGCTTTTGGAACCTCCTTCCTGTTGGTTCTCACAGTCCACAGTTCCACATGCGTAGGTGTCATAGGCCTCAAGGATGTCATATAGTTCTGGAGACGTGTAATAATTGTCCATATACACATGGTATTCTTTGGACAATGTATCCAATCTTGCCATCTTGCCTAACATTACCTTTAAGGTCTGGGTGATGTCTCCATACATCATTTCACCGTCATCGAATGTTTCAAGAGTATCAACATATGCCGCACAGTCTGTTTGCCTATGGTACATGTCGATGCCGACACAATAGCCGCTTGAGGCTTCACACAGCTGAAAAAAGCTTGATGCCGAACTTTGACGGCTTCACTGGGTTATATACCCGGAAGTGTACTCTGCTTTTGAAGGGACATGTTTCTTCATCAAAACTGAGTTCATCTCTGGTACGTACTTCATAAAGTTTTTCTGAAGCATGGACAGGAATGGTCTTATTTTGTTGAGAGGATCATGGCCTTCTCGTGCAGGTGCAGTAGAATTTTCAACTATGTGAAGGTTTGACATGATGATTATAAACCTGTCCTTTGTCATCATTTTGTTGAAGTATTGTGTTGAAATACACTCATCAGTAGACCAATAGTCAGACAGTTTTGGTTTATTCACAATGCCGATTAAAATAACTAGAGAAAAAACACTTTCATTTCGTCATCAGTTACTGATTTCCACTGGCGAAGGCGGCTATGGGGTTCATTGTCTCTTTCTCTATTCCACTTTTTGCGTATTTGTTCGTCTGATAGGTGATTTGGCTTAGCATATTATCATCAAATAACATCTTAAACAAGTCCAGTGGACAACAATCGTCAGGGATTTCCACATTTAGTCCAGGGTTTTCAGTTAATGGCATCCTAAAGGCATCCTAAGACATTCTCTGTCCGTATTTCCCCACCCATCGACAATGTGAATGTCACATTGAACCTGTATATCTCTCTCGCATTGTTGGATGCTAAATGACTGCAAGATTTCAGCATCAACTAAATCAAGTTCTTCATCATATGTCAAAAAGTTTTCAATCTCATTTGAAGAATCATCATAATCACAGTCATCCCACAAATGTTCTAAAACTTCACTAACTTTCGATCTCCGTCCAGCCATTTTGTTTACATATACACAATGTAGCTAAATGCCGATCAGCTTTTTAAATGTTACAATTTTCAAATGTTGCAATTTTTAAATGTTACAAAATCTATTCTCAAGTATTTGATTCGTTGCTAGTTTTAGCTTACACACTGCGAACACATGATGAACCTGTCGTGAGAGGAAATTTACTAGTTGATGAATGAAATGTGACGTTTTACAAGGCTTGGTCAGAGGTCAGTAATAAAAACGACCGCTAGTCGCGATCAGCAATAGTGGCTCGATAAGCCCAATCGGGACCCCTTGGCGATTTCTTCGGAAATAGACCTCGGGAATCATATGCAGAGAAAGTAGTCCGTCCCTGATTGTGACCTCGCGTGATCACTATGAACAATGAAATACGAAATTCTAAATACACACTGAATAATAGGTAAGCATGAAATTTTCATTGTTTGTTTGAGTGTTTTAATGGGTTTATGTTTTTCTACATGGTATCGAAGGTCGCCATATTTAAATAAACGCGCGTAGGTAGCCGAATTACAACCGACCATATCACTGAATCTATAAATAGATGGTTGTATCACTACTATGGTTTACGAGGTTATTTTCCTAAAGTTACGGAAATGGCCGAGTTGTTACGATTGTCGATAAGCCTAGCGCGACTGCAGGTCGCGATAAGCACTCTAAGGGTATGCATAGTTGGTGAGGTGTCAGGATAAAGTGACGGGTATGGTATCATGTCTGGTGTTTTAGGCATACTATACACAGTCAAAGCAGCACTGTATGTATTGGATGGGGATGGGATTGGCCGGCATTTTTGCCGATACTGCGCAGCGACATTTCTATCATAGCACAGGGGCACTTATGAGGTGCTTAGGGACACAAACCAGGCCGGTCCATTTTACTGACACCGACGAGTCAGGCTTAAGGCTGTCCCCTTAGCCCCGAGCGTTAGAAGGGAAGCCACTACTACCAACTTTAAAGTCTTTGGTTTGACCCGGCCGGGGTTCGAACCCACGACCTCCCGATCCGCAAGCCGACGCTCTACCACCTGTGCTATTGCGGCTATATGTGTGTGTGCGTGCGTGCGTGTTCGTGTTGTTGTTTTGTGTGTGTGTGCGTGCGTGCGTGCGTGCGTGCGTGCGTGCGTGCGTGCGTGCGTGTGTGTGTGTGTGTGTGTGTGTGTGTGTGTGTGTGTGTGTGTGTGCGTGTACGTATGTATATGGCGGCAAGCGGGGACAGTTGTATGAATACACACATTCCAATCGAGACACCCACCAAACCGGCGACTTCCCTGATTGTGCTACTGCTTAAATCCGTGCTAACAGGCTTTGAAAGATATACGTGAAATCATTTGCTGAAATCGCTGCATGTTTCCATTTAATCACATTGGCACGGGCCACAATATACACACCGGATTTGGACCTGATATTTCATATGCACACACGTCCCCGTTTATCTCTAGTTTCTTTCAAAAGGCATACAAACTACTAGCCACTAGGTTTGCGTTTAAACATTCATACACACAAAAGGTCACTGTTTAAACCTTATATTTCAAACAATCACACACAGAAACTTAATCTGAGTTGTATTAGGAAACAACTTCATGGCCAAAGCTAACTGGTAACGCATTAGCGTGATATAGTAATAATTTTTGTTTTTGTTTTTTGTTTATTGGGTTTATCGTCCCACCAACAGTATTTCAATTATCTGGAGACGGTGTCCACTTGAAGCAGATATAGTGCTGCCTTCACTGTGTGTAGCATGCCGTGAGCACCTGGCATGATACCACACCTAGTCACATTATCCTGCCACCGGGCCAACCAGTCGTGGAACTACCCTTATATCTGCTTGAGCGTTGGCAAGGGAGCTATACCACTACCATTTTTAACGACTTTGGTATGTCGCGGCCCGGGATCGAACCCGGGGCCTCCCGTACCTGTATAGTAATAGCTATCGTCCAAGGGTTTAGAAATATTTTATTATTATTTAAATCTACACATTAAGTAAGCACTTAAGCTTTATAGTATCATTATTGACACTTAATTTAAAGCTTAGAGTGCTTAATGCATATTTGCATACCATATAAACACACTGTTGTCTTTTCAAAACTTGTATATATCGTACGTAATTCTTTTTACCAAAAAAAGGTATAGTACTTTGACAAGTGATTCGATAAATCGCTATTTAATGTTTTCCATTCATTTTTTTTTATCTAGCAAGCACACGAGAATCCCTGGAATAATTTAAATATTTATTTTTAAATGACTAGGAGGTTGATTCTTCTGATGATGATTAGGGATTAGGGATTAGCCGGCATTTTTGCCGATACTGCGCAGCGACATTTCTATCATTATAGCACAGGGGCACTTATGAGGTGCCCAAGGACTGAACCCGGCCGGTCCATTTTACTGACACCGACGAGTCAGGCGTAATGCTGTCCCCTTAGCCCCGAGCGTTAGGAGGGAAGCCACTACTACCAACTTTAAAGTCTTTGGTATGACCCGGCCGGGGTTCGAACCCACGACCTCCCGATCCGCAAGCCGACGCTCTGATGATGAATTAAGCTTAGCAGTAGCAGCAGTAGCAGTGGTAGTAGTAGTGGTAGTAATAGTAGTAGTAGCAGCAGAAGAAGAAGTAGTAATTGTATCAGCATTTGATACCATATTGACCGTGACAGCAATTTATTTTAAAATGACTAAGAGTCTGATTCTTCTGATGTCAAATTTTAGTAGCAGCAACAGCAGAAATAGAAATAGTAGTAGTAGTAGTAGTAGCAGCAGTAGCAGTAGCAGCAGCAGCAGCAGCAGCAGCCAAAGTTAGCTTGAAATATGCTTGAAGTAATCTTGGGAAAGAGGTTAAGGTTATGAAATTGTTATCGTTGGTTTTAAAATTCAAATTCCAGACCCGTCAAGTTTTAAAACAGATCTTATTCGAATTCGATGATCATAAATAAACGCCTATCACACAAAGAAAGCATTTATAACATGATTGATGTATTCTATAGTGAATCGAGAAAGGGTGGAAAGAAATAGCACCATGACCAAATTTTGATAGATCCTAATAACCATAAAATAGTGAAAAGAGCTATTTATTGTCTCCCATAAAAACCCTGAAATATGTCAACTTCTGCAACTTGTAAGAAGGTTCTGCTTCATAGAATGCACATACCGCCAAATTGCCAGTCGATAACCCCCACAATTTCAGCGAAATATGTACTTCTGGTAAAAGTGGATTACATATTATTATTTACAGGTCTTCAAGATTTTTGCTATCTTTTAATTCCACATGGTTTTAGCTTCCTTTCGAACCTAACGATTAAGATTATCTTCAAAATAGGAAATGTGTTGCCAAAACATACCATCAAGCGGTAGAAAACGTCCATGTCACAGGTTCTACTTGCGGTCGGTATTTGTATAACCGCCCCGTCATAAAACCGATAAAATACGGCTCCTAATTCGGTAAATGGCGTTTTTTATTATTTATTTTTATGTTTTTTTATATTTATTTTTGTGTGCCTGTAACTTTTACACAAACATGGCAAAAACGAAAGATTTTGGTTTATTTCTTTTCAACATTAAAATGTCCACACCTTGAAAGTAATTTTACATGGATTGATGGTAAGCCCTTAGTCAGACTTGGGTATATAGCTAGGAATGCTTCTCGGTACGCCCTTCGATGTTCAGACTACATGTTAACAAAGTGAGATTATCTATCAACAACGAAACAGTCTATGCCCCCCCCCCCCCCCCCCCCACAACCCCCTAAAAACAGCTTGTAATATGCTTGAAGTTTTCTTGGGAAAGAGGTTGAGATTGTGGATTTGGAATCGGAGGGTCCAAAATTTAAATCCTAGACACGCAAAATCTTTAAACTGATCTTGTCCGATTTGGATGATCATTAATAAATATCCAACACATGAAGAAAGTATTTATACAATGTAATATGCTTGATGCTTCTTGGTTAAAAGATTCAAGTTACGAACCCGGGATGGGGGTGGGGTTCAGGGCCCGCGCAACGTGACAAACCTGCCTTTGTTATTGTGCAGCAGATATGTTTTATATTTAGTTCATATTTCACTTGACTGCTTTCGCGACATCTCTGCCATACGTTTATCTACCCAATACACCTGCGAATCCTTACCTCCAAAATGTAATAAAACGATGAAATTCAACATTTTAATCGTAAAACATGTTTATGCAACCGTAACATCCGGTAACTGGATATTTACCGGATAGTGTTTACTGGTATCCAGATAAAATGAAAATGGCATTTGTTCACATCCCTTTACAATATAGATACTTTTCTGTGATTTATAATGACTGAGCTATTCAATAAAAACGACAACTTTTCTAATATGACTTCTTACTTGCTCCCATATTGCTTTAACGTTTTTACCGGTTCCAGTGTTTGAGTCGCCTTTGATGCTTCGCGTTAATGACTTTTCTTGTTGTATTTTATTAATATTCTTATGTATAACATGAACATGTAGTTGGCAATGTAATATTTTTACCCAACTAGATTGTGTATGATTCACGCAATTTAAGCCTGACGTTGGTAACGCAACTGCCCCTGTTCTGCCTAATAGAATCAGTCCTGTTTTATTTTTGCCATCTGTCTTACAACATGGTTAGTGTTTTCATGTTTTAAAGTATAATACAATGGTTGAACTATTGAATGTTGTTAAAACTTCATATTTGGGATTAGGCAAAGGTTTATATGAATACATGGATCAGTCAGCTGTTTTTCAAAAAAAATAACATTGTTGTAATATTTTGTTGTATCAGCTTCGACACGTGACTTAGACTTTACTACTAAAAACGGTATTTTAGTTATTAAATGTAACTTATGCGAAACGTGTCATTTGTATGAATTTCTTTTTAGTAAATTGCACAAAAACAGGCAAGTTAATAAATGAGAGAATAGGCGAATTTTGAAGAAGATCGTTCTTTTAAAAACAGATGTATGAAATCCATAAAGTGTCCCTCATACATGAAGTACCAACAATTCATACAATCAGCATATATATCTTGTTATATAATTTGAACTGACATATGCCATGTTTTATAGCTTACATGCATAAGTTCTATACTAGTACATGTTGTCGAAAATTTCCAATGTCTCTAGAACAGCAATTATATAGGTAGATACGAAGTTTAACATGGTTTATTTCCCGCACATTGCGAGGTAGATCTATAATAATAAAGGAGCTTTTTAAACCACATTTTGTCGATTCATCCTTAATGTTCTTGCTATGAGCTCTTATAAGAATGTTTAAAAATTCATCACACGTAACTTTACTACAAAATTACATCTCGTGAGTATCGTTTGAAAATAAGTGAAAAGCGTCGCGACAGCAAAAATATTTTGACAAATAGCGTGCTCGCATATAATGCTATGTCAGGTACTACTCGATTGCATATTGCATAAGGTTGCGCTATAATCAAAGAGTAAAATATAAATACATGACAATGTATAAGTATCTATTAAAGTCAAATGTTCAATTTCGCATCTTTCCTTTTTTTCGGAATGGGAACAATGCGATTATTATTATTACAACATTGAAGTTGTCTTATATTTCAATCCATTGCTTTTTGTTTGCTGGCATCAGCTAGAACTGTTAGACATAGCATTGTTTATTCATAATGCTTTTTATCAAAGTATATGACATGCGGTGTAACACGACGTTATTAAGTCAGACGTTCAAAGCCCAAATTAGTTTTGTATCCTTATCAGATATATGATAATTATTCAGTACATGATACATTTCTTATTAAAGGATATTTTTTGAATATACGGCATAATGACTCCATGTCGGTTAGCTAAAGCCCTTAGTCGATTATTCATACGGTATTGTAACGCCAATAACACCATGTCGGCAATTAATACGGCCTAACTGCTCCACATCACTATCTTATACGACCGGTCTTGGTAGCGCAATCGGTAGAGCGTCGGCTCCAGGTACGGGAGGCCCCGGGTTCGATCCAGGGCCGGGACATACCAAAGTCGTTAAAAATGGTAGTGGTATAGCTCCCTTCCTAACGCTCAAGCAAATACAAGGGTAGTTCCACGACTGGTTGGCCAGGTGTCAGGATAATGTGACTGGGTGTGGTATCATGCCAGCTGTTCACGGCATGCTATACACAGTGAAGGCAGCACTATATCTGCTTCATGTTGACACCGTCTCCAGATAACTGAAATACTGTTGGTGGGACGATAAACCCAATAAATAAACTATCTTATACGATCTTATAACTTAACATAGGTGGTGTATTCGGCCTAATAACTCCATAGCGAAATAACGTCATATCGCTAATTTATACGGTCTTATATCTCAGTATCAATAAGTTAAACATGCTAACAACTCCATGTCGGCTTAATATCTTCATGTCGATATTTCAGATTGCATAATAACTCCATTCTGGAAAAAAAAGATTCAACGAAATAAGTCGATACCGGCAATTTGTACGGCCTAACAGCTGCATATACGTAAATTATACGACCTCGTAACTCTATGTAGGTACTTTATACGGCATAATAACTCTATGTCAGTAAATTATATGTCCGTATAACTCCATGTCAGCAATGTATATTGATTGTGATCCAGTCTGAGTGTGACGCCTATACATGTACATGAAGTTACACGGTCCTAAACATCAAACTTATCGTCGGCTAATTATGCGGTTAAGGCTGTGTGTTAAAAGTCTATGTAAAGAATAGCTGCAGCATTTCAGTGTATTGTATGTTATTTAAACGGCTTGTTAACAAAATAACGGTATTTAATAACTTCAAAACATTTTAACTTTTACTAGTCTGTCGGCAATTAATATGGAGTAACAGCTCTATATCGGTTACTTATACGACCTAATATCTCAATGTAGGTAGTTTATACGGCATTCTAACATTATTTTAGTACATGTCCATACCACTCAATGTCGGCAATGAATACTACTTATTAACTCCATGCCGGTAATTTTTACGGCCTAATAACTCAACATCGATAAGTTATTCTATTTTATAGCTCCATGACGAAATGTATACGCCCAAATAACTGTATATTGGTAACTGAACTCCATGTCGGCAATTTATAGGCGTCCCCGTTTGACACCAAATATATGTATGTATGCGTGCGTGTGTGTGTGCGTGCGTGAGTGCGTGTGCATGTGTGAGTGAGTGTGTGAGTGAGTGCGTGTGTGTGTGTGAGTGAGTGTGTGTGTGCGTGCGTGTGTGTGTGTCCGTGTGTGAGTGCTTGTGTGAGTGCGTGTGTTTGCGTGTGTGAGTGCGTGTGTGAGTGAGTGTGTGCGTGAGTGTGCGTGCGTGTGCGTGTGTGAGTGCGTGTGTGTGAGTGCGTGTGTGTGAGTGCGTGTGTGTGAGTGCGTGTGTGTGTGTGTCCGTGTGTGAGTGCGTGTGTGAGTGCGTGCGTGTGCGTGTGTTAGTGAGTGCGTGTGTGTGCGTGCGTGTGTGAGTGCGTGTGTGAGTGCATGCGTGTGTGTGAGTGAATGTTTTTGTGCGTGGTTGTGAGTGAGTGTGTAAGTGCGTGTGTGTGTGTGTGCGTGTGTAAGTGAGTGCGATATCAATCAGCAAGATGATATCGTTTTAAAAATAGAACTCAGTTAATGTAACAAATGCCAAATTATCACCAAATAAACACAACACAACAACAAAAGAAACTGAAATTATTGAGCTTGACCGCTTTAAATCTCAAAATTGTACCGAAGACCTTTATCAAAATGTGAACGATTTTTTCAGTCACCCGTCGCCAAGATCCGGTATACCGTAGCGCTCTGACTAAGATATTCAGGATTGGAGCTGAAATAGGTTTATGGGCGGAGCTGTCATTCCTGAATGAATCTAGGTCAAAATTAACTGTCTATGTAAATTTGTAAACGTAGCTTTGTATAAGTTGAATAAGTTTTGCAGAATTTTAGGTTTTATGATGTTGCTTTTAGCGAACCTTGTGTGTGAAATGTAAACGCAGGCTTGTATTGATTTTTTCAAACTAAGTCATTTTCATCTACACTTTTTATATTAGCTTTTTGAAGTACTAATTGTTCAATATAAACTTGTAAGCTTTTATAATTGCATTTCAAAAAATACATTAGCATATTTATAACTTGTACCGCTATACGAACATAACTGCATTAGTAAACATGCACAGTTATTATTGAACTGGGCGGAGAACATTTGGTGTTGCAATTAAGACTGGATTAATGAATAACATGACTGACAAAAGTATACAAATTCATTTCAATTCCATATTTTATTGCATTAAACATCTACATGTTTGTGACATCATTTTAACAATCACACTTTGCTTACAATTAAAGTCAAGTAAGGTAAAGCAATTTACGGGTGGATACATGTACCTTGTTAATTAAGGTTATAGAAAAGCATGCCAATTCAAATAAAGGGACAAAAACAAAGTTGTAGTTGTGACGCTAAAAAAAGAACTAAACAGCAGGATATAACTGGTGGAGGAATGTACATGTACGAACTACAGATACAACAAGAAGACAAACGCAGAAAGATGAAAATGATGAAAATGATCAGTTAGACATTAAATATGAAATATAGGTTATGACTGGCGGGGCAATGTGGATACTCGTATACAACAAAAAGAACAATGGAGAAAGATGAAAATAAACAATTAATAATATAGCATGTAGTAAGCTTGCATTTACTATGGGGTGAATTTAAGGTAAAATTTTAAACAAGGTAATTAACATTGCCACATGGTAATTACTTTTGCAAGATTAATACTGTGAGATCAAACGATTTTTATGTAATTTTAAATGCAATTGTATTATCTATTAGAGTTATTATTTAAAAGATATAAAAATCAATTATAATTACGACGGAAGATTTTACATTTACTGTTCTCTGTTTCGAAATAAAGAAAATATTCATTTTCTGTTCTTGTTCTTTTAATTTAATGCTGATATCTTCTGCTAAATATTTAAGGCAGTAGAACTCCAGTTTCTATATCACAATAAAAATCAAATTAAAATAAGAGGACATATTCCTCTTTTTGCGCTTATATTGGGGACAACACATAAGAAAATGATACTCTGATTCGATTTGTTTCATGTGGCATAGTTTACAAATTCTATTTTCACGAGGAACGTTGTTGAACCTACCAGTTTCTATTTCTAAAAATGTGAGCTTATTCTGAATCAACAGAGTTGCTTACATAACTTTTCATTTTGAATAAGGTTTAGATAACCCTCAAAACAGAAATCAAATTTATATTTTAAATAGTATAGACACCTTGGAGTATGTGAGGCAGGCGCGTTTCTGCCATTACGCACTTTACGCACGTGCGTAACCTCCGTTCGAAAAATCGAAAATCTAAAAGTACCAAAAACACTCAGAAAGTCGATGCCTAACCCGGGTTAGGAATAATATATTTTATTTGCGTAGTTTCTATGTTATAAAATCTTTTTACCACACCAATCAAGTTGAAAAGGTTTAAAATGATTAAACTTATACACGTCAGAGTTTTAGTCGTTCATATTTTGCGTTAAGTTCCCCGCATGTCCACATTTTACATGTTATTCATTTGAAAAGAACTGGATATATTCAAAAGTATTACTGCAAAGTTTATGTCCCTTGTTATTGTGCGTAACTTCAAACACGGCCCAGATACGCGCCTGATGTGAGGTAGAAGCTCTCCATTCAATCTTGAATATATTGGTCACGCAATGTATTTCTCAATAGCATACATGTGTAAAAATCATGTGGAGGATGAGTTACTGTACGTGGGCATGATAAGGACAGTGTTATTGTAACCCGATCACTGTTACCAGGATGACAAACCTTTATTGTTAGGGCTGATTGTAATTATGATAGTGCAGTTGATACTCTTTCGTTCGATGAAGCGTAATGAATGCAATATTGAGTTACATAGTTACAACTTCAAACGCAGGAACAAAGATAAAACTATTATATTGAAACAAAAGTAAGAACCTCTAACTACTATATTAACAATAATTAGAATATGCAAACGTATATAATTGAAATTTAATTTCCATAACATTGATTGACATTAAAACGTTCTTGAAATGTAAGTCTGGGTATTTACTAAGTCTTAACCAGTGCCTTAAAATAGGCTTCTAACAACTTTGACTTGAAATCTTCCGTCTTCCCCAAAAACTGCAACTTTGAGTAAATTGTTGTACATTTAGGATTTGTTAAAAAAAACTGTAAATGCATTTTTTCGGCCGAACTAAAACCCCAATTTCTGGAACCATAAGAGATTGTAGGTAAAATCCTAATGTCTAACGTTTCACTTACGCAAAGAGAAACATAATCAAAAATTGAGTTTAGGTAGAAAAGTGCTTGCTTTGTTTTAATGGATAAACATTGTTGAGATATATGGACAGAACCTTTGCTCGACAATATAAGTGGGTTTTAAGATTTCCGTTCATCCACACGTTTGGTTGCATTATTTCTTGTTGTGTTTTTTAAAAGCTCTAGAAGCAGATCTGAATTTTGTTCTGGATCCTAGCCTGTGCTATCAAACTACTGGTTTTTATTGCTGGAATTTGATTTTTTACTTCTAATTGTTATTCGTTTACCAAAGATTTTGAATGATGTTTTGTAGATCATGGATGTTAATTATTCAATGCCAGCACCGATCGTGATACCAGCAATAATTAAGTTTTCTTATCTAATCCATGTAGCTCATCTGCCATATGAATTCCGCACAATAAGACATTTACCTGGTTGCATTCTATTTTAACATATGTTATATTATTTGAAGTCATTACGCTAGATTTAATTGTGTGAAAAGTATAAATGAATAGGTATGTGGTGAAAATTAAAAATATTTATAAAGGGAAATAAATCTTGCGAGCATATAAAGCAAACTCCCCGCTGTGATTACTTCCCTTGACAGTACATTATATCACTGCCACCAGCAAGTTTTTCGCCCAAATACAGGCGGATAGTTTGATTTTTTTTTTCTGGACTTATCTCCTCAAAATATAGTATCTTTCCTTTAAAAATATTAATTTATGATATTAAAAATAAAAAGTAACTTAAAATATGAAAAAATATGAAATTATGAAAGTCAAATTTCACCGTACTGTACAGAATACAACGTACTATACAAACAGAAAACTAAACATGGATGATCACCTCCTCGCTGATTGTGCAAGCGATTTCAGTCGACATTGCAACTTAAAGACAAACAAATTGAATGTTTAAACTATGTTCTTAGTGGTAGAGATGTAATCGCCAATCTTCCGGTCGGGTACGGGAATTTTGACTCACTTTCTTTCGTGGCGTGTTTATGGAGGCCGCCATGTTTACTTCACGTGATACTCTATCGTCACGTGATCCTTGCTGGGGGCAGAGATTTAAGTAGCAACGCGTGACGTAATCGCTGTGAGGAGATTGCATATAAAGTAGTCTGCGACCGTTAGTAGATACGTCCGTCAAACTGCCGATTCCACTAACATGAAACAAGCGACCATTCAAAATTCACAAAAGTTGCTATTTGTGCAAATATCAATTAGTTTATTACCAGAAGCAGGGGCGGATCCAGGATTTTAGAATAGAGGGGGGCCGAGGGAGTAACATTCGGCCGCAGGAAATCCGCGGCGGGGGGTCTGGAGGGGGCTCCCCCAGAAAATTTTGAATTCTAGATGCGCTGAGATGCGATTTCCAAGCATCTGTGGGGCATAATTTCCTTATCTATTTGCTCACTTCAAAGGGCAAATACTTTTTTTTGTTGGTCGTCGAAAAATAGGGGGGGGGGCCCTTTGGCCCCCCTCTGGATCCGCCCCTGAGAAGAATTAACAGTTGTGTACATGGAGCTACAATGAGGAATTGTTGAAATATCTGGTGATTTGGGAATCCCACAAGGGCTTAATTCTACATAGTAGGAAATATTTTCGATGCAATCCCGCTTGTCTCCACGTCCTGCATTCAAGTCTCCCACTATGGTTTTACTACAGAGAAAGTTGTTTACAGGGAATATTAATATCAAACCTAGGAATGCAATGAAATCTAGAACGCTGTAAAGTGTTCGTTTGTAGGGTTCAGTAAGATAATTTTATATAATTGGTGAAGCAAGAGAATCCTGCGAGTAGTCTGTGTTAATATAACTATAATTTGGGCGCCCGTGGCGTAGTGGTAGAATCGCCGATTTTTGACTCCTCTGACTGCTTAGCCTCTCGCCGCCGTGGGTTCGAGTACCATTCGGGACGAATGACTCAATGTGAAAAGGTCTTCAAAGTGACTTGAGTGCGCCGGTGGTTCTACCTGGACATGTGTGTCTTCCTCCACCATAAAGCTGGACGTTGCTCTAATGCTCATAAATGGTCGCTGCCATGTATTTCAGAAACATAACAAAACATATTAAATTAATTGTACACATGACTCATATTACGTATTAGGTTTCTTCATTATGATAAAAAAAATTATCACATTTTATCTTAAATATGCCTTTTTATCCACATGCTTAAGCTCTTATACTCATTGTTAATATTGATTATTCAACAACAATCACGTGTGCAAGGTACACTCTGAGGTTTCTTTAAAAATATTTAACACTGGAAAAATAGTTTAGGTTCAACATAATTGATATACCAAAATACGTACCTACAAGGGAGGTAATACAATCTATCTAAATTGAATAGAGTTGCGTCGCTTTATAAACAGAACGTGGGATTTTGATATTTCAATCCAAAGTGCGTCTTGATCTTGACTTGTCTAAATGGGTCTGTTTAAAGATAATTGTAATTTAAGTACTGCTGTTATTTGTTGTTGTTGTCGTGACGTCATCGTCGTTGTCGCTTTTTCTTGACTAGAACTATTTACACAATGTTCAAGTTAATCATATGCTGAACATACTGTACTTTTACAGGGGTTAGGTAAAGCCATATTTAGAGCGTCTCTAAACGATATATAAAACGTTGAATATTGATCGCTGATTGGCTTATGTCGGGGGACCGTGGTCTAAGGATTAAGAGATGGAAACTTGTTTAAGAAAATACATGACTTAAAGTAGCTAGTTAAACTTTTGGTGTAGCGTACATTGATGTTATCTTTTTTTTTCAGTATTGGTGATTTGTTTGGGTTCATTACTCTTCATAAGTCGCTACCTCGATACACACTTGGAAGCAGTGGGGCGATTTCGGATGTTTCGCGTAAGTATAACGTGGCCTGCACATAACTATCGTTCCCACTTCAAGAAAAGCCCATCAGTTATGAAGTTGACTGAAAACAAGTCTATAACTGACATATGGGCATGCTTTATAAAGTTGAAATTTAAATCACATCAATTATCGTTGTCATTATGTATATTATATAGAGTGCGAAGTCGGGGTAAGTTGAGCATAGGGGTAAGTTGAGCATAAGGGTAAGTTGAGCATAGGGGTAAGTTGAGCCACCCACTCTAAGCCAATTAAAGTGGAGACGCATCTGACTGCTTTGCGGATCACATAAAGCAGATATCTTCCATGGTCTGTCTTTTAGTAGGTGTTGCTCTCTGGCTTATGAATTTGCTAGAAGAAACAATCTCGATGTTCCAATCTGCTGGGTATCGTGATAAGGCAGCAGATCAGGACTGGTGGTTAGGTTTCAAGAAGCGCCATAACCTGGAAGTACGAAGTCCTGAAGCCACATCATTTGGTAGAGCTACTGCAATTATACCGACCAGTTGTTGATAAGTTTTTCAACAATCTAGCTGATGAAATGGACAGATACAAGTTTTCAGTCAGTGACATTTACATCACAGATGAAACCGGGTGCACAACGGTTCAAAACCCTGCTGCTGTTGTGACTGAAAAGGGAAAGAAACAAGTTGGTGCAATCACTTCCGCAGAACGAGGGGAACTGGTTACTGTTGTTTACACAGTGAGTGCGATTGGGTCAGTGGTGCCTCCCTTTTTTATATTTCCAAGAGTCAACTGTAAGTCACATTTTGTCAGGGATGGTCCCACTCATTGTATAGGTAGAGCAACACGCAGTGGGTGGATTCATGAAGAAACGTTTGTGGATTATCTAGATCACGTCATCAAACATACACGATGTACACCAGACAAAAAGATTCTTCTTATTCTTGACAACCATGATACGCACATTTCTCTGAAAGTAGTGAATACAGCAAGGTCTAAAGGCGTTTTTCTCCTTGCAATACAACCCCACACTTCACACCGCCTTCAGCCGCTCGACCGGGCCCTTTAAGACAGCGTACAACAGAGCTATGGATGGGTGGCTTCGTTCTAACCCAGGGAAGACTGTGACAATCTATGAAATTCCAGCTCTAGAGAAGCAAGCACAAATGGTGGCCTTGACACCAAGCAACATCTCAGCAGGCTTTCAAGCCACAGATATTTATCCGTTCAACAGAAAAAATCTTCAGTAAAACTGACTTTGCCGCTGCTGCTCCAACTGACCGTGAGCAGGTGGAAACTGAAGATGATGTCAGCAAGAGGACTCAACCAACTGATGTTTATAAGACTTCCACTGCTGACTTGACTAGGGAAGTGCAACCACAACATCAAACATTAGGTAACAGTAGGATGAACGAAACTTCAATAACAAAATAACAACAAGCCCAGAATTGTCCTCTCTGACCAGCTCATGTCCCCCTACGTCACCAAGCTCTTGTGAAGATGATGAAACTGAAGTGGAATATGATGACGAATCAGACATCGAAGATGAAACACCGATAATTTAAGGTGACTTTGTGGTGGTAAAATGTGCAGGAAAATCACGGTTCGTCCATTACATTGCACTTGTTGATGTGATCAGTGGATGTGAATTCGATTATGAAGGAGTATTTCTTCACAGAGTAGCTGGGAAGGTGGGAACAGGTAAGACAGTATTTGTCCCAGACACAGGGGATGAAGCAGCTTTTAACATGGATGATGTTGTCTGTAGGTTACCACAGCCTTAAAGTGTTGGAAGTTCAGCCCGGTGTTCCGGACAGCTTGTTTTCAATACTGATTTGTCTAAATGGCAACATACTTGAATTTTGCTTTTGGTGGAAATGATAAACATTAACAATGACAAATCAAACATATGAATATAGGTCTATTGGGCCTTTTAGACATATTTATCGAATTTGTAGAAGTTAAAAACATTTCTGTTTTAACGAAGGATTTGTACTTTTATTTAAGGTTAAGCTTAACTTACCCTATGCGGCATAACTTACCCCAGAGAATGGGGGTTAAGTTGTGCAATCAGAATGATCATTTTTAATCATTTATTGTGACCATAAGTGAAGTAATTTTAAACTTAACATAGAACAATGGGTGATCTAAAGATAATATTAAATGTTTATGTACATATTTTAGCAAAGCAATTAAATTATTTTTGATGAAAACAAAAAAACAAAAAAAGTGCTCTCTTTACCCCGCCTTCCACTACTTTGCGGTCAAAGGGGGGTCCGACGGGCGGGGATGATATTTATTGTGTTTTTGCGGAAAAAGTCCAGCCTTCAATATTGCAGTTTGGTCGCCGCTTTTATCCCAGTGGTGCAGACCCTGTTCCAAAGTATAACATGTAATAACTATTAATACAGTACACTCATCTACATATTGGCGTTGATAAAGTATATAATTGCATATAAAATGCTATTTCTTGCCTTGCCTCCGTGTTTTTGTTGACAGAGGGCCACGCAAAGAACATCTAGATTAAATATTAATGCCCTAGCTCTTATAGTTTCTGAGAAGAAGATTTTCAAACATTTACTTTGAAGCCAAAATAGCAAATGGCCAGGGACGTCCATGCCGTAGCAGTGCAGTGGCCGATAAGAAGCACCTGATTTCTTAGCCTCTCACCACGGGGTTTCGAGTCCCACTTGAGCCGAAGAAATAATGTGGGGTCGTCTTCCAGCTGACCAGAGATGCGCTAGTGGTTTTACCAGACATTTGTCTGTTGTTGTTTTTCTTCCAACAAATAGCTGGACGTTATTTTAATGATCACAATTGGTCTTTACGATGTTTTTCAAATACAAAATGGCCACGACACTGGCTTTCGAGTTTTTTTAATGGAATTCAAACCGTTTGAACTATTTTAATACAGGGCATATATATCAAATACCAAGGCTAGGTTTTCTAGTTTGTGAGTAATTTTTCGTGCTTTATATATTTTTAATATATGGAAAATGGTCAGACGCCATTTTTGGCAAATAAACATCCTTTGAACAATTATTTGCCACTCCTTGCGTAGGCAACTTTTTAAGAACTTTTGGTTGAATTTGCATCTGCGATTTCAGAGAACAGATCGCTTAAATATAGAGAGACGATGGACGGTGGGTGACCACAATAGCCAAGACGGCTAACTGTCCAAAAGCATGACTCCAACAGATCAGTGAAGAAAGAACAACCAGTAGAAGTAACATAAGCTCATAATGAGCCGTATTTGTGTTTTGTTGAAGACCGCTCAGATGAGCTAGATCATATGCTCCAACAGGTTCTTGCACTCACTAGAGAGGCCGAGGACTCTAATGTATTACAAGTCTGAGATTCTACCCCTCGAGCATGGGCAACCATTTTTAAATAAGCTTGCACAAATATTAGCATTAGATTGTTTGTTAAGTTTTACTGCTCCGTCAACGTTTTAACAAGTGAATAAGCATTACGATTGTAGATATGGTTGAAAAAACCGCAAATATTTTAAGGATTGAACTCGGACGCCATCACAATCGATGCTTATGCTCTTAGCATAGAGCTCAGAAATGATAGTTTTACTTCATCCAGCCACCTTAAGCGCAGATCGTATTGTCTGACCTTAACCACCGGCCTACTGCATGTCAACTAGAAGACATTCTCGCATTAAAGGCGGTATCCGACAGTTTGCCTTTATCAAATGCATGTGACAGTATATTACCGCTGTTTTAGAAAAATAAGGCATACATTCTGCATAAACAAAATACTTAAGAAAACTAAAGACGAATGTAACACTACCTTTATTGTATGGCAATAAAAATTTCGAAAAAGCCACTCTAAATGTTTATTCTTTACAAATCTATAAATAAGAACGATGGTGATCCCTGCTAAAATCATATATGGTCCAAACTGTAGGATACCACGTTTAAGCCATTCACTCCAAACGGCTGTCTATCCCACGCCTAGAGGGACTGAGGGGCCAGGCTGTCCATTCCACACCGTGAGGGACTGAGGGGCCAGGGTAGTCCGCGACTTAACCCATTGAGCACTGGCTCCCTCTACACCAGAACATCTCATAAATAACAATTTGTATATATATAAACATGTGCATGTAAAACAAATCATTTTTGCATAATATAATAATTAACCACAAAATAGCATGATTTAGTCATAGAAGACAACATTACGATTCGATTACGGTGCCATTGTTCTAAAAATATGTATTATTAAGATGCAGCAGAGCAAATCTTTTTGCATGAGGTGTTTATAGCACTGTCTGAACAAAAAGAACCAAGGACATCGGCACAAGTTATAGATTTAGATAATTATCGCAAAGACATTCAACTTTACAAATGGCAGTCACTTTTCTGGAATGGGTAATTTGCGGTAACGAGGAACTTTATTTTTTAAGCGTTGCCATAAGTGGTCATATTTGCATTTTAAACGTTTCTTTCCAAGAGCAAAACGTCTTTGAACAACCACAACGACATATGCAATATCATACTTTCATAAACTGTCTGAAAAAATCAATAGCGTCGCGATGCTTATCAACTAATGTTTATCCGCTTTAGTTTAACGACTTAGTATACGAACTACGCATCTGGTAATATTTGCCCTGCGAAAAGCAACATTTTTTAGCTATGTTGTTATATTGCATCGAAATGTGTTATCAAGCTGAGAAATGCTAGTTTAAGAATGCTCATCACAATCTTCAAATGAAACCAGTAACAATTATTAGAGAAAAAATGAAAACAATGACGACTGCAGTCGGAAATCAAACAGCCGTTCTCTTGAGTATCGATCAAAGTCGCTACCATACCGGGGCCGCAGGAACTTTAAAAAAATACCTTCCACGGAGGTAATTTTACCATTACATGAATCATGTGCTACCTAAATTGTATTAAAACTCACAATGCTGCATATTGGTGCCATACACCTAAAGTGAAAAAAGAAGCACACCACTCCACTTATCATTACAGAATGTGGATTTTCTATCTGAGCCATGCTGCACAGTTAAGAGTTATTTTTAAACACAGAAAACCCTTTTGAGCACAAAGAAGGTGGCATCATACATTATTTAATAGGGACAAAATGACCCGGATGTTGGTTCAGTAACAAATACTGGTTGCAGGCACATTTTTAATCGAAAAACAAAGAGAAGCTCACCTAAAGAGTCTCATAATGGCATGTTAGGTATTCATCAGTTTACAAGCAATAAGTTAGACAAAAGAAAAAAGTTGACGGCAAATATCATTTTACAGACGATAAGCTAGACTTGTTCTTTCTGCTGGATGTTTCAGCCGCCATTGTCAGCAATAGTTTAAGTTTGACTTTTCGAAATATATCTTTCTCGATAACAAAGTGCCGGAAATCATTGGCGAGTAAAATTGTCTGTAATGTATGCTCTGTTCCGAACGTAAATGAAAATTATGTGAGCCAACTGCACAAAGAATTGCTGTTTGACTATGTTTTATCTAAGATTGCACTTATAATTTCAGGACATATTTGATCTAAGGCGCATTTACAATCAGCAGCAGGAACCGCAGAAGCAGAAAATATGGGACATTCTCTACTACAACCCTTCCCCTTTCATTACAAAACGTATTCGCCCTCTTGTTGTCAACTTCAGTTCATGTGCTTATACCAACTGCCGTTTTACTGACAACAAGAAACAGGTAAACCACAGCGATGTTGTTATCTTCGATGGTCGCTTTGTGAAAAAAATGCTGCCGCGGAAGCCAGGTCAGTTGTGGGTGTTTGCGGGCCACGAACCTATATGTTCCTACTGTGACGCAGGATGCCAATGGCGCAAGGTTTGGAAAGACAGCTTTAACTTTACCATGTTACATGACAAACATATCACGGATGTTTACTGGCCTTACGGTGAGATTATAAAACGATCGGATCGAGTAATGAAGAACTTCACTGAGATATTCCTTAATAAGACCAAAGAGGTTCTAATTGTAAACTCTCATTGTGGGACGAGGTCAAAAAGGGAACGATACATTAAGAGTCTTAGTAAATATATTGAAGTTGATGTACTCGGAGCATGTGGTAAACCATTAAGGTGCGGACAAAGATATGTACATGACGACTGTTTTAAAATAATCAATGATTACAAGTTCTATTTGGCATTCGAGAACTCGCTCTGTAGCGGGTACTTTACAGAAAAAGTTTTCGAAAACTACGACTACGATTCTATTCTCGTTGTACGAGGTGGGGAAATGTGGCAGGCAGCGAAAGAGTTTCCATCGGGCGTTTTTATTTCAACGGACTTCTTTCCAAGCATTGAACTTCTTGGCCTGTACCTTAAAGGCTTATCGTCTTCAATGACCGCATATACAAAGATGCTGCAACGTAAAAGTGAGTTCTACTCACCCACTTACAACATCACCTTTCAGAACTCTATGTGCAGAGTGTGTGAGCGGCTGAACAACCTGGATAAGTACAACAATACAATACCGGACATTGGACGGCTGATATTCGGAAATTCTTCCTGCAGAAACCCAACAGATCTAGAACCATAGGTGCCCGGTATTCGAAGAAGGATTCGAAGAAAGACTTATCCCCAAACTTGCTACATTATTCAACCAATTTTCTCTGTCCATCTTGTAGTTAATATAATAAATAGCAGTTGCCATTATTTAACTTTGATATTGAAAACCTGATTAAACAGAACTAAGGCTTGTCAAGACGTGATTCCCAGACAGTATAGTACTATTTGGAGTTGGGTCTATTCGTAAATCCTTCTTGCAGAAACCCAACAGATCTAGTGTCATGCATTCCCGTTATGTGAAGAAGGATTCGAAGAAAAACTTAAAAAGGTTTAGCCACAAAGTCCAATTTTTAGTTTCGATTAGCATTTTACGACGAATACAAAGATTCAAATGTTAAAACAATCATTAATTGTGTTTGTCGGGAGCTGTCGATAATATTTATAGACTAATTAAATGGCAAATCATATTTACTTTATTTTATTGTTATTATTTAAAACATATTAGCTTTAAAAGTTATATCGCCTTGTCGATTTTTCTAAACTTCCAGGAGATTCTGACCATGTTTGATTTATTTTCTCGTTGTAAAACGTTATGGTTGTACCAAGACGATACAACAATACAACATTGGACAGCTGATATTCGGAAATTCTTCCTGCAGAAACCCAACAGATCTTGAACCATAGGTGCCCGGTATTTGAAGAAGGATTCGAAGAAAGACTTATCCCCAAACTTGCTACATTATTCAACCAATTTTCTCTGTCCATCGTGTAGTTAATAACATAGTTAGCAGTTGCCATTATTTAACTTTGACATTTGAAACCTGAATAAGCATAACATAGGCTTGTCAAAACATGTTTTCGTAACAGGAGACTACTTTTTGCAGTTGGGTCTATTCTCCGATAGACTGATAACTGAATAACATGCAAATGAATATTAAATGATTGTAAAGAAAACGATGTATATCTGTTTGGGGTATTTAAAACCTTTTGTGTTCATTTTCGAAAGTAGGTTTAGGCTCATGACTCTTGGTTAGAGTAAAAACGGATCAGGATAATTAACATCAAAAATAAAAAGGGGATTGAGCAACAAAGTCCAAGTTTTAGTTTCGATTATCCTCATTAGGCAAGTAATATTCAAATGGTAAATCACTTATCTAGTGTATACAATATTTTGTCATGTGGTGTATACAATATTTTGTCATGAGGTGTATACAATATAATATTTTGTCATGTGATGTATCAATATTTTGTCATGTGGTGTATACAATATTTTGTCATGTGGTGTATACACTATTTTGTCATGAGGTGTATACAATATAATATTTTGTCATGTGATGTATACAATATTTTGTCATATGGTGTATAAAATATTTTGTCATGAGGTGTATACAATATAATATTTTGTCATGTGATGTATACAATATTTTGTCACGTGGTGTATACAATATTTTGTTACGAGGTGTATACAATATAATATTTTGTCATGTGGTGTATAAAATATTTTGTCATGTGGTGTATACAATATATTGTCATGATGTGTATACAATATAATATTTTGTCATGTGATGTATACAATATTTTGTCATGAGATGTATATAATATTTTGTCATGTGGTGTATACAATATTTTGTCATGTGATGTATACAATATTTTGTCACGTGGTGTATACAATATTTTGTTATGAGGTGTATACAATATAATATTTTGTCATGTGGTGTATACAATATTTTGTCATGTGATGTATACAATATATTGTCATGTGTATACAATATAATATTTTGTCATGTGGTGTATACAATATTTTGTCATGAGATGTATATAATATTTTGTCATGAGGTGTATACAATATTTTGTCATGAGGTGTATACAATATTTATATGCTAATTTAAGAAGTCGTATTGGATTTCTGTTGTTTTCTAAATTAAAACAACGTTGCTTTGAACGTTTTACGTCTCATTGCCGATTGATTACAACTGGCAGGAGAAGTTGACAATTTTTTATTTATTTCTCCGTTATATTACTCGTTATATTGCCTACTAGTTCTACCAGGACGATCTTAATAGAAATAAAAAAACACACATAAAGTCTACTTCTAGGAAAGAAAGAAAACCAATCTAAGAATTAAGGAAATATAACACAGACCTTTAAGCACTGCAACATATACCAACATTCTAATAGGCACGGGACAAAATCCTTCATTAGCAAGCCAAATTTTATCACAACAAATCTGGGATGGTCCATTTAACAAAAAGAGCAAACCCAAGAGTTTCCGCGTCGGTGCGTCGGCAATATGGACTGATTGGGGTTCTTAAACCGGATATACAGAGCTCTAACCTTTCACTTCCTGAGGGGTTATCTAAATTTAAGCAATGAAAAGAAAATCGATCTTTTTGAACAAAAATTGTCCAAGCGCTGAAATGACAATATAGATTACATGCGCGTGGAGAATTTTTACGACCGCAACACTGCACAGGTAACAATCTTGTAATCATGAATTTTTAACCACCTTTCCATCAAAGTTTAAATATTTAACACAAAAATATCATAGTCAAAAGATTTTTAAAAATATTCATTTCAATAATGTAATTACCTTGATATGGTAAAAATAACAAAATAATAATATAACAGAATACCAGGTGTTACATAATCAGATAATGGATAAGATATTTATTACTTCAAATAAAATGCAAAAGCGATGCAAATAGATTAAGTCCAAAAGTAATGCAAATGGGAAAATATCTTAATTCAAACAGTTTCAGTGTTACTCTCCTCTCTCTCTCTCTGTCTCTCTCTCTCTATATGTATGTATGTATGTATATACACACACACACTTATATTCCTTTAAATCAATTTCGCAAGTTAAACATAAACTACAGCCATGATAAGTTTGTGCTAAAGTCAAAGACCCATTAAAATAACCCAAATGTGTTATGCTCTGCAAACACTTAAAAACAAATAATACGAAGATGTCAATACATAAAACACAGAGGCAAACGTACCATATACAAGACTGGATGTTCGCAATGTTAATCTTTATTGTTTCTATTTTATCTAAATAAATATAAAAAAACAACAGAAAGAAGCTTTATTGACCACACTTAACTGGTGTTTGGAAAAGGTAAATTTTAAATGCAATTACAAAAAATAGTTGAGCGAATAATTTAACGTATCATTCTATCAAATTATTAATACTACTGACATACCTTTTAAACAACAAAAGGAATTTACAACAAACAATGAAACAAACTGAAAAATGAACTTTGAAAATGTTATTGAAACAAATAAAGTCCTTGTCGGAACCCATGCTCGACTATTCTGTTTTACTACATTTGTCGACCGTGGGTTTATTGGTAAATTTTCTGTTGTCTTACCACAATAGAACAAGAACTGGCCAATCATTATACTGCTATCAAAATCCATGCTTATCAGCCAATTGGAACTCCTCGGGTAATTCCGTCCTCGGAACTGTCAGGATGTGCTCGGGCAGATTGCTCTTGAACTATAATGTTCGAATCTACCGCTCTCGACACTACCTTGACTTAAAAATCGGTCCTGGCACTAAGGTGTCAGTGACTTTGCTTCATATGACTACGGTTACAATGAAAATAAATTGATGCCCGGCATTGGGTTCTAGTGGTGTAGATGAGCGTAATATTTACAAACATGTGCTCGACATTAAGTGCTCTACATTGTAGACAATATGTACAAACTACTAAAAACCAACTACAACTAATATAAACATGAGAAAAACGATGTATGATTAAACATGGAACCAAACATGAATTCTATTTCACATGATAAAAATGGCGATGATTGTGAAGTCAATGACAACTTAGAAATCTTATAAACACTAATTCGACGACTATAAAATCAATATTAAACTTTATACTACAATGACTAACGCAAAATGTACATGGCTCGCTAAGCCCTCTAACCAACTAACCAAAACCACTCTTATCTACATTCTGAGGCGATGCAGCTGAAACGCGATACTCTGGTATGCGATAAAACAACAGACCACAGCCGAGATGTTGAAAATGTCGTCTGCTGTGTCTACCTGCGAAAGCGCCCTCATTGCTCTTTGAAAAGATGCGCTGATACATAGTTATATGCATGTTTTCATGCGCTGATATTATGTATTATGATTTTTAACAGATACACTTCCTTATTTGTGTAAAACTACAATTTTCTGACAATATGCCCCCACTTTCAGAAAACATATATTGTTTTTCTCAAAACACAGAAAATTTAGTTACTGTCTGCTCAAATAATCTGGACACGCGTTTTCTGACCCCTTTATCGCTTCTATGGCGAAGCTATAGTTTTGCAAAAATAGAGCCAATCTCATGATCCTGCTGCTTTCAACCTTGCACTTGTTAATGTAAGACAAAGGTGCATGGTCAGTTTGAACGATGAAGTCCTTCCCGTAAAGATACTTCTGGAATTTCCGAATTCCAAAGACAATGGCAAGACACTCTCGCTCAATGACTGAGTAGTTCATCTCACGAGGTAACAATTTTTTGCTGGCGTAGGCAATGGGAAAAAGGCCGTCATCGAACGTTTGCATAAGAGCTGCCCCTATGCCGGTGTCCGACGCATCTGTCTGTAGCACAAATTTCTTCCCAAAGTCGGGCATTCTGAGAATTGGTGATTGTGTCAGTTCAGTTTTAAGTCTTGTAAAGGTCTTTTCGTGTTCTTCTTTCCATTGGACTTTGTTAGGGTGTCCCTTTTTCACCAGATCAGTCAAGGGCGCCACCACTTCTCCAAAGGAGGGGATGAACTTTCTGTAGAAGCCGGCCAATCCTAAGAAAGCCCTAATTTGCTTCTTGGTTTCGGGTCTTCTTGCATTTCTAATCTTGTTTAACTTCTCATCTTCCATTCCTAATACACCGTTCCCTATGATATGCCACAAGAAACCAACCTTTGAATAACCGATTTGGCACTTGGCTTGACTGTCAAACCAGCATCTCTGATTCTTGACAAAAGCTCTCGAAGCATTTCTATATGCCCTTCCCACGTTTCCGTGTGCCCCAGTATGTCATCAATATAACTATCTACATTTTGACATCCGGCAAGGAGTTTTTTCATCAGCCGATTGAACGTGGCTCCGGAATTCATCAGCCCGAAAGGCATTTTGACAAACTGGTAGGACCCTTTTTGAGTAGAAAACCATAGACATAAGAAAGATAGACCGGCCATCCTATTGGCTGAGTGCTGATGCGTCATCGTACCATTGGCCGCCATATTGGAGAGCACAGCCAGTTGCTGAAAATGGCGTCTGCTATTGCGAGCAATGGGACAACAAAACTTAAAAAAAGGTTTATAATGGCCATCAGTGTTTTGCAATCAACTGCAATAATCGTAGAGATCTTGAAACAAGATCTAAGAGGATTACCTTTCAACAGTAAGTAGCTTTTTATTTGTTTATATCAGAGAAATCTCGCAACATTGAACCTGCATTTGCTGATTGTCACTAAGTACTTTCAGTACAGACAGAGCTCCATTTCATCGATCAAGAGAGAGAGAGAGAGTGAAAGGGAGAGAGAGAGAGAGAGAGAGAGAGAGAGAGAGAGAGAGAGAGAGAGCTGGTACATGCTGCTTATTTCTAATCAGTTCCTTCATGATCCTTGGTCTGTATTTTGTTAACAAGTAAAGCTGATTTCTTGTTGAAATGATTCTGTTGCGCCCCATGACTGGGCTAAGTACATGTAGTCCAATGTCACAAGACGTTAGGATAAGGTCTGTAATACATTGACGGCTAAGAGTTGATTTTTTAGTTTAAATGGGATGGCCCTGTAGATATTATGCAATAGCCTAGCTACTGGTATTTTCATGTCTGATTTAGCACATACTCAGTACACATACCTTGGACATCTTCTAGTGCCATGAATTGTTCTGTAGTGCATATAGGCATAAAGAAAATCTTAGAGGAGACAATAATCCTGGCCCTAACGGGGATTTGAACCCGGGACCTTCAGATCAGTAGGCTGGCACTCAACCACGTCGCTAAAGGTTTAACCCAACAGCAAGGGTGTTGGAAGTGCCTATATGCACTACAGGCACTTCCAACAGCCTTGCTGTTGGGTTAACCCTTTAGCGATGTGGTTGAGTGCCTGGACTTCTGATCTGGCGGACCGGATTCGAATCCCATTTAGGGCCAGGATTATAGTCTCCTCTGAGATTTACTTTAGTCTTAGTATTTAGGTGAGGTTTAGTGAGCTTTTAATACACTATACTGGGTAATACCATACTTAAATTTCCTGTTTATTTTTCAGTTTCCCAAACAAAGACAAGTCGCCTGAACTGCACAGCAAGTGGATTGTATGTTGTAGAAGGGCTGGTGCTACACCTTCCAAGCATGCGCTTGTCTGCAGCCAGCACTTCACTGAAGTCGTTATTGACCGCACTGGCCAGATAATGAGACTGCGGGGTGGAGCCGTCCCAACAATTGTTGACCTTCCAGTACAACTTCAGGTATTTTATACTATATAAATTTATTTAATTACTGCATTATTGTGACAGTAAGCAAAATTTGTTGATTGTCTTATACCATTTGTTTATATCATTTAAGAAGAAAAAATCCTTGAACTAATATTGTATGGAAAATACTTTTAAATAATCAGCTCAGAAATGAGGTAAATATCCATGGCAGCTGAAAACAAACATAATAAAACACCCAGACACAGTTACTTTATAACATGTTTGTGTTTATTATTGACCTGATTATCTTTGCAATTAATTGTAAGTATTATTTATTTTTGCAGAAGAAAATGGTTCCTCCAAAACTCTGATGTCACTGCAAGAGTGCATCACATGACCAAGACTTTAAATTTGTGACAGAAGGGAAAAACAATGCGACATAACTTAAACAAAACAGTTCTTTTTAAAAGACAATAAGTACACGTTTGTAAGAGATACAATATTTTAGTTGAAGTCAACTGAGATGAAGAGAAAGCCCCAAGGAAGCATAGCCTGACAGTGTTAAGTTTTGTACATCTTTACATCCATGTATACATGTGTAGTTGAAAGACTTCAATTCTGTGGAAGATTTAAGCCACATTTGTAGAATATTTGTCCAATATTTTTGCTTTAAAAGACATGCTGTTGTAAAGCAGCTTAATTCTTGTGCATTGTTTAGTAAATTCATACTTATTACAATGATTTTTTTAAAGTCTCCAGGACTCATTCTGAGCATAGACATTGTAAATATTTTTTTATAAAACTCTAATGATTGCTACTAAAGCATAAATGAACTTGAGATTTCATATGCTAGTTTGGAAGAATTATGCACACACAAACTATACACATTTTGAGAAAATCAGTTCTTGTCCATGTGATAGAAAATCTCTTGTTCCATATTATGCATTTTTTTTCTACTTCACTGTCGTAATACTTTTTCGTGTTGCCCTTTCAAAGAAAAGCAAAGGGATCGTTTTGCTGCTTTATGTTAACTTTTTTATTTTGACCAAGGTGTTTAAATGAACACTTATCTACATGTAGTTAAATTGGAGATTCAACATTCTGACTTTTTGAAATCACACATTCTGTGCTCTGGTACCTTCTAACAAAGATATTATGTTAGCTAATTAAATATGCATTAAAATTCATAGTATTATAAAGCTATGTTTTAGTAAACATTTTTGAAAATGTTTTATTTTTTCAAGCATCTTTTATAAACTAGCATAGTGAGCTGAAATTTAACAAACAAGTTTTTATTAATAACATTAATATAAGGTCATGTCATGCATGTTTCCTTAGTATTCTACACAAATTAAAAGTATTCTTACCTCAACCAAAACCTTTTGCAATTCTTGAGCATTTAACTTTGCTGTGTGAACATTTATTTCTTTAAATGCTTACAGTTTGTATTATTAAAACAAGTGGCATTTTTAATATTTATGTTATGATGTCACATGTAAATAAGTGATTTTCATTGTTTGGTAATAATATTTTAGTGTATAACTGTGGTCAGAATACAAAATTGTATTGATAATGAGTATAAATAAAAGCTACGAACTGATTGACTTACTAATTCTTATTGTTGTGTCCTGTGATGTTGAAGATTTTGGTGCTGCCATGTGTGAATCCTCATGCAAAGTGAACTAGATAGATCTTGATATTAACGAAAATTATTATCTTTAATAAAACATACACGCTAAGTATAATCAGTAACTTATATGGTACTCAAAACCTCAATCTCTGTAGGTGTACATCTACATGTTTGCATATATACATGGCAAACATATTAAAGTGATTTTAATGAAAAAGCAATAGCTAAGTGTATGCATCATCTTCTGGGATCGTGCAACAAAGTACTGAAATTTTTTATAACTATTTATTCATATTTTTAAATCCAATATTTGGCCTCAGTCTGCCTAGGCTAGCAGAAATACTTGCTTATGTGGTTCTTAACATTAGTTTATGAACTGAGTAGATCTAAATAGTCCGTTATAATTGAAATAACATTACTCTAACTGTAGTCATAGTCATCACTATAGTCATTCTGTACAAAAATCATATAAGAGCGATACAATAGGGGAAAATCCCCTATATACTTCTCGATCGTTACATCCAATCTAGATTCCTACTATGTACAACATCATGTCTATAAATCAGATCAGGTAAAATTAATGTAAATAATATGAATTACTATGTATATAAAGACACACAAGATATAAACTACTGCAGAAACTGTGTCGTTTAATACTCTGAAGGAAATAAAAATACATAAAACGCGCAGTGTTATCGGAAAATATTCTAAGATTTTCCTTGTATTATCATAGCGTATCTATAGACGCGCTAAACGAATGTGCTCTCCAAGATGGCGGCTATAAGCGCACGGGTTATAAATAGCGCGCCCGGTCTATCTATTTATATGTCTATGTAGAAAACGCTGTCATGTGCCGTGATTCGACATCAACTGGAACCTGCCAATACCCTTTACTCAAGTCTACCTTCGTGAATAAGTTCTTGTTTGCTACATTTGCTACAATATCCTCTTGGCTTGACATTGGTTCTGTGTCAAACTTTGTTAAATCGACTTCGGGAGTTTTCAGTTGCCATGGTGGTAATTCCAAGACATTATTTTCCATAATTTGATTTAAATTAACGTGTGATGGGTGTACGATTTCTAACATTCGCAAACCAAAAGGTTTAATTGCCTTTGGTTTACGCTCGTACAAGTGTTCATATTTAGGATTGAAAATAACACTATGTGCTGGATTAATAACACTATGTGCTGGATTTTTAGGATTAGACTTAACTTTTGTTATGAACTGAAGCGCAAGTTTCTCTCGTCTAAGGTATAATGATGGCTCATTAGCTTCAACGTAAAGGCTCTCTACAGGAGAGGTACTGAAAGCTCCAAGGGCCAGACGGAGTTTCTGGTTGTGGACAACGTCAAGCATCTGGACATATGATCTCCTGGCAGAGCCGTAAACAATGCTACCATAATCTAATTTCGATCTTACTAGTGATCTATACAGTTGCAATAGAACTTTTCTATCAGCTCCCCAGTCGGTATGCGATAAAAATTTCAACAGGTTAAGAGATTTAAGACATTTAGATTTTACATATTTAATATGCGGTATAAAAGATAATTTGTTGTCAAATATGATACCAAGAAATTTCGTTTCCTTGGCGACAGGGATAAGAATGTTATTAAGAAATAACTCAGGATCGTTGTGCAAAGTTCTTTTTTTACAGAAATGTACGCAATTTGTTTTGGTGGGTGAAAATTTAAAACCATTGTTGTTACTCCAAGTTTGTAGTTTGTTGAGGCATTGTTGTAATTGCCTTTCAATTGTGTTCATATTTTTGGAGCGATAGCATATAAGAAAATCGTCTACATACAGTGAACAATCGACTTCATTAGTTAGAGTTTTTACAATATTATTTATTTTGATGTTAAAGAGAGTAACTGACAATATACTACCCTGAGGGACACCTTGTTCCTGTTTGTGAACAGTAGACAAATTAGACCCAATTTTAACTTGAAAGTTTCTGTCAGAGAGAAAACTGTTAATGAATGTGGGTAAACGGCCCTTGAGACCAAGGTCACCTAAATCTTTTAAAATCCCATGTTTCCATGTAGTATCGTATGCCTTTTCAAGATCAAAGAACACCGCTACAAGGTGTTCTTTCTTGATAAAGGCATCGCGTATAAAAGTTTCAAATCGAACGAGATGATCGAGTGTACTTCGTTGGTTTCTGAAGCCACTTTGAAATTCTGTGAGTAAATTATTTGATTAAAGATACCAAACGAATATATTATTTATCACCCGTTCTAAAGTTTTATAAATACAACTAGTCAAAGCAATTGGTCTGTAACTTACAAGATCTGTTGGATCCTTGCCTTGTTTAGGTATTGGAATGACGAATGCATTTTTCCACGAATTTGGAACTTCTCCGGAAAACCAAATTTCGTTATAAATAGATAAAAGTAAATTTAATGATGTTCCCGGTAGGTGTTTAAGAAATTAATAGGGAATATGATCTGGTCCAGCAGCGGTATCATGAGTTTTATTCAGGGCTTCACGAAGTTCTCTTAAAGAAAAGGGTTGGTTGTAATTTTCAGTATTGTTTGACTTAAAATTGATTTTACTTTTTTCAGCCCGTTCCTTCACATTTTGAAATTCTTTCGAGTAATTTTCGGAAGATGAATTTTTAGCAAAACATTTACCAAGGGTGTCTGAAATTTCCTTTTTGTTTGTTATTATTGAGTCATAACATTTTAAGTGATTAACTGTAGCTGAAGAAGATTTACCGCTAATTTTCCTAATGGCTGACCAAACATTTTTTAACTGAAGTTTTACTGGTTATACCAGAAACAAACTTCTGCCAAGATGTTCTTTTGGCTTGTTTAATGATTCGCCTACTCTTTGTCCTTTAAATTTTGACATTATTTAAATTAAATGGTAGGACGAAAATTAAATTTTTTAAGTGCCACTCTACGTTTTCTAATGGATTTTTTGCATTCATCAATTAACCAAGGTTTGTTACGCTTTGACTTTGTCGTGGTCTTAGGTATACACTTTTCTGCTACATTGTATGCTATGAAGAATATTTGAGAATGAATGTATTTTATCATCAGCATTCTCAAATGTTAAAATAGTCAATTCTTCAGTACAAAACATTGAGAAAGTACAAAACATTGAGAATAACTCCCAATTTGCTCTGTTCGTCCTCCAGTAAGTATTATATTCACTTAGGTTTACAGATTCGTTGTTTAAAATTACTGGGAAGTGATCACTTCCACATAAATCATCATGTACATCCCAACTATAATCGAGATAAATTGATGGGTGACATAAAGAAAGGTCAAGAGATGAATAATGTCCTGAAGCAGGATGTAAGTAAGTTGCCTTTTTTTATTCGTTAGGCATATATCATTTTGGGCAATGAATTCCTCTAACGTTTTACCCATACTATTAAAATCAGAACATCCCCATAATGGGTTAATTGATTACGTCATCTAATTTTGATTTTGGAATATCTGAATTAGGTGGAAGATAAACAGAGTAAACTGTGATGACTTTATGGATTGTTACACGAATGGCAACAGCCTGTAAATCAGTATTGAGGTTAATCTTTGAATGTGGCAGTTTGGAGTTGACAATTATTATCGATCCTCCAGACGCTCTATCACACATTGTATAAATTTGATTGTATAAATAATAAACTTTAAAGTCAATGTTATCAGTTTCCTTCCGGAATGTCTCCTGAAGGCATAGTACAGCAGGGTTTAAAGTGGCCAATAAAAGTAAAATATCGTTAAAATTAGCCCTAAGACCTCGGCAATTCCAATGAATTATTTTATTATTCATGGGATTATATTGGAAAGATTTTCAAACATTATTTTGGAGCCTTAACGGGTGACCTTGGTATTTTTTCTAGCGACTTTAATTTTTTAGTTTTTTGTTTTGATATGGAAGACTCTCTAACCGAACAGCTCATGTCGTCCTCGCCAGTCAAGGAGCTAAACTTGTTAGCTACCTTGATGGGATCTTTTGAGCCTTTCTGTTGTCGTCCAGATGGTGGACCGGTATTCAATGATGGTTTATTTGGTTTGCGTTGTGGTGTTGATTGGGGTGTTGATTGGGTTGAAGTCGGTGTAATTGTTTGTTTTGTAAGGGTTGATTTTGTTGGTGTCTCCGATACTGTCTCAATTTGCGTTTGTGCGTCTTTCTTGGTGACTGATTTAATGTTAGATTTGATGACTGAGGAGTAGGATTTTGTTGGTGTTTCAAGTAACTTTCTTGCTTCAGGATATGAAATTTTATTGACAGTTTTGATTCGGACTATTGCTTTTTCTTTTTTCCAAATTTCATAAGTGTTAGAGTAGGCTGGATGGTCTTTGCCGCAATTTGCGCACTTAATTGTAATACAGAGACGAATTCATTGTGGTCATCTCCTGAAGCAGCACATTTTCCGCATAGTTTGACATTTTTGCAGCTACTTTCATGATGTCCAAATTTTTGACATTTGAAGCATCGCATTGGGTTGGGAATGTAAACTTCAACCTTTATTTGACTATATAGAATTTTGATGTTCGATGGTGGCTGGGTTGAATTAAATGTCAATATAACTGTGTTTGTTTCAATTTGTATTCCATTTTTTGTAATTTTAATTCGCTTTGCAGCTGTAACTCCTTGAATGGCGAGATTTATCACTATGCCTTCTTCCGAAACTCTAGCAAGGACAAGGTTTTTGTTGATCTAACTGAGTTTTCTTTGTAACTTCAAAGAGTCAAGATCCGTTTTTCATTTTTTGGACAGATTTAGGGTCACCAATTATGCCTTTTAATGATTTTTCAATAACGAAAGGAGACATTTTCGAAAGTGGTTCAAATTCTTTATCAGCTGTGAGTACTATAAATTTTGGGAATTGTTCTACTATTCTATCTTCTTCTGAGTCAGTATCTAGTATGTTCGGTCTGGGTCGTTTTAACATGTTGGAAGCCATGAGAAGAGAGGAGAAAAAAAACAGCACCTGTGTTCCCCACCCACCACGGAGTCCAACAAGGGGACGCTTATATGGAGTGGATCTCCTACTACAAGCGCCAGGGTTACACAGGTGTTATACTCGAAAGGGTAAAGTATGAAGAAACTTTAATACCTCTCGATTGCCCCATAAGCCACCGCCTTCTAGGTTATGTTATAGAAAAAAGTAAGGAAGAATCAAACCCGGTTCGTATCAGAGAAGAATTGATACTTATTGATAGAAAAGCAGTAGAAGTAAAATAACCTAGGGCTCGGCGTGACCAGCCGATTGGTCGTACCGGGTCCATACGACCACCCGTCTACACCGAATACGGGGACAAGACGGTGTGTTGCATCCCACGGGTGACTGCGGATATACCGTACGCCAATCCCGTGGGTGCTCAACCGCCAGAATCCCCATCTCCGGTTTCACGGGATGCCATGCACGGCAAACACATGGTCTATTTTCGGCGGAGTTTTACCGCTCTGCATGAATACAGCCGGCGTATTCTAGGCCCCAGCCGGCAGGGCCAGTATCGATGTTGCCTCTGGATATCTCGTGGCATAATCAACAACCGTCAATATGTATCTATGTCCTTTATCAGAAACCGGTGAGATTGGACCTATGAGATCAACTGCAACTCGTTTGAATGGAGTATCAATCACAGGATGTTCGCCTAATGGAACCTTGGTCACCCTCCCTTTTGGTGTGGTCTTTTGGCAGATGTCGCATGATCTGCAGAATCGCTGAACATCTGCAGTGATTCCTGGCCAATGGAAGCTTGATATAATTCTGTCTGACGCTTTCTTTGCTGACAGATGCCCGCCAACGATTGCCTCATGCGCCAATCTCATCACCTCCAACCGTTTGGTCTCTGGAACTACGATTTGCTTTGTTTCTTGCTTATGTTTGTCTTGATATGTGCGATACAGTACATTTTTTATTATTCTGTAACTGTATTGGCTTCCGTTCTTCTGATACACGGCCTTCCCTTCATCAACGAAATCCCATAGATGTTTTAAGCTTGAATCCTCCTTTTGTAACTTTTTTAGTTCTTCCACATTCATGTCGTTTTCAACTGCGATGGGGACACGCAAAGCTTGTGATGGCTGACTTTGTTTCTCTGCTTGCGCTCTAGTGACTACTGCAGCCGAAATAGTTTCATCAACTTGTTCTGACTTTTCCTTGTTTTTGACTCCCCCCAAACCCTGCTTGTTACCAATGATTAACTGACATATCAAAGACTCTGGTGCCATTACTTCAAGTTCGCCCTTGTAGTATTGAGTGTCAACTTTAATCTTCGCTCCAGGCATTGTCAATCTTCACTGTCCCGTCTATCATGATCATGGCGTATTCCTTCCCTGTCCACTGGTCATCACGCACAAATTCTCTTCTGACCGCTGACATTTCACACCCACTATCACGCATACACTGAACTTTCTGGTTTCCTACAAACCCTGTGTCTAACTCAAGAGGCCGCTTTCCTCTTAAATTCTCGAGCATACAAAGACATGAGAAATTTTTAACGAACCTCCATTTCCAAGTTTCAGCTTGCCGTCCTCAGTGTTGTCTTGTATGTTTGCTAAGACTGAAATTGCAGAAATCCTCTGGCCAGACCTTTGCCTATCGCCTACCCTCTGCTCCCTATTTTCTGAACGCCAACTATTGGCATCGTTCTTGTGATGCGTCTTGTTATCACCACTTCTGCAATCGGCAGCAAAGTGGCTAACGCGGTGACAAATAAAACATCGGGTTTTTTCTTTCGCAGATCTCTGTGGTGTTAACGTTCTGCGATCGTCTTGCCTTTGTTGAGTCTTGATAATCGTTGATGAAGATACGTCTGACTTGCAAATACTACCACCGTGGGCCTCAATATACTGTTCTGCAAGTTCTCGCATGTCATCAACTGACTTCGGTGTCCTTTCCTTCAAAAACAAAGCCAAGTCTTTTGAGCAACACTGTATAAACTGCTCTCGAATGAACAAATCTGCTAGAGCCTCAAACGTGTTCTCAATTTCAACCATTTCTGTCCATCTAGAGAAATACCTTTTCAATCGTGCAACAAACTGAAAGACGGTTTCTTCGTTTGTTGGCCTGCTCTGCCTGTCAATAAAGCACTTAGACTTAAAGCCCATGTATCCTCTTCTCATTTCTGACTCACAGCAAACATCTCAAATCTCTCGATGTAAGCATCGATATCGTCTATTAGCTCGTCAAATTTTGGCAATTTTGGTCTGGCCGATCTGACTTGCTCATGAATATGTGCTTTTTCACTAGACCCAGCCTCTGCTTTCAAACGTAATATTTCGATTTCACGTTCTTGTTCTTGTGAGCGAATCTTTGCATCAAGCTCATGTACTTCTCTCTCAATAAGCGCGCGTTCCATTTCACGCTTGTGTGCTCTTTCCATTATTTCTTCAGCTTCTTGCTGCAACTTTTGAACATACTCTTGAAGCTCAGCACCCGCTAAACCCAATCTTTCCCCAGCCGACAAATAATTTTCAATCTCCATTGTGTCCAGTAAAATTAAGCAATAAAACCTCCTTGGCCAGATAAATATCCCGGACGAGCCCCCAAGTTGTCAGGATGTGCTCGGGCAGATTGCTCTTGAACTAGAATGTTCGAATCTACCGCTCTCGACACTACCTTGACTTAAAAATCGGTCCTGGCAGTGACTTTGCTTCATATGACTACTGTTACAATGAAAATAAATTGATGCCCGGCATTGGGTTCTAGTGGTGTAGATAAGCGTAATATTTACAAACATGTGCTCGACATTAAGTGCCCTACAATATGTACAAACTACTAAAAACCAACTACAACTTATATAAACATGAGAAAAACGATGTATGATTAAACATGGAACCAAACAACATGAATTCTATTTAAAATGATGAAAAATGGCGATGATTGTGAAGTCAATGACAACTAAGAAATCTTATAAACACTAAATCAACGACTATAAAATCAATATTAAACTTTATACTACAATGACTAACGCAAAATGTACATGGCTCGCTAAGCCCTCTAACCAACTGACCAAAACCACTCTTATCTACATTCTGAGGCGATGCAGCTGAAACGCGATACTCTGGTATGCGATAAAACAACAGACCACAGCCGAGATGTTGCAAATGTCGTCTGCTGTGTCTACCTGCGAACGCGCCCTAATTGCTCTTTGAAAAGATGCGCTGATACATAGTTATATGCATGTTTTCATGCGCTGATATTGTGTATGAATATAGTCTTTAACAGATACAATTCCTTATTTGCGTAAAACTACAATATTCTGACAGGAACAATTATCCCTCGGATGTATTTGGTGCATTGATACTTGCTCAAATCACGATCGTTTTGTTCGCCGAAGTCGGAAGAATATCCCTACAATGTAGTTCGCACAAAACATAAACAATGCCATCTTTTGCCAGCTGCGCGTCTGCTGCGCTGGGTAATTAAAATGGATTTTTTTAATTTGAAGCCGCCACAAATTGAAGTTTTACAGGCATCATACTGCAGTAAGCTGTCATCCGAACTGCTAACTTTGTCCATCACAAAAGAAGTCCCATTTAGGGAAATGGCCGAGGTAATCCGACCATCTACATACTTCCGATAGATGATTCGTGACTTATCCGAGGTGTTCCGATTGACTCTTCAGTGTGGAGACTAGAATTATATCAATGGCTGCGCCCAGCTCCACAATCAATAGAAACGAGCTTTATCATTGGACTGCAATCTTTTTCAAATAATAAAGCGACAAATGAAATATCATTACTAGAAACGGCGAAGGTTAACTAAATATCCTACGGGCGATGAATGGAGAGTAATGGAAAGGATCGGTCGTGGGGGTCCGACGATGAAATGAAGTAGTTTAAACTTTCCTACAACGTTCAACATACATACAAGTTATATATATGTTAACTAGTTTGTCATTTCAGTTTAATGTAATCACTGTTCTAATCTGTAAATAAACGCTACTAGTATAGAGTATTTTATCAAGTTTGTAACAAAGGTAGTTCACAATTCCGGCAATAATGATGGCTCAAAAATATTGTCAGATGTATGCATCTTTTTATGTATCAATTGTATTAGAGATATGTTTTGTTTTAATTGTGTATTTTTACTTGATAAACAACAACTCCTCGTGAATTTAATGGTGATTACTATTGTACAGACACATAGCTTGTATGATGGCGTATATACGTATGAGGAGCCCATTGTTTGTATTATGTAATCTATCTTCTTTTACTGTTATGGGAGATTTTAATATATGCGGTGGTTCTCAAGGGACTTTTCATATTTTTTTTTTTGGTAAGATGAACAGTGTAAAACGTTTTGGATAAAGTCGGTTACTTGATCTGTATACGAAGTAAATGGTTTGTTTGCTTGGTTTTGTCATTTTTATATTTCATTTACAAATGCTATTACCTTAAAGTATACCAAAGGAGAGTAATGCGCTATTAAAACTTTAAGAATGATGCCATGCAATTGTGACAGTTAACCTTCGCGAAAACCTGTTAAGGATTTCCGACTTTAATAGTGATGTCTCTGAATCAGGAAATGGTTATTATTTCTAGCAAGTATATGCTATGACTCACTTATTGGCAAAGTTTAAGTCAAATTTACCGACTGATAAATTTTTTATACATAACTGAAGTTTACTACCCTTGATCGCCAGATTGACCTAAAGTCCGACCACCATGCCAGACAAAAGTTAATAATTTTTCCTTAAAAAATAAAATGAATAAACAAAACATGTATCTGTGTGTGGGCTTTTAATAGTACATCACAAATAAATCAATAAAATATGTCCCAGACATAGAATATGTAGTTTAGAACAAAATAAATGTTGCAGATCGGCTGTGGATAAGAGGAAAAATGCTAAAAAACATATGTAGGTTTTTTACTTATTTTACACTCAATAATACTAGTGCAACAAACTTTAAGTACATATAAATTAACTAGGACAGCTAATGAATAAAATAGTATAAACATTAAGAACTTTTACCGCACTGTTAGTGAAAAAAAAAATTTGAAGTTCATCACCCCTCGACTTAATGCTACTGGAAGAGGCCAATGAATTACAATTTTGTCATTTACAAGAATAAAATTAAAAACTGTACATATTTCTTTCTCAATCTGGTAGAGCGATACAAAAATAATTGTCAAAGTGAAAAAGTAGAAAGAAAAAAGTTGACCAATCGTGCCCATACCTGGATTCGAACCCACAACCCCCTGTTTTGAAGTATTTCAACCCTAACTTTGATGCTCTTCAATTGGAGGTGCAGCATTAGAGTCGGAAATCCTTAAATTCGTCTGGCTGATGCGACAGAAGACGTGCTGTTGGCAGAAGACCATAACAGAGGAAGCTCAACAGGTTTCTGGTAATGCAGTTGACACAGCGGCCGTGTTAGCTAATCCTATGGAATACTAGAAGTGCGAAAAATGTCCCCGAGATAAACTTATGAGCGAGCTTTAGTAAACAGACGAATAGAGATGGATAATGCTTATACTAGTAATCGAAATCAGGCTAACGCCTTGTGCATATAGCCATTACTTTTTAATAAAGTTTAGGAAGACCAGGTTTGGTATTTGAATATGTTATTCAAAAAAATGAAATATACGTAACTGGAAAGAACTTTATATGAATTTTAACCAGATTTTCCAAAAATCCTAGTTATTACATTGGGGTATGTCGTTGTCAACATTTCATTCAGTTTTTCTGTCAAAGTTGTCCTTTTCTCGGTAACCCTTCAAGGTAGAGCTTTGAAACTTGCAGTGCCGACCAGGACAATACCGTACTACATAACAAAAATAAGCTTAAAACGAATAATAAATATGTAAGGAAGTTAAGTATATAGTAATTTGATTATATTTGTAACTTTCCCACATACACACGATATTCATACACACGATATTTGATCGTATTTTTAGAGACAAAATAATTCTACTTTCACTTTGCACGCCGTCATTCGTTGAAAATCGTTGATCCTAATTTGCATAACTTATGCAAAAATGCCCGTATGTTAACATAACAATTGAAAATGTAGTTTGGTTCCCAGCTCCTACCTGGGACAGAAATTTTCGTGCCAAACAATATCGCGCCAAGTAAAATTCGTACCAACACCGTTTTGTTTATGTACTACGGTAGCGACTACACATGTCATTCAACTAGACCAACATTACTTACGCAAAGAAAATTGTGCAGCTCATGCCATCGGAGAAATGGTTTTATAAACATAAAAATACAAAATACATTTAGAAAACCAGTAATATTTATTTTATAACTATTAATTTTGCTTTTTGTTACTATGTCTATCTTATATTCACATAATACTTCTAATTTCGATAACTTATTCGCATAATACATAACGTATAAAGTACCGCTGACTTACCAATCATCTGGTTACCAATATGAAAATCAAAGATCCAGGATTATTCAGAGGGTTCTAATTGAGAGAGCACTAGAGGTGCTAACCGTGTTAGATGGGTTTGGGAGGCATGCTGTCCTTCAAAACTTTTGAAATGTTACAGCTTCATTGAACCCTTGCATTTTAGAGGCTGCTAAAACGTTTTCCATTAGTCAATACTGTTTATATTCTCCTCTTCAATGATAATCTATGATCATTTTATTTCATGGGATAAGGGTAGACGTCAAATTGAAAGCTATAGGTAGAGGGTCTGTTCCCACTGGAAGAGTATTGATATCTAATTGGCAAATAGTGTCACTTCCTGCAGTTCAGACAAACCAGCGCTATTTTACACAAATTTCAGTTTTATTTTATGCATAAGTACGTGAATACTCGTCTTATCTGTAGATGTAATTTTTATACACATCCATTCGAAATTGCATCAGTTAAAACCTGTCTATAAACAATGTGTTTGCTGTAGTTTACAATGCAATTTTAACTATTTCAGTCTCTTCTCTCAGGTCTGCCGCTTGCCGTTGTAGAGTTTAAAAATAAGCCAGGTTCATCAAGACGCAGATAATAGTCAGCCTGGCTAAAGAGACCTATTATCAAATTACGCTGAAAATATATCATTAGTAGTAACCATCATCGTGTATATAAAACGTATTTTATGGATGCCCTTGTTGTCTGAGTGGGGTTTTGCTTGACTGTTATCGAAAATGTCATTATATCCCAAAAATAATTAGCCTGCTTAGGCTGTCATTAAAAATAATGCATACTGGCCATTGCAGTACATTATTCTATTCTTGATAGTGCTTAGCAATAAGTACTAGGGCAATGACGGCTATTTATCCATTTTAGTTTCTTTCATCAACTTAAGCATTTTATTAAATTAATGAAGAATTTTATTGTACTGAAAATATTGCGGCTCCACACAAACACTCATTTGACAGTAGACAGTTGATTATTTAAAATTTAATTAGAAATGAACAAAATGGTAGTTAACTTCATTTTAAAGGTGGTATCCGACTGTTTGTCTATATTATAAACACGTTCCAATATCTAGGTTAAACACTAACTTTATTGTAAGACTCTTATCGCTAAAAATAAGCTAAATATTCAGTCTCTCCAACTCTTAAAAAAACGTAATAGTGATCTCTGTAAAAATTGATAGATTACAGCAAAACTTTCAGACCATCAAATATATCGTTGGCAGATAAGAATATTGTTGATTCATGTTTGTATCTCATGCAGATTATTGTTGTCTTTTTAAATAATAAAGTTGTTTTGTAGCCTTGTTGTCCCTTTTTTCTTAATACTTTCCACAGTTTTAATTACAAAGTCATGAAACAAACAATACATGTTTGTTTATTAGGTTGGGTTTTATCGTCCGACCAACAGTATTTCAGTTATCTGGAGACGGTGTCCACTTGAAGCAGATATAGTGCTGCCTTCACTGTGTATAGCATGCCATGAACAACTGACATGATACCACACCTGTAGCGGCCAAGCTCGCCCACTGGCTGATAAGCCCCGCGCGGCTAAGCCGGCCCATTGGCTGATAAGCCCCGCCTCTCTAATCATATAAGATTATTGTATGCATGTATTGAAGGGTAGTTGTTGTCGGAGAATGTATATGTGAGCATCTGAATAAAAGTGTAAACCATCCTTCGGGTCTTGTATTACCATCCGTTAAGGGTCTGTATATAAACAACAACAACATTACAGAAAACGTCTTGCAACTGGAGATATAATCTCCTGGCAGAGCAATAAACAATGCTGCCATAATGTAATTTTGATCTTACCAGTGATCTATAAAGTTATAATTAAACGTTTCTATCAGCTCCTCAGTCGGCATGGGATAAAAATTTCAACAGGTTAAGAGATTTAAGACATAAAGTTTTTACATATTTGATAAGAGGTATAAATTTATAATTGGCTGTCAAATATTGCACCAAGAAATTTAGTTTCCTTGACGACAGGAATGTTGGAGCTTTAACAGGTGACCTTGGCCTTTGTTCTGATGATTTTGATTTCTGACTTCTTTGTTCAGTTATGGAAGACTCACTGACTGAGCAATCCATATCATCTTCGCCAGCTAGCGTGTTGTTCTTGTTAGTTGTCTTACCTGACCCTTTTTGTTGCCGTTCTGATGGAGGACCTTGTGCTTATTATTGGTTTATTTTGTTTTCGTTGACTTTGTGATGTTGGTTGACTAGTTTGTGTTGATGGAGTTGTTGCATTTGGTGTTAGAGATACTGACTCTGTTTGGGCTTGCGCATCTTTCATGGTGACAGATTTTGTAGTTTGATTCATAACTGAAGCGTAGAACTTTGATGGACTTTCAATTAATTTTCTTGCTTCTTTTTTATTCGAATTATTTCTTTTTCCCCATATTTCACAATTTTTCGAATAGGCAGTATGCTCTTTGCCATAATTTGCAAATTTCTTTGTGGTGCATGCAAATTCATTGTGATCGTCGTCTTTTGAACTGCAATCGCTGCAAACTTCTGTGTTCTTGCAATCTCTTCCTTGGTGACTAAACTTTTGGAATTTAAAGCATCTCCTTGTGTTGGGAATATAAAATTCAACTTTTATTTGACAGTACAGGATTTTAAGGTATGATGTTGGTTGAGGCGAGTTATTGGTAAGAATTACCGTGTCTGGTTCGATTTTAAGTTCCATCTCGAGTAATTTTGATGCGTTTTGCGTGTGTAACACCTTGACCTGAAAGATTAGATACAATTTCTTCTTCAGTAACTCCCAACAGTTTTCTGTCTTTGATTACGCCTTTCGATAAGTTCGGTGATTTGTGAAGTGATGCTGTTATGTCAGTCATGAAGAGTTTTATTTTTAATTTAAAAGTTGGTCCGATTGAGCTTTTCGTGTTACTTCGACTAGTAATAATCCGTTTCTATTTTTTTTTCTCCACTGATTTTGGGTCGCCATTGATACCTTTAAGCGATTTTTTCAATAATGAATGGAGCCATTTTAGTCAAAGGATCGAAATCTTTTTCAGCTGTTAAAACTATGAATTTTGGAAAGTGGTCAATAACGCGTTCTTCATCAGAGTCAGCATCTTATAGGTTTGGTCGCGGTCGTTTCAGGATATTGGAAGCCATTAGGAAGTAAAGAATAAAATTCTACACCTGTGGTCCCCACCCACCACGGAGCCATACAAGAGGACGCTTATACGGAGTGGATCTCCAACTCCAAGCGCCATGGCTACAAAGGTGTTATACCCGAAAGGGTAAAGTACAAGGAGACTATTATACCTTTCGATTAACCCATAAGCCACCGCCCTCTATGTTATGTTATAGGGAAGGGTTTACAAGTATCAAGCCCGGTTTGTATCAGAGAAGTTGATACGTATGGATAGAAAAAGTAGATGAACGTATATTAAACTAGGGCTTGGTGTGGCCCGTGCCGGGTCCATACAACCACCCATCTACGCCGAATACGGGGTCAAGACGGTGTGTTACAACCCACGCTAATCCCGTGGGTGCTCAACCGCCAGAATCCTCATCGACGGCTTCACGGGATGCCATACACGGCAAACGCATGGTTCATTTCGGCGGTATTTTACCGCTCTGCATGAATACAACAACACGTATATAGAATATGCATATATAAAAGGAGTAATAAACATTTAAGTGTTTTGTTTTGTTACATCGCACAGATACAAAAAATATATAAGATTGACAAGTTTCATTTTTTTCCTAGATATTTCCTTTGCAATAAAAATCGTCTTGGTACAACCATAACGTTTTACAACGAGAAAATAAATCAAACATGGTCAGAATCTCCTGGAAGTTTAGAAAAATCGACAAGGCGATATAACTTTTAAAGCTCATATGTTTTAAATAATAACAAATATGATTTGCCATTTAATTAGTCTATAAATATTATCGACAGCTCCCGACAAACACAATTAATGAGTGTTTTAACATTTGAATCTTTGTATTCGTCGTAGAATGCTAATCGAAATTAAAAATTGGACTTTGTGGCTAAACCTTTTTAATTTTCAGTTTTTCTTCGAATCCTTCTTCACATAACGGGAATGCATGACACTAGATCTGTTGGGTTTCTGCAAGAAGGATTTACGAATAGACCCAACTCCAAATAGTACTATACTGTCAGGGAATCACGTCTTGACAAGCCTTAGTTCTGTTTAATCAGGTTTTCAATATCAAAGTTAAATAATGGCAACTGCTATTTATTATATTAACTACAAGATGGACAGAGAAAATTGGTTGAATAATGTAGCAAGTTTGGGGATAAGTCTTTCTTCGAATCCTTCTTCGAATACCGGGCACCTATGGTTCTAGATCTGTTGGGTTTCTGCAGGAAGAATTTCCGAATATCAGCTGTCCAATGTCCGGTATTGTATTGTTGTACTTTTCCAGGTTGTTCAGCCGCTCACACACTCTGCACATAGAGTTCTGAAAAGTGATGTTGTAAGTGGGGGAGTAGAACTCACTTTTACGTTGCAGCATATTTGTATATGCGGTCATTGAAGACGATAAGCCTTTAAGGTACAGGCCAAGAAGTTCAATGCTTTGAAAGAAGTCCGTTGAAATAAAAATGCCCGATGGAAACTCTTTCGCTGCCTGCCACATTTCCCCACCTCGTACAACGAGAATAGAATCGTAGTTGTAGTTTTCGAAAACTTTTTCTGTAAAGTATCCGCTACAGAGCGAGTTCTCGAATGCCAAATAGAACTTGTAATCATTGATTATTTTAAAACAGTCGTCATGTACATATCTTTGTCCGCACCTTAATGGTTTACCACATCCTCCGAGTACATCAACTTCAATATATTTACTAAGACTCGAAATGTATTGTTCCCTTTTTGACCTCGTCCCACAATGAGAGTTTACAATTAGAACCTCTTTGGTCTTATTAAGGAATATTTCAGTGAAGTTCTTCATTACTCGATCCGATCGTTTTATAATCTCTCCGTAAGGCCAGTAAACATCCGTGATATGTTTGTCATGTAACATGGTAAAGTTAAAGCTGTCTTTCCAAACCTTGCGCCATTGGCATCCTGCGTCACAGTAGGAACATATAGGTTCGTGGCCCGCAAACACCCACAACTGACCTTGCTTACGCGGCAGCATTTCTTTCACAAAGCGACCATCGAAAATAACAACATCGCTTTAGTTTAGACGTTTCCTGTTGTCAGTAAAACGGCAGTTGGTATAAGCACATGAACTGAAGTTGACAACAAGAGGGCGAATACGTTTTGTGATGAAAAGGGAAGGGTTGTAGTAGAGAATGTCCCATATCTGCTGACCATCTTTCTGCTGTTGAAAAATGTGTCTTGGATCAAACAGTTCCTGAAAATATATGTGCGATTTTCAATTTAAATTATTTAAACACTGTGTTCAAGCGGTTAATCTCTTACTAAAATGTCATATATTTGTTGGATACAAATAAATTATGTGTATTAGAAGTTCTAACATTAGAACACAAGTTACTTAACAATCGTATTAATGTGCTATCAGTACTTTGTCTAGACGGTTTTTAAATTTTTATCTTATGTATGCATAATAAGAACCTATTCACAGTTATGTGTATTTTAGGTGAAAATGCAGGAGACAAATCAAACTTTAACCAAAATAATCAAAACTTCGTATTCGTATTCTAATGCATAATGCTTTTTTTGTTGTTGTTTTTTTGTTTTTTTTATCTAAATCGGTTTTTAGACTAAAAATTACTGTCTTAGTACCAGCCATGTCGATAGATCTCAGTATTATACAAGATGTCACCGTTGTTACTTGGCATGAGTTTGACAGATCCGTAATAACTTTTATTAAATAACTATACGTTATTAGTCTTATAAAAAGCTCCTACCACAGTTCAATAACACGCTTTAAACCTATGCCAATATCACTTTCTTGGCCCCGGGCAGACAAGTGCTATTGATATAAAGCCCACATTTTAAGTGATTTGATTGACTAATAAGACAAGGCCAAAATGATATATATTTTAGCACAAAGCTCTGGAAAATGCCATTTTGTTTTTACTCGGTACTATGTGTAGACGCCAACAGGTTGCATAAATTTATTAAACAAAATATTCTCAGTTTTTTAACATTCACAGCATCAATTGGTAGTGTTTAACCGAATGTGATATAACTTTACAACGTGTAGATTTCACAAAAACACAAACAAGCATTGACGTGGATTAATGCAAAAACAAAGTACTAAATGAGAAATGTTATGTACATGTAGTTATTAATAAAATTGTCTAAAGTGATTTGATATTTGCCCTGTTATGGGTCGTCGGGTCAGTCTTATAAACGACTGCCCTCATAAAATAACAGGGCCAATATCAATTTACTTATGTATTAACATATAAAGCATCCTTATATGTCAGTTATATAGATATTATTATTATAATTCATATTTCAGTTGCATCGTCCTATGACATGTTATCAACAATTGTGTGTAGAATACCCGTTACTTACGCCGACACGAACCATCCGCGATCGTTTAGACTCTGAAACTATTGCATTATTGTAGCAGCTCATCAGGAACAACACGCTCATACCAATCAATAACACTGAAAAATAAAAATAGTATACAACTGCTTCATAGGTATGATATAAATATCAAACGACTTGGTTATGTGTGGCGGTGATGTGAAACGTACTGTTAAGTAATTATGGAGTGGTCGGATGTTGTTGTGGCCAGGATGAACTTTTTAAGAATCTTATCAGATAGCAGGGCCGTCCAGTAGTGTATGCTGACGAGACATCCACGCCTCCCAAAGCGAAGCATTGGCAAAGTGATGCCGTATCACTTAAGGTTACATTCAGCCGCTGTAGACCAGTTCTTGTAGGCTGCATTATTGGTCTTGTAAACGGGTTATTCTATTTAAGGCTGAAACGTCGAGCGGCTGTTACCATTCAGAAATGAACTGGACCAACTTAAGTAGATGACAACGCATTTGATCATAATGCCTGAAAGACAAGTGCCCGACACAGACCACACGATAGCCTGAGATAAAAATGAAATGACTGTATCGTACAGCATCAACTAAAGCTCCACACTGTTAAAACAGAGTTATTGAAGGTTAGCAACCGCCACAGACTGCCTCGAACTTACATATTACATTTACGTTTGCAGGTGAATGGGCACAATTGCTTGAGGTTGCCACAATGCCACGCAGATCTGAGCGCAATTGAACTGATCTGGACAAGGGTTAAAATACGAGTAGCGGACAGAAATAGCATTTGTACGATTTTACCAAACTATCGGTTGTTGTAACCGAAGATACTACGCCTGCTGGGTGGAAGGTATGCTGCGGACATGTGGAGACAATAGAGGAGAGACTTTGAAAGGCTGTGGAGAGCTTCATTATAAAAGTCAGCGACGATGAGATTACTACAACAACAGCTACCGAGGAGTACGATTACTTTGACACAGAAACAACTTTTGAGTCAGGTTGTCAAGAATTCACCTTAAATGAGCTTTTATTCTCGGATTTTGTGTAGTTTATTTCCAGTGTATTGAACTATTTGTGTTAACTTAAAAAAGAGTACAAGTAAAACCAGGACATCAAACAAACAACGAAACTATAGTAACGAAAATAAAAATGCATATTAAATAAAGCTTGTATATATTGTGTATAGAAAATACATAAAATCAGTATAAAAGTAAATATGGATAACCAAAATCAATTTTCAAAATATTACGCTTGCACCAGGATCGAACTCACATTCTTCCTATTTTAAATCCGACACACACACCAATAGATTCTCTTGAATTGAGGTTGTTTCCTAGTTCCACAAATGAATCAGTTATCGTATAATAGCACGGGAACTACCTGAATTACTTTCGCTTTGTATTAGGTTGTCCTTTGCTAGTTTTAACATTAATACATGTACATAACATTAGCATCGAGGCTATAGACTCGGGGGAGGCACATTTTTACTCAACCCGGTGCCTTTTGCCCGTCGATTCAAAAGAAAGAATAAAGAAATGCCTTTTAACCCCAGCTCAAGTTATTTTTTTGTGTGAGTTGTTCTATTGTTTTTGAATTTGGTTAATAAATATTAAGACTTTTAAACAATACTTAAAATGTCAGCAATGAATCAACTTGTGTAGTTATTATGAGGCAATAGGGCAGGATTAATTAGTGGTACGGGACGATATGTGTATAAATATATACATATATGTTCTACATTTACTTTTTGCGATTAGTCTTTTCGCATTGGGAAATAAACAAACGCGAATTATTGATAAACAATAATACATTTTAGACAGTAGCAACACCAAAAATATTATTTGTGTTATGTATATGATATTATCCACACTAGCGTCTGTAGTATTATTGTTAGGGTGATGGACTCTGGATCAGAGTGGACCGGGCTCAATATGTTAGATGATAGATTTAATTAACATTACGCCGGAATTTTATTGACAGGACAAGGCGCCTACTAATCAGCGTTCTCGATTTGGTCACGTGATTCTTTGTTTTCGGTCGCCACTTTCCTTGGACAACCTGACTGTTTTTCTTAGACAACGAAACTGAAGAATAAATCTTGTTTAAGAAAGAAAAAAGAAAAAAGAAAGTGGTTAAAAGATGTCAGTGGAGTCTTTGTGATTGAGATAGTCGATATCCGGATCATTTAATAGGCGGCATTGTTTTTATTCCATTTCAAAGGACAAAACGTAACACGGACAAATGTAAATGATGGATAAAAGCGTGTAATTGGTGAACACCACCTGCTTAATGTTGAAAAAGTCCACGGAAATTACAAACACCTTGTATGTCTGTTCAAAGGTGAGTTACAACAGATTCACTTTTTTACTTACCCTCACTTTTAATTACGTGGTAATTTGAACTTTTGTAAGCTTGTGGGTTCTTTTTTCCCGACAGCTATTTTCAGGCTAACATTCACCTTCGCACTGTATCTGTCTGAACATCACATATGACGTGATTCTCGCGAGAAACAATTGTCATTGATAAAAAAATTTAGTTAAATATAGATCAAGAATTCTAGATCTAACGAATAAATGCGGTGATCTTTTTTACCTTTTGTTCGCGCTAGTCTAAACATGTTATAAAATTATTATATAGATTTATGTATGTTTAGTATTTTACCAATCACTGGCGTATCAAACAACACTCATTTACCACACCCATTTCATTTATCATTGCAGAAAATTCTTGTTAATATACATTCGTTCATTTCCGATAGAAGTCGAACAGCACTGCAGCTCAAAGTGTTTTAATTTTCACCTCAAAGAATATGGGCAAAGGATGAATATAATTTAATATTTTTTAGCAGTTCAATTAATACATTTTAGAATGTTACTTTTCATAAATACTTTATTTTAAGCAGAAAATAGATCTATAGAGTTAGTATATTCAGTGTAAGTATTTATAGGTTCTGCTTTTTCCAGCTAAATCCAAGACGCCATTTCGAAAACCACCAAAACGTCTTGCTGCTACAGAACAAACCAAAAAGAGAAGGAAACCCCAAAAGAGCTTAAAGTGTTAAGTAAGGTCAAGGTGAAAGAAGGTAAATAAACTGTTTAGACTTACAATATCTCACACTTGTCTTAGTTGCAGCAAATAAGTAAAATGCTTATAAGGATTTTAAAACAAGAACACAGAAAATACTCGTTTTGCATAAAGCACTAGAGAAAACAATGTAATGGTTAAGGTTATTTTGATAATGACAATATGTTTTAGAAACGTTACTTGTACATTAACAATAACAAAACAATGCAAATAAACAAGTAATTCTTTGAATCAATATTGTTTGCAATTATTTTTTTCAGCTCTGAAAATCTTGAGAACATTCAACCTTCAGCGGAACCAAATTCTCTTACAACAGACAAAGGATGCCGAAAAGACTTACGTCCATTTATAAAATACATGTTGTTTTTCAAAATGTCCTCCATGGCCTCTCGGTTACATTCCATTCTTATTACTGACAGGTTCTTTTTTGGTGTACGTGACAAAGTCACACCACTTAGCCCCAGACACAAGCAATTGTCCTTGAACTTACCAGTAATAAGAATGTCCTTTTTTACTTAACGTTCAACAATTTTTTCCTGTCAATGGAAGTCTCTCTTTTGATCTGATTTTAGTGGCATCAGCAAGTGTCATTTCACGACACCAGAAAGGACACTTTATTTCCAATATGCCCTCTCACCATTTACACCTACTTTTATGTCTGGGGATACTGCAAGAAATGGTAGAGAGGGTTGATCATAATCCTCATGAATGTGGTGACCTGTCTTTTTCCTGTACATATTTGCAGCAACACCTTAATTTGCAGATCCAAAGTCTATTTGTTTTGAGATGAACTTGGCAGTTCTTGTCAATGATTCAATATTTTTCTGTCACTTCTGCTTTTTTATTCATTATTCTTTCAAAGTTGTATGAAGTCATTCTTATTTGTCTATCTGAAAACCAAAACTCGCAGCACGCTTGCTCTCTTGTGTATTTTCTTTTCAATTTCAATTGATTTGTCAGCGTCAACAGTTACGTTTGCCAACCTGTCCAGCTAGACAATGCCCAAATTGCCAATGTCTGGCATAGTTGGGCAATTCCAGTCAGTGACACAAGCTGTTCCACAGTTCTGTGGCTGGAGAACAGGCTTCACAAGCGGTAGCTGAAATGATAAGTGGATATAGTTCTTTAATGTCATTTTTATTATAAATTACCATCTGTGTGTATTTACAATTTTGATATTTTATTCTTTTGAAATTTCACAGATGGACATGTTGGCGCTTGCCACAGAGAGCCACAACCTGATACATAATGTAACAAGTTTTTTAAAATCACACTGCAGAAAAAAAAATCAGAATGAAGAGTTGATGAGGGAAAAACTATAGTTGATAGGAAAAACTTTTCAAAAAAGACAGACCACCAATTTTTCAGTGAAACTTCAAGTATTATACTGGCTTTTGTATGCACAATCCCTGCGCATTTTCAACTTTCTGGTGCCAAGAGAATTACCACTTGAAATGTCCAAGAAAATATCAAGTGTACTCAGAGTGAAAGTTGAAGACCAGCTGCTTCTTGTGCTGATTTAACTAAGACTAAATTTACAGTTTCACCACAAAGGAACTTTATTTGAATTTTTCTCCACATGACACTGGTGCCATTTTTAGAAATAATTACAATAATTACATGTTTTATAGGTTTGGTGAACTGCCACTTTGGCCTGTGCGCTCAATTATTATCGACATGACGCCAAGTCAGTTTCGAGAGGATTTCCCAACAGCAATGATAATGCTGGATGGAAGGGAAATAAAACTAGAGCGCCCAATGATCACAAATTCAGTGTTACAGCGACTATAAATCCTGTACAACTTTAAATTGGCTTTTGTGGGGGCTAGATGCTAGGGGATCTTTGACATTTATTTTAATGTTGGTAACAGGATCAATATCAGACAATGAAATTACCATTCAATGTGGACTTTTGGACATGCTACAAGAACTAATTGAATCTGGACATTAGCAAAAATGTGATGAATTAATGGTAGAAAGGTTTTTTTTAATTAAGTCAGAAATAGGAACACTTAGCCTTGAACAAGTTATTCCATCGTTTGCATCCAGTAAAGACCAGATAACTTCATCAGATGTTTCTTTGGCCAGAAAAAAAATGCCAAACACCATGTATAAGTTGAACGTGCAATTTCAAGAGTAAACAAGTTTAAAATAGTTAGTTGTCGTTGTTTCTTGACAGGTTTCATGCCTCTACCCATTCAAGGCAAAGACTCTTCAGTGTGAAGTGACTTGTGAGTTCAATGAGAGGTACAGATGCCAGGTTTCCAAGTTGTGTATTCTCTATTGATTGAAGATGCCCTAAATCACTGTCAATCAGTCTGAAGTTCTTAAAACAAATGTCTGTTACATACATGTATTTATATACATGGTTTGTGTCATTTATATTCCATATAAATAAGTGTAATTTCTAAGAAAATATACAGAGTTCAAATCTGTTTTTGATTGATCTCAAGATAAATACATCCATTGTAAAAGCTTACATGTAAACCTTTATTGTAGAAGGTTATTAATGTTTTTATTTTTGTTAAAATGCTTTAGTTAATAAATAATATTTATGTAAAATAAATGTTGTTTTTATATAACTCACTCATTTAAACTAAAATCGCCTCTATCTCTGACAGTTTTAAGGTATTTAAAATAAATCAACAAATGATTTCAAAGTAGATCTTATTAATAAATCCTGGCTTAGCAAGTTTATTTAGTATGTGTTAAATTTAAAACATAACTAACCGGTTGTCAATAAATACAGGAGTAAGCGGTTGTCTTTTTCTACTTTCTGTGACCACTGGCTCTGGACAAATCTTGACCCCAAGAGGTTTGTCCTATTGCTGCGGCTGGGATGTACAGGATGGCTGACTGGGAATGTCTGTTAGACCCTATGTCATCTAATCTGTCAGCTTCAGAATGACGGCCAGTACATGCGAACAGTCTCCTGTAACTCTGCAAATGAAACATAAAGTATGAAACTATAATTGCAAACTTAAACAAAAAATAATAAATAAAATTTAGTAGACTTTCATAGGTCTACATATTGCCAAGTTTTCTGAGATTAATGCAATGTGAAATATTTTAGTAGACTATAGATCTATTTAAAGTATAAAAATACAATACACCGTCTAACGCATTCGAGTTATAACACAAAAACATATATTCATTTTTGTTAGGATCTTAATACTACTCAGAACAAAGAAATAGACCCCATTTAACTTCAGTAACATCTGACGATTTCGTGGTAATATATATGGTTAAAAATTAGTAAACACATTTTCAACGGTTTAATGGACTTATAAAACGTGATATTTTATGTTATAATTAAAATTACCCGGATTGGCACGAGCAGTATGCCTCTGTAACGGAATATAGACCGAACGTCATGTGCACAGTGTGTGGCTTCTCGCTCTTTCGTTGTGATCGGAAAACAGTAGAATCAACCTCAATATCTTCGTTCGATCAAAAAAGTCAACCTGTCTGAATTAATGTAAGATTCATTTGCTCATCATCTGGCTTGAATTTCTTGCCGAAGTGACGATTTTTTTGGCATAAAATGCTCACCAAAGTTTGTTTTAATCGCTTATACAGGTAGCCATGTTTGTTGACAATAGAGTACCCGCGAACGTAATGATAATTGCTCCATCCCTAAAATTGCCGGAACAAACTTACAATAAAATACATTTAATAAATTAAATTAAATAGAGTTAGGAATATCATCCTTCTAATCGGTCACTCTGTGGCTCCTATTGTTACTGTCATGCTTTTTTATAAGATAAATGTCATGTTAGGGTTGAAATGCACATATCATCATATGAAGGGTGTTTAAACTTGCTTCTCTCACGAACCTTACATTACACTACAACAATATGCACCTGCCTTGTAAAATTCAAGATAAGCTCTCCTGACAGCAATGCAAAGCTTAAGTGTTCTTCCTTATTTTATCAATGAAAATTTATTATCGCAAATTTTTCTCAAAATAAATAATAGATTTTTATGCCCCCGAAGGCGGCCCATCTGTCCGTCCTTCTGTGTCTGTATATTCATGAAGACGACGTGTCACGCACAAGACCCAGGTCGGTTACTCAAAGTCTTTGTCATACTTACAGGACAAAGTCATAATCACTGGTAGTGCACTTGTGGTCGTGTATGCTCAGTAAATCTGTCATGTATGGAGGGATGCTGAAATAAGCTGGCAAAAATGTAAAACAGACGAAGACGACGTGTCACGCACAAGACCCAGGTCGGTTACTTAAAGGTCAATGTCACACTCACAGGTCAAAGTCATAATCCCTTGTAGATCTCTAGTGGTTGTGTATGCTCAGTAAATCTGTCATGCATGGAGGGATTTTGAAATTACCTGGCAAAAATGTCAAACATAAAAAGACGACGTGTCGCGCAAGACCCAGCATATTCAAACAATGTGACCCAGTTTCGCAGCCCATGGACCTTGCATGATAATGCATTGGTGTTCGGGCATGCTTTTTTAATCGGACACACTAGAAGCACTAAGACAGTGAGCCCATTTATAAAATTTAATATCGTAAATATTATTTCACAGCTGATTTGTTACTGTAAATGTACAAAATTAATGTTGTATTGTTGTGTTGCCCGCAATAGCAGGTACACACATAGGGATCATATTGTCCGGCAGCGGCAGTGGCGGCGTCGGCGTCCGGTTGTCCCCCAACGTTGACATGAATCTTAATGTTGCTTTTAACTTTGAAAGTAATAGTCCTATTCTGTTTAAACTTAGAATATATCATCTGCATGAACAATGACATCCGTGACAGCAAGAATAATAACTCCTAATTCACTATTTTTAGTTATGGTCGTTTCAGATGCAACTTAAACATGGAACTTAATGTTACCTACAACTTAAAAGTACTTGTCCTATTTACTTCAAACTTGGAATATATCATTTGCATGAAATCTGCAGGCGACACAAGTGTTTTGAGGAACACCACATTCTGGTTTAAAGGGACAAACCTGAGGCTAAAATAGGATTAATTCGAGTTATAGATCCAAATAATTTTATTATCAACTTCTAGGGGTCATTAATATATCCCATATAACCCATCGTGTCGACCCTAAAGTTCGGGAGTTTATCTGTGATAAGCCAACAAAGTGGTGTTTACATTTGAAAAGCTCTTAACTTAAACACCTCGAACACATTTACAAACATAACACTACGTTACACGCGTAATTCATTGTGGGTACTTTTTTCTTGAATCTCACTGGCCGAAAAGTCCAACATGGCGCACAGAGCAAGAAGACTAACATTTTCAGAATTAAAGATAGAAAGAAGTGAATGCGTGCGCAGCTACTGTTAACAAGGCGTGATTTTTTGCGATGCTTTTACCGAATGAATGGATTTACGAAACATTCTGTTGATCAGAGTGAACAAGGAACTAGCTAAGCGTCTTTTGGAAAGGTACGTCCGGATTTTCTCAAACAAATTTTCGACACGATATCACATTCGACGTTTTTCTATATTCGTTATTTTATTGATGTTTTAACCCTTAAGCTCAATTTAGTTAGTTTTAAGATTCCAATTTAGTTAGTTAGATCTAAAAGGGCGTTAAAAAAATAGTTCATGATATATATGAAAAAAAACCTGCAAAAATTGTTCTTAAAACGTCGATTTTATTAATGTTGTGCTGTTTTGTATTTTTTTATTATTATTAAACAATGAATAAGGAATAAAAAAAAATAATGACTTAGTTATTGTGTAACCCTATACAGAGATAAAATGAGTGGAGCGCAGAGAAATTTAAGTAAGTTAATGCCAATTAACAGGTCAATAAGCAATTGTTTTTTGTATTATTGATAACGTCTGTTGCCAATCATTTTACAACTGTGGCGAATCGTTATACATTTATGTAGCGAATCGTTATGTGCCGAATCGTTAATGTGGCAAATTGTTATATTACCGATTTTAGATAACAACAGGATATTTGTTTACATAACTTTTCGACTTATTAACTTAACGATCTTGCTGTTGTTGTTGTAATTTAGCTATATAAACACTCCTCCGTTATCATGGCAATCTGTGGCAGTTGCTGGCATGAGCTGAGGATGGATTTGTTGGTAGATTGAAATTAATACCACCACAAAAACAATTAGTCTTTAGACCTTATCGGACGCATCACACGGTCTAAATGGGTTTTCAGAGCAGTAAACAAGTTCATTGTTACATTTTTGTGGACTTCATCAAAGTTTTTACTTGAAGTTATTATCCATAGATTCTACGTCTTAGCAACAAGCACACGAAGCTATCACTCACATAGTGCTCACTGATATATTACAAAGTGCCTTCGAGTGTTGCTAAACTTACTTTGTAGCATAAAACTGTAACCACCATAAATGGATACGTCTTGTTATAAGTACAAAATCAGGGTGGTATTGTTTAGATTTACTTGTTAAAAAATTGAAGGGGCGAAAGTTAGTAACTGATTGCTTAACCTATTTTTCTAGTCGTTATCTCATTGAATTTATGAAATTATTAATTTCCTACATTGATATTGCTACCTTAAGTGCCAGTTGATCTGATTACATGTGCTGTTAGCTTTGAGTATCTCATAAAACTACTACTTCATTTATTTCAATATTACCAATAGCCAAAAATATGGTCTGCTGCTTTACAGCTTCGAGAAAAATACTTGGCCCGGAAAAAATCACTTACACCTACAACTGGATACCTAACAAGAACAGTAACTTCGCAGCAAACAAAAGACAGACACTTCAACAACAATTTCGGTCTGCTTCACCAGTTAAACACAAAAAGGTATAAATATTTATATACATTGTAGTTTAAAGACTTATTTTAATAGAGTCTTTGGTACATATAGTTGGTTAACTCAACTTAGTTGAACTTTTATTTTTCTTATTGGTCTGCTAGATTTATTTTATGCTTTTCATGCTACAGTTTCCCTTTTACAAACAACATTATATTGATTAATCGATTTTAAAAATTGCGTTAGCTTGTTTCTTTGAAAAACACGCCACATACAGACGTGTAAAGTTCAAACCAAGACATAGTGAACTACTTTGTCGGTCAAAGCGTTGATGTTTACAAAAAATAAAATACACACAAGTGCTTACTAATTACTATTTTCACATTTTCCAAAAGTATAGACCATAACCTATCGATTGATAATATTTTTGTACACAAACGATAACAGGTAGGAACCTCTAAACTCTTAACTCTTTATATCACCATTTACATACACCCCATTATACAAATTTGAAGATGTTTGTTTATTGTTTATTGGGTTTATCGTCCCATCAACAGTATTTGGAGACGGTGTCCACTTAAAGCAGATATAGTGGTGCCTTCACTGTGATTATCATGCCGTGAACACCTTGAATGACACCACACCCAGTCACATTATCCTGACACCGGGCCAACCAGTCGTGGAACTGCCCTAATATTTGCTTGAGTGTTAGCAGGGGAGCTATGCATTTTTAACGACTTTGATTTGTCGCGGTCCGGGATTGAACCCAGCGCCTCCTTTACCTGGAGCCGGCACTCGAATGCGATACCATGCCCGGTACTTTGTAGATGATATGCTTCGTCTTAAAGGGGGAACACTAATACAATGGTACTCAAAAGCATTGGACTTCCTGCATCCCAGAAATGTCAGATAATTCAGTTTCATGAACTTTTTATAACACTTTAGAGATGGCAATGGTTAATCTTCATAAAATACGTATTGCTGTCTTTTAGCTTCAAGGAAAACGCCAGGTCAGCAAAGATGGAACAAACAGAAGAAAAGTGATGTCTACACCTGGACCTACACAATGCTACTGTAGAAAAGGACAGACACCCCAATACCATGGTTTTCTTTGCCATTAAAACACAAACGGTAAAAATCTGTATATCAATACAGATTGTGATAATGGGTTAAGTCAGTAAAGTTGACCTCTATTCATTATTATTGTTGCTGCAATTTTATATTGTCATTTTTGTGGGGGTTTTAAATGTTAATAATACAGAAGAGAAAAATAGTGTGACTGCTTATAGTTTAAAAATAATAATACGGAAGAGAAAATATTCCATATGATGTTAAGGATTCAACTGATATCTTCATTTGTGAAAGATAATCCATTTTTCACAATTTTCTGCAATTTAAATACTCTTCCTGTTCCACCTCAATTTGACTATTAATAAGCGATATTCTAGGTAATAATCTAAATTAATTTTAGCATATCAATAAATGTGCAAAATGTACATATGATACTCTTCTTAAGTACCTCATTATGGATTTTTTGTTGTTTCAGCATCAGAAAATTAAAAAAACAACATTCTCTTCTGACTCAAAACGTCACCAAAATGATCTACTAACACCTAAGCCAAAATAGCACTACATTTACAGGTGTATCTATTTCTTGGCAATTTCTATTTTTTGTCATACTGATTTTACCAGCATGAAGCCAACTGGTAGGATTGCTGTAACTCCTACAAATTTTGGCCTCTCACTGTGTGGGTGTAGCCATGTAATAGGGAGAGAGTGTGTAAGTGGTCCGGTTGGCTCAAGCGGTAAAGCATTCGCCCTGTTAGCGAAGGATCCTGGGTTCGAGTCCCAGACCGACTGCACATATTCCTCCCTAAGTAACAATGGCACCCAACGTAAATGACCCGCGACTGTTAAGGTGCAGGTGCTTGTAGGTTGCATATAGAACTAATGGTCTGTGGAAATTTGAGCATAATTTTTAAGTTGCCCTGGGTGTATGTTGCCGGGTGATAGGGAGATATAATGTGTAAGCGGTCCGGTAAGCTCAGTCGGTAGTGCATTTGGCCTCTTAGCGAAGGTTCCAGTTTCAAATCCCGTAATGGCTGCACATTTTCCGCCCTATGTTACATGGGTCTAAATTTTTAGATGGGATAAAGGTCATAAAGTGAAAGTCGTCTTGTTGACTGGTGTGGCAGTGGTTCTACCAAGACAGTTGTCAATAGCTGGATGTCACTATAATAACTCATTCAACAGCAAATACAGCTAATGTTCCAGCTTAGCATTTTTCGTGGTCTTCCTCCATCATAACTATTTATATGTTGCATATAAGATCATTTAATTGTCACTGCAATTTGTTAGTTTTCCAGATAACATAGAACACATCTATTTACATTTTATTTTATCTTTTATTTCATTTGAGTGGATTGTACTTGATCCAATATTGCAGAACAATTCTTCACGTTGTTTATTGTTGTGTTTTTAAATATATTGAAGGAAGAAAGTATGCCCATAGTAGCGATGCTGGATGAAGCCCCCAGAAAATGTTTAGGTAGTACCACCGGTGCACCTGACGTCAGTTTTAAAACCTTTTCTCTTTAAGTCCGTTACCCGAACTGGAAGTTGAGCACATGTGGTAAATGGCCATGGTCCAATAACCGTCAGAGGAGTTATGTCCCATGGCCATGGACAACCCATAGTTCTTTGTTCTTGATTTTAAAGAAAAAAAATCAGTTTTGGAAGATTATGACAGTCCAGTTGTTATAAATGGAGAAACATCTAACACAAATACCTTGGTAAACATAACATGTCCTTTTTATTTTCCTTCATGAACGTTAAACACCTGAAGCTCAAACCTAATCTGAAGTAATGGTCACAGTTTGATTTTTGACAATCTGTTCTTATTATAGCCTTTTGCATAAAAGCAAAGCCATCATGTGGGTATAATTGATAATCAAGGCAACATTTAAGTTGAGAAAGTCTTTCTTCAGATTCAGATTCTTTATTTAGATCCCAAGTATACAAATATACAATGTGGGGAAGTTAAATATATAGCATGACAGGTTAGACGAGGACAATAAACTTTGTGCAAAAATATGATACAAATAGGCATGACGATATGCAAGAAGTTTGAGGAAAATAACTTATTTACAATTACAGTTAAACAGGGGTGGGTGGGGGTGTTAAACATATGAACATGACGGGTTACACAAGGACAATTATACAGTTTATAGTAATGATATACAACGCAATAGTTAGAGCAATGTGTAGGGAAATGAGAGAAGAAATTGAATAGAATAGATAGTTACAAAAATGTGATTCCTGATAAGCAGAAGGTAACATTTTAGGTAACAATAACAATGTCAAAATTTAAAATTCTATTTAAATTTAACAGGTGAAAAGTATAATACTATGTAGTAATGGAGTAATCTAACTTCGAAAAGTAAAAAGGAATAGAGAGCGAGAAAGAGAGAGAGAGAGAAAGAGGGGAAGAGAGAGAGAGAGCGAGAATACATCTATTTCAAATCGGTCTATGAAAAGGCTTCAAAATCATATATACATGTATATGCACTCAGTTGTCACTGGGGACATGCCATACACGGCAAGCCCGCGTGTATGTGATGACCTAGCTGAAACGAGGAACTATATGTGTACAGGTAAAGGGTCGCATGGACGTGTCAGTCGTGTCTTGCGTGTTTACAGTTGGATTTTCCTGGCATGGATTATACAAGTCGTGTCCACTTTGGCAATAATATTGGCAATATGATATGCATCTTTATGTTACAACATCACTATTTACTCAGCCAACATGTTTCTTATTGATATACACATTCCATGAATATTACTGCATGCACAGCTTGAAGAAGAAAAAGTTTAGTTTTTGATGATAACATTTAACTGCAACGTAACAGCTGAATCTCATTATTATGCTACATTTAATAGTTATCCAGCAGATAAGACATAAGACTTGAAGTAAACACATTTAAAGGGATGTGACATATCTATGTGATGCCTTTAATGCAGTTTGTATATTAATTCCTTATATACGATTACAAGGAGATAAAAAATAATACCAAACAAATTTATGATTTTGAATTTGCTTTATCAGGGGTGTTTTTATTTTATTTCAAGTATACAAATTCCTGCTCAAAAGCTGCCAACCAAAGGACAATGTCTGATTATATGACACCCCCAGTTATTAAGAATTTGTCAATCTACACAGGAGATGCCCCTTAGGTAGATGATAAACGATAACTAAAGTTAAGCAGTCAGTGTGTCTACTTCAGTGAAATGTTTACAGTTTTGGAGGCAATGCTAAACATGTTTAATATCTACATCTCAGCATGCAGTGAAACCTATATTTCTTTTCCAATATGTAAAAGTAACAATCATTGCAGAACTAACTTTTATATTTAATTTGTTGCTTGTTAAAATAAAGTAGTTCTTAAAAAAATATGTTGCCTGGTTCTTTGAAGTATTATGCACCAACAATGACCTGATCCTGATCCTAAATTTATCATCAGTCATTAATGCATCTAAATATGAGAAGCATTTTCCTAAAGAATTATGTTGCTTGGTTCTTTGAAGTATTATGCACCAACAATGACCCGATCCTGATCCTAAATTTATCATCAGTCATTAATGCATCTAAATATGAGAAGCATTTTCCTAAAGAATTATGTTGCTTGGTTCTTTGAAGTTTTATGCACCAACAATGACCTGATCCTGATCCTAAATTTATCATCAGTCATTAATGCATCTAAATGTGAGAAACATTTTCTTCCTGTCACTATTTCCAAACATGTAAGTCTTGTTCTTGTTCCAATAAATAAACATATCATGCAAACGCATTGGCCATCTTTTTAACATCTTTAAAGATGCGTAAAAAAGGAAAAGGAAAAACTTATTTAATTCCAAAAGGCATGACATCATTATGTGAAAACTAAAAACAAAACAATAAACTCTTTCGTCAAAAATATAATACAAAATCAGTGACTGCAACATGACCTTTGAGTATTCACTGTTACTTTCAAACATTGCATTCTATGGTAACATATGCACACATTGAAAAACCCAGCTCTGTAATGATCCACTGAATGTCCTCATAAAAAGAGGAGTTATTCAGCATAAGATTTAAGACTTTATGCATAAACTATTAATTTGTGTATAATACACTGGAGGGTTTTTCTCGTGCAATAAAACAGCAGATCCGGATCTGGTAGACCAATCGGTAGTACGTCGGCTCTAGGTACGGCAAGCCCAAAGTTCAATCCCCGGCCACGGCATAACATTCATTAAAAATGGTAAGGAGGTTTTTCAGTCAATTCCGAAGCGAAATAAGATAATTTTTGTGTTTTTTTTTCTGAAGAATAGCACAAGACATGAAAATATTTGCAAGCATTTTAAGTTCTTATCCACATTTATTCACATACTAAAGGATGAGCTCTTAGTGTTTAACAGTATATTAAATTAAAACATACCAGCATTTAGAAAGGAATCTATTAAGACTATTGAGTTAAATCCAAGACAGTGACCTTAAGCCACAATACAAAAGGAAAAGGATGTGCAAACTAGTGTGTAACTGATTATAATAAATTGGACATTATTATAGCTAGTATGATTTATACTATTTTTAGACATTTACTTTCACAAAATGTATTTTAAAGCAATAAGTTGATTAGACTTTCATTACTCATACTAGTGTGAAAATTATCACTAAATAACATGTTCGGTCTGCGCTCACACAGGTGCAAAGATAGCCAGCCACCTACAGCACAGTAAGTGAGGTCTACACTGTCTGCCTGGGGGCTCACAGTACGAGTAAATATGTCTCTGAGCAGCAAAGGCTTAACTAAATAAAAACAGAATAAATCTGTGGAGGTTGCAAAATAAATATAAAGAATGCTTAAACATTTTTCTTATTCTCCAGCAATCATTGTGACCATGTAGACACTTCTTAGCCCTCTGACAAGACTCAAGTCTCCTTCTCTTCTACTACTTATCCTCTTGTCCAACCTCTATGCTTAAGCATGCCTTATCGTTAATTTCCATTGGTGTCACAATTGAAGACATCTTTATAAACAATATTAAATAGACTATATATGGTGCCAGTTTTACCAAAACTTTCAAATAAACTGGCCAATCTGACTAAGTGGTCAAAATATATTATGGCTAAATATAACTAATGCTAAATGGGACCATTACCAATTACTTGGTGCCAAAATTTAAATTAATGCAATAATATTGCATGCATCCCAGTTACTTTTCTAAAAATATAAGGTCAAGTTCATGTGTAAACATCATTAACTAAAATTGATTTTTGTTTGTTACTCAGGTGTGTCCCTTTAAATTACATGCTGAAAACATGTTTTGTTCACAATTATCATGGTTATACTGGTATTGGAATGATTTTGAACAAAACTATTTTTGCATATTGACTGATTTTTTCAGGTCACACACACACACACAAATATATATATATATATATATGCAATACAACTTTAAAAATCTTCTTATCTGCAACCACAATGTCTACAGTTTTGATAGTTGGCATGTAGCATTAACTAGTGCTTTCTTACCCTTCACACTGCCCCGGAGGTCACAATCTAGTCCATAGTACGGGTGTACTGAAGGCTTAGTTGAGCAACACAGGGCCATCAGGGTCTTCTTGTTACATTAATATATGTATTTGGTGATAATACAAGTGGTTTGTCGATGATACTCAATTCCAGTGTGTACACTGATGACATAATATCTACTGATCTACTGTCTTATGTAATGTTCATCATACAAAATTCCTAATCCATGACCAGTATTGATACAATTGTTAATATACTATTAATACAAAATATACTAACAAAATTAAAGTATTGCAGCAGCTCATACAGAAAGTAACACACTCTAAAGTCTTGGTTGAAAGAACATGCTTACAAAAACTCGTTTGTATATGCTGGGACCATTGCCCCTGTGTGATTTACAATCACACACTTAAACCTATCTTAAACAATATCTCTTGAGTCTAAAATTGTTGCTTAACTATCAACAGGTAGTCTCAAATCTGAGTGTTAACTGCTAACTCGTACACAAAAAGTCAGAAAATAAAGTTTCTTGTGTGGTTAACCACATACACTTAGGTTTATAAAATAATTAACTATACCAGGTAGTCACATCATTTTGGTTGTAAGGAGAGCCTTTATTTTATTTTATTTTTATCTGATTTTTTTTGCCTATTGAAAACAAATGATTGGAGGTAAAAATGCAATATGGTTATATACATCAATCTAATGCTAGTATCGTTTTAATACCTCAAATACCTCTGTGACAATTACACAATTTGCTTTACTGGACATGACTTCGGGGCATATGTCTTTTTACAACGACATTGGTCGATCTGTTACCAATGCTATACAGTGAATACAAAAGTATTTAGGCATATTAAATCTTTGATGGCAAAACCTTCAGTGAGATCAATGGCAACCACCTTAACAACTAGTACATCGATACTATTGGTTAGCACGGAATTTAAGATCTTACTTAACCTGTAAGCCAATTAAATAAGCCAGAAAGGTCAAATGTAATTTAAAATACAGTTGTTTGACAAATGATAAATAGAAATAATCTTTGTTTTTGCTTCTCTCCCTATTGCTGCATGTCAATCATATTTGTTCTGAAAATGTTCTTAGTCTTTTCGCTAAACTCGTATTTGCAGAGTTGAAGTAAAATACGCGATAGGACCGCAGAACTGTGGCCGATAACCAGCATGTTTATATTTTATTTTACAAAAGCTACCAGGTTCTAACTAGCACTAATAAGAGAAAGTCTAATTTCCAAAAGACAGAAAATAGCGATTTATTAATAAAAAAATCGTGGTATTATAGCGAAAATCTCGCTGACATGTTCAAGCAACCTAATATGTACTGGTGAAAGAAAATTCATTTACATGCAAGTAATCTTCAAACAAATATTTAATTTACTGAAGTAATCCGGGCCGGTGATATCTGACCATTTTTGTTGCAAAATCACGTTGATTGAATAAGATCAACAAAATACAAAAGCGCATTACCTGTTAAGGAAATGATAACTCTTTGTATCCATGTTCTACGAAAACAACATTCCTGACGCCAGGATGTTAACTGTGCCATGTTTGCGTACCACGCTAAAATGATAACGAAAGCGCTGCGAGCACTGCACTTCTATCGGCTTAGGTTAAGTAACGTGGTAATATACATATATGATGTGTCTGACCAATCGAAACACTTCGGATAAATCACGATTCATCTCTCGGATTTATCAAAGTAGTCGGATCACCTCAGCCATTTCCCTAAATAAGACTTCTTCTGAGACAGACGTTAAAATAAAGATGGCAGCTCGGGTGACAGCTCACTACAGTAAAACTTCAATTTGTGGCGGCTTAGAATTTAAATCATCCGATTTTAATTTACCCAGCGCAGCAGACACGCAGTTCTCTAACGATGGTTGTGTTTATGTTTTGTGCGAACTACATAGGCATATACTTCTTCCAACTTCCAGCGAACAAAACGATCGTGATTTCAGCAAGTATTATTGCACCAGATACATCCGACGGATGATTGTCCCGAGAACGGAATTACCCGAGGAGTTCCGATTGGTGTTTAACTAGTCTGGGTTCTTAATACGTTATCGGATCAAGCACATCAGAATATTGTCTGCGCTTATTGTTTTATAGAGATGTATAGATTTTTCAGGTTGCGGCAAACATGTTGGGCACATAAACATGAGGACTCCTCAAGAATGCCTACTTACTTATATCATACTTATATAAGTATGTGTCTGTACGATTAATAACAATGTGGCGAAAATGTAAATGCAGGTCACCTTCCAAGTAGAAGATAAATGTTTCGAATGTTTACCCTATGTAAATGCAAGTAAAGTCTTAATACCCTTTTATATATGTTCATCGTCCAAAAATTGCTATGAGAAATTGGGTTTACTGACCTAACATTGTCAAAACAAAACAATGGTCATATTTTCTGCATGAAATCTTGTATGATTTCGTTATTGGGTCACGTGGGGTCAAAAAGACGGTCACTATGTCAAATCTTAGAAACAACTTGTGAACACACTTGAGGCCATATGTATAGGTCAATCTTTATCTTACTTGGTCAGAATGTTTGTCTGCATGAAATCTTGAATGAGTTTGTTATTGGGTCACGTAAGGTCAAAAAGTTGGTCCTATGTTAAATCTTAGAAAAATCATGTGAACACAAAAGATGCCACATTTACGGTCCAAACTTTGTCAAAATTTGTCAGAATGTTTGTCTGCGTTAATTCTTGGATGAGTTCGTTATTTAGTCATGTCGAGTAAAACAGTAGGTCACTGGGTCAAATCTTAGAAAAAGCTTGTGAACAGACTAGAGACCACATGTATAGCCCAATCTTCACTAAACTTGATCAGAATGTTTGTCTGCATGAAATCTTGGATGAGTTTGTAGCAAGGTTACGTGAGTTCAAAAAGAAGGTCACTAGGTTGTTACATTATGTTTGTTCATAATGAAGTCTTCTCCAGTATTTAGTCTCGAATGTGCTACTAATGTGTCCATTTACTATTTTATTTTACGACCGTCTTTGGATTTTTTTACGCAACACCAATTCGTTTTGATGGTGAGTGCATTATGTTATGCGCATGAATAAACATTTATGATGTGTATTTTACTTATTGTTATGTTAAAAGCTAAAAATATATATTTTATGACAATAAAGCGTTCAGTTTAGTTGGGTTTATGCTAACAGTCTATTAAAAAGCTTTTCATGTTTTCTTAGAAAAGGTTTATTGAACAAATGATGAACTCAAACATGATAATAAATATACGACATAATTTACTTTGAAAATCGCCTGGTGCAGCAGCGTCATATGTATATATTTATTATACTGTTGGAACTATAACTAGTTAACTGTTATACTTTAAAATACGTTTAGTTCAAACATAAGCAAGGCCAAAACATTTCGGGTATCACAATAACTGCCGGATACGTTTGCCAAATCTTATCTGACGACTTGTCATAAAAAGGTAACTTCCGCATTGCTGCGTTTTGTGTACACAGACGTGGAGTAAAGCAAGCCATAAATCGTTAATCGGAAACGCTCGTATTATTTCGCGACCTTTCGGTCATCACCGGATTTGAACGAAATTTTCCGATACAGAGTCTCGAACAAAAAAGCATATTTGAAATGGGGACAAATCTTGTAATTATCACCGTAAACCAAAACTCAATTTCTTTTTAGTTATATTCAGTTATAAATATTTTATCAATTATTTGAAAAATAACGCGATATTAGATTATTGAATTTTTATCGTAGAGTCGTTTCCAGTCTATCCGGAGTTTATCGAAATGTCGTCCTTCGGAGGTGAAAAACGCGGTCGATTCACTCCAGAAAAGAAAAACAACTATCTATTAGCAAAACTCATGTGATGAGGGATCACAATTTCGGAGTAGGACATACTTGTGATTTACCACAGTGTTTATCGAAGTAGTGCCCGCTACAAAACAACATTTACCGGCAAAAATGTCAGCCGTGACAGTTGGAAGATTGGACGAAGAATCATAGATTTAGAAGTGCTTCTTTGGTCATTGCAAGGCATGTCGCCTAGGGCCAGTACCGCTGACGTATGATAGTTAGTTGGGGAGTTACAGCGTGGTCTTGGGGGATATTTGTAAGTAAAGTGTTCAAACATTGCGTGTGCCCAGATCAACATAGTTCCCTATGGGAAAACACACACTAAAATCAAGTTGGCCATCAAATAGGCTTATTCGCATTTACAGCAAGCAGCAAGCATTTGTAGCAAGCATCTAGGGTAGCTAAACGAATTTCATGCCAGCAAGCAATAAGTCTAGATTCGTGATGAAATTAATAACGCTTTGATGATCGTGTTTTTTTAATTTAGTAATTGAATGGTTAAAGTATAAATATATGTGTTCTATATAATTTGTCCCTGTGATTGTTGTTCTAAAGTTGATCATCTTAATTTGACTTAAATACAAAAAATAACAATTGAAACTTAAAATATTTTGTAATATAGTAGTTGAAAGAGACGGGTTATTATTGTATATTAACCACCAGGGATTCCGAATTTACCGACATTAAATGATTGTGACGCATTTTCTGTGCATGCTTTTGGTTTAAGATTAAGTCAGAATTCTAAAGCCGAAACGCTTTTAGTTCTAGCTCTTTCTTATATTTGATTTATTTGCACAATCAATATTGGGACATTTTAGTGTCCATTTATGTAAAATATTCATACTGTTTGCTGGAATATGTTAGCAGCACAAAGTACAAATTAATTTTTATTGTCGCCTTTCGCTTATATTTTAGTTACAATCTCTAGTATAGCGTGAAAGAAGCTACAATTATATTACATACAAGCGGTTGCAGATGCCATGGGCGGATAAGTCTTATCTACTAAAGTTATTCAGAGCAAAACCACATCAATAATCACTGAAATGTTTGTTTGAGCTACTAACGTCATCAGCTTATCTGTTTAAAGGATATAAAAGCATACACAATATTTAACAGTAGAATACAAATATACATTTACATAACATTGTATGTTCGCCTCAAGTTATTTTTCTTTTTCAAATATGTAAACTGCTTATTGAAAAAATGCATCAATAAAAATCCAAACCATTCAAATTTGTGTTTGTTCTTTTGTTTCGCTCTTTATATAAACTGAACTGATAGACATAAATAAAATATAAATACAGGGAATGGACAATATACGTTTTGAAAAAAAATATATGGACATAATAGGAAAATACAATACCATAGCATGGGAATGAAATATAGAAATATGCATTCGAAAACAGAAGTCAGATATAGAAAATCACAAAAATAACAAATACGTGGAAGATTTGACAGGATTTTGTGACTCACAAATAGAATGCAAAAACAACAAAAAAAAACACACAAAAAAACACCTTTATATTTAAAAAGTCAGACAGTTTGGCCAAACGAAAAAATGCATCGGCGAAGAAATCACTTGAGAGTGGCAAAACTAATTCATTTGACGGAAACATGTTAGAGACAGTAAAACTATAAAAGCTTCACCTCAGGTGGACATATTTCGAATAATACAACTACTGTAGCTACAAGATAACGTATGAGTATATGCGGTCGGAAACAGACGTCGTCGCATATTGTAAAATCACAGATAGTTTCAAGTTCCACTGAAAGTAGCTAATAACTGGAGGAAATCTGCGTCTCTTACAGGAAATGTGACACAGAACACTAAAATTATCTGTAAACAAAACTTATTTACCTAATGAAAATATGCAACAACTAAACCACAGCATGCGTTCGACATGAAACAATCTGCGATCAATTAAAGACGTCGGAGACAGTAAAAGCGCATAGACCGGCAAGTAATATTATGTACAATGTATATCTGATATATTTCAATGGTCCCTGTGTCACTCACAAGGAATGTGACGCAATTAACTATACATGTATGCAAACAACAGTCAAATAGCTAATGAAAAAAACGCAGCAACAATACCCGAAGTAGTGGTGGCATAGGGTATTAACCGGTCAAAAACAGACGTCAGTAACAATAAAATAACAGAAAATTAAAATAAAAACAGGATATAATTGGCAGACACTTGTGCCATGTACAAAAATGTGACTCGAAAAATATGAAAAATTGTTAAAATAAAACATAAACTTTATGAAAATATGCAACAATGATACCCTAGCTTGGAAAGGACATAACAAAATATGCGATCAAATCAGACGCCACAGTCAGTAAATTTACAGCCTGGAAGCCGAGTTTGTCGATATTGACGGCGGGACTCAGTGCCTCTTACAGGGAATGTAACGAAACATAGACTTTATTGCCGACTGACCGCTCCAAGGCGGTACTGTCGGGTTTGCTCTTATTGTTAAATGACTCATTACAGATTTGTTCTCACATTTACATTTGGCGTGCATGTGGATACCTTGGTCCTGTGTCTTTTAAATTTGTGTGTATGTTGCAATGCTCATAGGACTTTGTCTTATATAGTCTTATTCATGATCACTACAATGTTACTTGTGTAGTGTGGCGGTCGTAAAAAATCTCCCCGTGCATGTAATCTATGTTGTCATTTAATTCATCCTGTAAGGATTGTTACGTGTATTTCTTTGATTGGCATTGGTCTTTGGTTCCTCAATTCCATCTCCGCATGAACAGGATGCTACAACCATTTACTCTTCTCTGGTCATTTTTCTTTCTTGATTCGAAAAGTTAATTTCATTTACTATAAACGTTTTCTGTAGGTTTTCTTATAAAATAATACCTATCTCTCTTCTAAACACTATGTGGACATTGTTTTTCAATGACGTCACTGCTTTCGTCATAACTTGTCAAACAAAACGTCAGCGCTTGGACACTTATTCAAATGGATCAGTTTTCTTATCATTGCTTGCATTCGAAAAACCCACAAGGAAGTGCGAGGTTAGAGCTCTGTAAAACCGGTTTAAGCACCCCAGTCGGTCCATATTGCCGACTGACCGTTTCAAGGCGGTAACTGTCGGGTTTGCTCTTATTGTTAAATAACTCATCACAGATTTGTTCTCATATTTACATATGGTGTGCATGTGGATATCTTGGTCTTATGTCTTTTCAATTTTTGTATATGTTGCAATGCTCATAGGACTTTGTCTTAAATATTCTTATTTATGAAAATATGCAACAAGGAAACGCTAGCTTGGGGAGGACATAACGAAATGTGCAAGCAAAAATATGTAAAAGTCAGTATATTCACAGCTAATTAGTCTGGAAGCCGAGTATGTTCATATTGACGGGACTCTATGCCTCTTAACAGGAAATGCGACGCAATGAACGATATATGTTCATACACAAGACGAATGGAACTAGTAGAAAAACACAACATAAATAGAGGATGCCATGAAGAAATACCCGAACGAAGAATGACGTCATAGAAAGCTAAAATAACCGAAAACAAAGATAACATGTGTAGATTTGACAAAATAATGTGGGTTTAAAAAGGGAATGTGACACAAAACAATACATGTTCATCGACACGATATGCAGCAAGATTACTTTAGCTAGGGATGACATTATGGGATAAGGCGCTCAACTATAGACGTTAGTGACAGTAAAAAATCCATCGTAAAAGCCGAAAACAGCTGACAGTACCTCGTGTTTCTCACAGAGAATATGACGCAATTGACTACACTGTATATACGTATATAGAAAAGAAATATTGCCCTAATAAAAATGTGCAGAACAATACCCTATCTTGCGGAAGACAAAAGTAAATGCTTTAATAAAAACAGACGTCGAAGACAGTGAAATCACAAAATAAATAGTATGGAAAACGGGTATATTTGATTGGGACTCTGTGTCTGTAGAGAAAATGTGACGCAATGAGCGAAATAAAGTAATTTACAATACTAATTGACAGATAAAAAAAATCAACAGTAATACTCTTGTTTGGGTATAACTTTAGTAAAGACGCGATTGAATATTGATGTCAGAGACAGAGATGTTATGGAAAAGGGCAACATCAATCTACCTTGAGGATGACAGGCAAATCCACGATCGAATACAAGGGTCATATAGAGCACAAATACTGAAAGCGACATTAAAAATTATTTTATTTGAAAGGCCTATGCGTAAAAAACAAAACTTCACAGAAAAGTAAATTAAAATCATTGTATATTTGACATAATTATGTGGAAATGTGACGCAATAAACAATATTTGTGTATAAAGTTTCTACTATAAACATATTGGTTTAATGAAAACATAGAACAACACTTATTGGGGGCGACAAAAAGCGTTTGACTCAATATTTATGTTAAATGATAATAATAATATTAACCAAGAAAGCTTGTGATGGTCCTGATGAACTCAACGTGCCGTGAGTTGAAAGATGCGACAATGAGACCAAGAGAAAGAAGTACACATACCTCCAGAAATCATGTAAGGAACAATGATGGGAGACCTGGCTTTGCCCATTTAAAGTAGGATGCCGTGGATTCCCGCCCAATCCGTGTGGGATTGTTGGAAAGGATAGGAACTATTCAACCTACAGCCTTGGACAGGCAGCTTACACGGCATCCAGCTGGGTTTGGAGCAAATGAGAGCAAGAGAGCTGGAAGCCTTTAACTAAGGGGTAATGTCCGTTCATCACTACCGATCTGTCATCCGGGCGCGCGGAGAGCCATGGGCTTGAAGTATCGAAACTCTCCGGATAGTTTTCAGCTGAAGACCTCAGAAAACAAGGCAGTGACCACTGTATCCTTCATCGTCTGTGGTGTCTATCTTCGATCGAATGTGTCTTCATGTCATCCTCAAGCTATTTAGTATGACTGTTGTAAGGAACACAGAGTTCCGAAAATATAAATATACCCGACTTCCAGACTAATTTTCAGTAAAATGCAGTGACCTAGCATTCTTCATTATTATCGGGCTTTTCTATGATATTACTGAAATTGGTGTCCATGCATACTTGTTTATTTCTTCCCCAAGTTAGGGTTTATTTGTTGCAGATTCAGATTATCATAAGGGCCATTTTTTGTCTCAACAAATATGTAAAGATTACTATGTCACATTCGCTGTTAGAGGCACAAGGGTCTGTCTGTAGTACTATATTTTAGTGAATTTTCCTGTGATTGTACTGTAAATGACGTATGTTGCTGATCTGGCATTACTTCACGCCAGCTCATAGCTTTGGTATTGTTTTTGCGTTTTTTAGTTAGGTATGTATATGTTATGTGGAAACATATATAGAAAATTGCGTCAAAATCCTTATGAATAATACAGAGAGCATTCAAATCTATCGGATTTTTACGGTAGCTTTCTCTTTCTCAGTGGTATTTGAATTCTTCTTCTGAGCGGACGTTTGATTATTTCATCCCAATCTTCAGTTGAGTTGTTTCCCTTTTCCATTACAACAACCTTCAGTTTTCTTGTTCTGTCTGTTGTGTCACATTCCCTTTTTTACTCACAGAATGTAAATACACATTTTAGCTTAGTTTTCCATTATCTGTCCATTACGTCTTTTTTCAACGAATATCTCTTCAAATCAACTCATGCAACATAATTGATGTTGCATTTTACATTTATAAACATGCATCGCTCATTGCATAACATTCCCTGTAAATGACACTGAGTACCGCCAGAATTAACTTATCCAGCTTCCAGGCTTACTTTGGTGAATTTATTGAGTTTGACAATTTTTGTTTGCATATTCTTGTTGCACATTTTCATAAGGGTTATGTGTCCTCTTAATAAATATGTATTGTTTGTATAGTTTGTTGCGTCACGTTCCTTGTGAATGACACAGAGACCATTCATTTATATATCGGATATTTTACGGTATCTGTGCATTAATTGACGTCTGTTTCTGATCGGCGATTTGCTTAAGTCATTATCAGCAAGAGTTGTGTTGTTTGCCTTTTCCATTACGGCAACATGTAGTTTTTATAAACTTATACTGTTTCTCGTGTCATTTCAGTATAGTTTCCTATTATTTTAGGTATCTATGATATCTATGTTTGATAAAAATATTTCCTCATGACATCCCCTAGCTACAGTATTGATGTTGCGTTTTGCCAATTCGTGTTGTGTATAAACATATTACGTTTACTGCGTCACATTCCCTGTAAGTGATACTGAGTACCGTCAATATAACATATCTGGTTTCCAGGCTACATTTCTCTGGTTAAACCGACATAAATGTCTTTCTATTTTTGCATATTTCGTCACGTTCTCCACAAGATAGGGAATCTTTGATGAATATCTTTCAGGGACATATTTACTCTTAGAAATAAGTATCGTTTATTGCGCAAAGTTCCCTGTAGGAGGCAGAAGGGTCTGTCAATTATGTTATGTTTATTGTAATTTTCTTTGATTTTACTGTTACTGACGTCTGTCGCTGACCTTCTTGTGCATTTGTCCATTAGCTTTTTTAATTTCATTTGGAAACATTTACAAAATTGTGCCTCATTCATTGTGAGTGACACCAAGGGCATTCAAATGCACCTGACTTTTACGGAAATTGTTGAAGTCTGTCATCGATGGGAAGTTTGCTTGCCTGTTGTTGTTACCCTTTTCGATTACGGCAGCATGTCGTATTAAGGAACATGTATTGTGTCACATTCCCTTTTTTAAATCCACAGATTCCGGTCAAATCTTCACATGTTAACGCAGTTTTCCGTCATTTTAGCTGTCAATGACATCTGTGTTCGATGGTGTATTTCGTCATATCATTCCCTAGTTAAAATACATATGGTCCATTTTTCTATCAACTCCATTCGTCTTGTGTATAAACATATATAGTTAATTGCGTCACATTCCCTGTAAGAGACACAGAATCACATTAATATCAACTTACGCGGCTTCCAATCTAGACTAGTTATAATTATTGTGATTTTAATTGACTTTTACGTTTTTGTTCATTGCATATTTCCTTATCTCCACTTCAAGCTTGGGTATCCTTGCTGCATAATTTATGAGAACTATTTGTTCATCTACTTAACATGTACAGTTTATTGCGCCACATTACCTGAACAAGGCACAAGAGTCTGCCAGTTATAGTTTTTAGTGTAATTGTATATGATATTACTGTTACAGACTTCTGTTGTTGACCTATGCCACCCTCAAGCTTGGTACTGTTGTTGTGTTTTTTCATTACCTATTTTAATTTTGATTCCAAACATATGTAGTTAGTTGCGTCACATTCCTTGTGAGTGACATATGGACCATTTTCCTAAAGCAGACGTTTACGGTAACCTTCTGTATTTTCATTTTAATTGACGTCTGTTTTCGATCGGAGATATGCTAATGTCATTCCAAATGTAGAGTGTTGTTGTTGCCTTGATTCATTATGGCAACATGTCGTGTTGATAAACATATTTTTCTGCTAATGCAATTCGTCTTGAGTATAAACATATACGTTCATTGCGTCACATTCCCTGTAAGAGGCACTGTGTCCCGACAATATAAACATCTTCGGCTTCCAGGCTAATTTGCTGTGTGAATTTACTGACTTTGACGTCATTTTTTATTATTCGTTATGTCCTCCCCAAGCTAGGGTATGATTTTTGCCTATTTTCATAAAGTCTATGTTTCCTTTTAACAAATATGTATAGTTTATTACCTCAAGGTCCCTGTACAAGGCACAATGGTCTGTCAATTATATCCTATTTTTAGTGTAATTTTCTATGACTTCGCCGTTACTGACGTCTGTTGTTGACCGGCTATTACTCTTTGTCTACCCCTAGATTGGGTATTGTTGCTCCATTTTTTCATTAGCTATTTTAGTTTTGTTTGCAAACATGTATAGATACTTGCGTCACATTCCTCGTATGGGACACAGGCACCATTAAAATATACCGGACTTTTATGATAACTTTCTTTTTCTTTATTTTAATTGACTTCTGTATTCAATCAGAGATATGCTTATGTCACCCCAAAGCCTGAGTGTTGTTATTGCCCTTTTCCATTATGGCAACATGTCGTGTTGATAAACATGTATGGTGTGTTGTGTCACATTCCCTTTTTTAATCCAAGATTTATGTCAAATCTACCCATGTTAGCTTAGTTTTCCGTTATTTTAGCTGTCTATGACGTCAATATTCGATCGAGTATTTCTTCATGTCATTCCTTAACTAGAATATTTATTTTGGTATTTTTTGTGAGTTCAGTTCGTCTTGTGTGTAACCATTTATCGTTCATTACGTCACATTCCCTGAAAAAGGCACTGCGTCTCGAAACTATAAACACACTCGGCTTCCAGGCTCATTTCCTGCAAATCTACTGATTTGGGCGTCTTTTTTGATTGCAGATTTCGTTATGCCCTCCCCAAGCTAGGGTATCTTTGTTGCATCTTTTCATAAAGTCCATGTTTTCTCTTAACAAATTCCCTGTACAAGGCACAAGGGTCTGTCAATTATATTCTATTTTCAGTGTAATTTTCTGTGACTTTACCATTACTGACGTCTGCTGTTGACCGGCTATTACTCTAAGTCATCCCCTAGCTTGAGTACAGTTGCTGCGTTTTTTCATTAGCTATTTTAATGTTGTTTGCTTTAATATATAGATAGTTGCGTCACATTCCTTGTATGGGACTCATGGACCATGGAAATATACCGGACTTTTATGATAACTTTCTTTTTCTTCATTTTAATTGACGTCTGTTTTCAATCAGAGATATGCTTATGTCACCCCAAAGCCTGAGTGTTGTTATTGCCCTTTTCCATTATGGCAACATGTCGTGTTGATAAACATGTATGGTGTGTTGTGTCACATTCCCTTTTCTAATCCGCAGATTAATGCCAAATCTACACATGATAGCTTAGTTTTCCGTTATTTTAGCTGTCTATGACGTCATTCTTCGATCGAGTATTTCTTCATGTCATCCCCTAGCTAGAATATTTATTTTGTATTTTTCTGTTAGTTCAATTCGTCTTGTGTATAAACATATATCGTTCATTGTGTCACATTCCCTGTAAGAGGCACTGTGTCCCGACAATATAAACATACTCGGCTTCGAGGCTAATTTGCTGTGAATTTACTGACTTGGACGTCTTATTTGTTTGCAGATTTCGTTATGTCCTCCCCAAGCTAGGGTATCATTGTTGCATATTTTCATAAAGTCTATGTTTCCTTTTAACAAATATGTATAGTTTATTGCGTCACATTCCCTGTACAAGGCACAAGGGTCTGTCAATTATATCCTATTTTCAGTGTAATTTTCTGTGACTTTACTGTTACTGACGTCTGTTGTTGACCGGCTATTACTCTATGTCAACCCCTAGATTGGGTATTGTTGCTGCTTTTTTCATTAGCTATTTTAATGTTGTTTGCAAACATGTGTAGATAATTGTGTCACATTCCTCGCGAGTGACACAATGATCATTCAAATATTCCGGACTTTTACGATAAGTTTCTGTATTCCATTGTAATTGGCGCCTTTGAATACATATTTATTGATGCCATTTCAAAGCTTTTGTATTGATGTTGTCCATTCATGTTAGGGCAACATTTTTACTTTTTAAACATGTGTTTTTAATTGAGTATTAAGATTTTTTTTAATTCGAATGAATTTGTAAATTATACACATTTTAGCTTATTTTTACATTATTTAACTGTTTATGGCCTATATATTCATTACCATTTTATTTATATAATACCCTAGCTAGAGTATTCATGTTTCATTTTTAAATAAGATCAGTTTGTATTCATTGTAACGATATATAGTTCATATCGTCACATAAATTCCCTGTAAGTGATACAGATATTAAACAGATTTTAAATCTAATATAGATATGTTTTCAATTATGTCCCTCTATCAGCGTTTCACTCACCGTTGGGGTATCATTGAATTGTAGTATATCCCTTGGAAATCATCACTTTACAACAGTATTTTTGCAACATTTAAGTAGAATTTAAGTTATCTGTTATAATTTAGATAAGAGTATAATATTATATACTTTTAATAATGTAATACTAAAAGCGTGTTGTATTACGCAAAGAAACGCTGGATTAAAATAAGTTTTAATTAAAGTATAAATTTAATTTGTTATTTATACGTTTGGTACTTTTAAATAATACATTTTTATCGATGTAATTAGTTTGCGTTGAAAACGCATGTTATACGTGTACACCTTTCTTAATGTCGGCTGCTCTAATATTTCTTCGGCTACCCTGAGTTAATGCTTGTTGCTTGCTGCTTGCCAGCTTGATTTTAGTTCAGCCACTTCCGTGTTTTAAACAAAAAATGGCGAATCAGTAGCGGTAGTAGTGTAATTTACTTATATCCTGGAGTACCCGGTTTCGACGCACATAAGGTTTAATTAAATATTTTCACAAAATTATGTCATATATTTTACTCTACTTAAATTTGCTTATATTGTTCAATCATTTAGTTACAATTCTGCTTACTTTGTAATTTTGTTACACAATATTTAATATAAAAATCGATCTTTTAATCCATGCATACAATGGCAGCCATCTTTGTTTACAGTAACCTATTTATACGCATTTTGATTGGCTACTTATATTTGTCATCACCCTCGTGTATACTGTACTTCCGTGAAGGGAATTATTTACCTCTCACTAATTTCTGAAAAGTAACAACCAAAACGAATTTTTAAATTTTATTTAACATGTTTTTAATCAAATTAAAATTTATGCCTTAGAGATGATTCTGGGAAATTAAACTCTCTAGCTGTTTTTCTTATTGGAGCCCTGTCTCTCTTACTTTCTGCAAAGCAGTGGTCATAGCAGCTGGGCTATACTGTCTGTATGTTACAACAGGCACCTAACAGGGAAAAAAGAATGTATCTTTATCTCAAATTCATGGAAATATGAATGAAGTCTTTTTTTTTTAAAGATCAATTAAAAATTAATTTATATAAATCTGAGTCTCAAATATAACGCGTACATGGTGCACGGGAGTGATTTTCGGATATATTCATGAATGGAAGTCACACGACTTGTCACGTGATATTTACTACTTACTACGAGCGAGCAGATGAAGCTGATGTCAAATTTGTTTCCTACTATTTTTGCACAATTTCATATCTGTAAGTGATCCTAACTTTAAGTATTAAGAAAAAGGACTAAAATTGCATTCGATTTCAAAAAATAACTGAAATATTACCTTAGAATCACGGATTCTCCACATAGTAATCGGCTGACCCAAAAACAGTGTGTTTACTATTACGGCCGCGGGAAAGTGACGTCATACAGTGTCGCTTTTATCAAAACAGAGTGAAAACAAAAATGGCGTCGTTTGGGGTGTGCGTAGAAACGCGTTACTCGACGATATAATATTCCTTCGCCGGAACTTTAACATAAATACGTTGAAGTAACATCGAGTGCCTGTGATTGTGTTAGAATAGTTCAAAGTGACCTTCTAGGAGCCAGCATTTTCGGCCAGATCTGGACTAGGGGTGGCTTGTCGGTAATATACTGTAGGTGCAACTTCTTCCGGGTTGTGGCAAATTGTGTTCAGGATCCACTAGTGGTCCAATTCAAGTCAGTATGTTCTTTATTGGGGAATAAGATAACACACGCTTTACATAGTTTGGTCTTTTTAATGTACTGCAAGTCATGGCTGTAATCAGCTTAATTCATTTCCTATAGATAGTTTCCAAATTTAGTAAAGATCCTGGCAGCCAGTAACAACCTCGCACCAGGCTGCGCAGGGGAGATAATTTTGGAAAATCAGACAATCTGACCTCATTACCCCCTCTTTACATTAAGCTGTTCTGCGATTAAATCCAAGTACTCAGAATGTAAATATGTTAATTTATGTGTAGAAAAAGGTCAAAGTTGACGTTTATGACATTTTATTTCTCGAAAAGAACGACAGAGGGTAGAAAAAAATGGTTTCTAAAATTTCAGTTTCTGAATTTTTTACGTCATAGGCCTTAAACGCTGGTAAAACTATTGTTATTTAAGAGGGAAATCAATATTTTAATAAACAAATGCAAACCTTTGAGTCTTTTCTCACATAAACATATAGATTTTTGTTGCGGAATAGACAAGTGGTTTGTAGCTGCAAGGGATGTAACTCCCTCTTCATGCGGAATTGCACAGTTACCGAGTTAGTAAGAGTTACTTCGTCCCCGAAAAAAATATCAAATCGGGTTAAAATTTGGTAAAATGTCTGGTTTTATTTCAGTAAAGATGGAATTTTCGCCTAAAATTTATTTAATGAAACGTATGCAATCATTATTTTTTATGACTAGACTTAATTTTACATGAAAAACAGAATTTTCTGTCGGCCGTTTTCGTACTCAATTTGCAGTTTTCGTACTCAATTAGTTTCGTACAAATTACAACAATATTTGCCGAGAAACGCGATGCTGCATTTTCTTTCAATAATTTGTGTTTCAATAATTTGTGTTCATGTTGACTGTTTTCAAAATTCCTATTTATTAATTATATCAAGAGTAAATATTGACGAAGAAATTGAGGTTTTGCCAGCAACAACCACCCATTTTTACAAATGACAACATATGATAAAAACTATACATTTTCTGAAAATGCTACTCATGCCAATTAAGAAGATATATAGGTTTACCATGTAGATTATAACATTATTGTTTTGATGGACAAGAAACAAATCAACCTTCGAAAAAATTTATAAAATATTTACCGGGTATTTATTAAAATAGGTGGTTGTCGCTACTTTGATCGTAACTTTTAAGAGATTTTCAGATGAATTATATAGAAGCGTAAATTGTATTTTCTTGTTATTTCTTCATTTGATGTCCAAAAATTTAAAGCTATACACCATTGGAAAGCTCTTGAAGTTCATATTTTTAGAATACACTATTTTTAAAATTGATAATAGAATTAATACACCGGCGAAATCAATACAATTATTGGCTCATCCTTTAACAAAATGAACAGTGTATCTTATTTGGTTGTACTTTTTTTGCCGTTTAAACTATCATAATATATAATTTTGATATTTAAAATACTCATAAAATCTGGTTTATTTGATATAAAATTCAGAGAACTAGACTGAAAAATAAAATCAGCTTTTGCCTTCAAAATGGCTGCCTTATTAAACTGTTTTATCAGTGCCTATGACATCATAAGGAATCTATCTCTAACAGCTTGGTTTCATACATAGTCTTATTACTCGTTACATTGTTAATTTAACCTGAAACAGCACTTTCTCTGGATATCTATATGTGGTTTGCATGTTGACAACAAGCTCTTACATAAAGACCCTTGTAAACAGACCTGTATATTTGTCATTTTAGTATGTTTACACATATTTTAACCATAGCCCGTGGATTTTGATTGAATTGAATTCTATTTCCTCTTGGGCAGAAAATCTAAAGGTTAGCATCAGTTGTGATTGTCTTATTATTCAGTCAGCTGTATAAAAGAGCTTAAACTATCATTATCTAATTGTGCAACAGTTGTTTTCAATGACAACCAACAATACTTATTGTTATTATTTAACATTAGAAAATACTCTAATTGAACAATTGTGTCCAATAATTATGCTTTTGTTCCACTTCACTGCATTTTAGCAATGTATTCTTCATCATAACACTTCATATACATAATTCAATTCTAATTAAACAACACACTTCAAATGATTCTCAATTCTCAAAATAAGATATTATACAAAGTTAAATGTGTTCATATTGCTATATTTTTTGTTGTTCAATAATTTATATAAAAGGTATAAAATATTATCAATAAAGATGGAATAAATGAAAAAGAAACATTGAATCCTTATATAGATATATCTGTTATCATAATACAGTCAAATAACAGATCATATACAACAAAAATACATTAAACAACATACTAGTAAAGTCATATAACTTTATTATGGTCGACATGTCGCCTTAATATTTTGCAGCTGAGTTCGAATAGTCTTTGGGTTGAATAGTCACATACCCAGCAGGACATACTTCTTGTTCTTGCAGCACAGACTTTATTTGTACATACCTTTTGATATCTTGTGCCAGGTAGTAAATATGGCAACTGCATTTGATGCAGAGAAGTGGTCGGATGAATATAAAGATGCTAAGTGTTCCAATTGTGCCAAGAAGAAAAAAGACCAGATTGCAGATTATTACTGCTATGACTGCAATAAACATCTGTGTACACCATGCTTAGGATTCCATAACGATTGGAATGAAAACCACAATGTAGTGAAAGGACAAGGAGACAACAAAGATGTGCTGACCGAGAAATGTGGGAAACATGCTGACGAATTAATAACGTTGTACTGTCGCCAGCACGATGAACTGCTGTGTAGAAAATGTCGCTTCCTGGATCACAGGTCAGTTTTTTTACCTGAAATGTGGTATCCAACAGTTTGCCTGTATCTTATACATGAGAAAACATCTTAACCCTGTTCTGGGAAATTTGTGCCTAGATGCAGCATTAACTTACTTTAAGCAAATGCTCTTTGAAACAGTTTCATGACCTAATTGTTAGACAATACAAATCGCGAAATATATCAATGTACATGGCCATACTTTCCAAATCTATATTTAAGGACGATGGGGGTTCAGCATAATAAATGTCAGAACTGGTAACCAAGGTGATCAGGATAACATGACCTCAAAAGTAAGTGGTCACGTCACAAGTGTTTTTTTTAGTTTAAAAAAAGCAGGAAATACATTTTTGAAATGACAATCAGGGCTTTATCCTTTATGTTTTAACTGTGACACTTGGATATATAGGACCAATGAATACCATATTGTGGGATCTTTTTAAGGTAACAATAATTTATTTGGTAGCCTGAGAGAACAAAAATATGCAAACTGTTGAAGACCACCTATAACAAAATGCAATTATTTAAGAATAACCTCAAGGTTCATTCCCAGATCATACTACAATTTATAAGCTGAATAATCGGTCGTAAATTGTGAGCCGATCTTATTTATACCACATTAGTGCGGTTTGGTACATCAGTATATTGTGATACTGAGTGACATCAATACTTTACCATGATACCAGAGTTTTTTTCTAGAAAAAGGGTATGGGCAAGAGGCCTTTGAGAAATGGGAAGGTGAACATTTTACTGTGATTTATGGAAAAGGGGAAAGATGTGCATGTTTATTTTTGTATTTGCTCTTTCATACATCTTGTATAATTATTACAAGGCCATTTCTCTGTTTGTCTTCTTGAACTCCTCAACTAGATCATCATAGTACATTGAATTCTATTGGAGGGGAATTATCACTTTAAGGCGAATTACCAGGCTTAATAGGGGAGGGGCATTTAAAGTAAGATAAAAACGAAACAAACAAGGATATATGTCCATTGTTGATGATATTTTGCATCATTTGGTTACTGTCGCCTTGATTTTGTGCTCATATTGATATGAAGCGATCGCTGATACCCAACTGAAAATACAAGGATTGAAAATTCCTCTTGCCCGCTGAGCATTGGCAAGGAAGACCTAGCATCAAGCGAATAGGTTTCTCGAAATACTAAGCCGATCAGGTTTTTTTATTTTTTTCTAAAAACTGTACCCGTTTAACGACTACTTCCCTACCTGAAAAAAAATTCCCCTCAAGCTTAAAAAATTCAATCGGTCTAAAAATCACCTATTATGGCTTGTTTGCCATTAAAAATCATATTTTTTGTTCAAATCGACGATGTGTAGAACACATAGGATCCATTACTGTTTCCAGAGAGCGTAAAATCCGGAGCTCAGTATAATCAGCAAGTTCAGAATCTGTCCCAGGAATGTGTGTTATTCTCAAAGTTTGAAGGTTTGTGTGCTCTCCAGGGAAAAAATGGGCTTGACATAGGCAAGAATTACAGGAATATACAAGGATGTAAGAACTTTATTAATGGCATAAGTGTCAGTTTGAAATGTCAGACAGAAAATTATTTGAATGAGGCCAGGTATGTTGGAATTCTTTATGATGGGACGATAGTAAAAGGTGTGCTGTTACTGCATGTTGCCCAGTTGTAATAAACAGCAGTGGGTTTTATCAAAATTTAGAATAGTCAAGTTAAATAACAACATACAAAAGCTATTGATGTAATAATATAAAATATAAGGGCTAGTACTATTAAATAAGGGCAAGTAAAAATTAGTATGTACCAGTCCTACAGGACTAGTGACTTCTTGAGAAATTGTCTACGTCTGAATTGTAGACTGAAGTCGAATTCATGTTAGGAGACTAGGAAGTTCATTTTAGACAGCCCGGCTAACCATAACTGGTGGTCAGGGGACCTACCCACAGCAGGATGTCAGGGAATCTACCCACAGCAGGTTGTCAGGGAACCTACCCACAGCGTGTTGTCAGGAGACGTACGCACAGCAGGTTGTCAGGGAATCTACCCACATCATGTTGTCAGGGAATCTTCCCACAGCATGTTGTCAGAGAACCAAACCACAGCGTGTTGTCAGGAGACATACACATAGCTGGTTGTCAGGAGGCCTACCCACAGCATGTTGTCAGGGAATCTACCCACAGCATGTTGTCAGGGAATCTACCCACAGCATGTTGTCAGAGAACCTAACCACAGCGTGTTGTCAGGGGACCTACCCACAGCAGGTTGTCAGGGAATCTACCCATAGCAGGTTGTCAGGGAATCTACCCACAACGTGCTGTCAGGGAATCTACCCACAGCATGTTGTCAGAGAACCTAACCACAGCAGGTTGTCAGGGAATCTACCCACAGCAGGTTGTCAGGAGACTTACCCACAGCTTGTTGTCAGAGAACCTACCAACAGCTTGTTGTCAGGGAACCTACCAACAGCTTATTGTCAAGCAACCTACCAACAGCTTGTTGTCAGGAGACCTACCCATAGCTTGTTGTCAGGAGACCTACCCATAGCTTCTTGTCAGGGAACCTACCCACAGCTTATTGTCAGGGAACCTACCCATAGCTTGTTGTTAGGGAACCTACCCATAGCTTGTTGTCAGGGAACCTACCAAGCAGCTTGTTGTCAGGAGACTAACCAACAGCTTGTTGTCAGGACTTACCCACAGCAAATTGTCAGGAGACTTACCAACAGCTTGTTGTCAGGGAACCTACCTATAGCTTGTTGTCAGGAGACCTACCAACAGCTTGTTGTCAGGAAACATTTCTTCAAGGGTGGGGTGGGTCTGGATAAATCATTGTAACCCACCTTTACTCCCCCCAATACAAGCATTTTTTTTTAAAGGTAAACTGTTATCAACTAGATATTTTCTTTACAAGAGTATTCTAATTTTTATTCATACTTAAAATGAAAACCCTGTTTCGTCGCATGAAGACGTGTCTTCTTGTCTCTCTATATTCTGTTGTTTTACTCTTAGGTATCAGCAAGACTTCGATTCAAGCTATTGTGTTTTCTGACAGTTTCATGTGTAAATTATTTAATTATGACCTATGGGGTAAAGATAAGGATATCAAGTTTTTATGATGTTTTTTTTTTATTATATACTGCATCATAATGGTGGTTCTGCTTTTTCATGTTTATGCTTTACAACATTTTTATTTTTAATAATCTGACATGCATGTATAATGTTTGCTATTCAAATTAATAGTTTTAAGATATTTATTTTAAACATTTTACTAGTACATATATTTCAACACTGAATAAGTAAGACCATGTTTATTTGTAAGCAATATTAAAGGTCATAAGTAAACAACAAACTGTCCGAGCATCTTACACCTTTCTTTGTTGGCTTGGTCAGCCAGTGTCTTAACACTTTATCACTTAATCTGCCAGAAGGGCCATATCAATGGAAACTGATGTTATTTAGTTATATGTAATATTTTATCTATTTAAAGATTTTGTCATTCAGGTTACATTTTTTCAGTCAAATTTTAAGGTCATCCATATTAGAAACTGATTATGTAAAATATTGTTTTCTGGCCACAGAGGCAGCTTCCAATTTAAAAAAAAATGTATTATAAAGGATAATATGTATTGGAGCTGAGCCGAGCGCCGGTAATTGACCCTAAGCCCAAATTGTGGCATTGGGGCCTTAGGGTCGTTATTTTACCACCAATCATCTGCTTCGCTGAATATTTTTTATTTGATTGATGACTAATCTGTTTAATGTAAAGACAATGGTTAAACAAATGTCGTAATATAGACAGAGACTAATAAGGGTCAGTTGAAACCCTGGTTTTGCAGTGTTTGACATGTAGAGTAACTTATTTGATTACAATTTTGAGCTGAGAACAGATTGGCATAAGTATGTTAATATTTAATTCAAAACAATACTGTCTTATTTGAAGTTGACACCAATTGTGTTGATGTGTGGCAGGTCTGTATTTGATAAGTAGAGTCACCGACTTGTAAATCCTCGTAAATATTGTGCCATTCACCATATGGGTTTAGGTTATACTCATGGGCAAACTATTTCATGTGTGTCTTCCAGCTTTTCATGTGTGTCTTCCAGCTTACATGCAGTGTGCAGGCTGTTCTGCCCAGACATGTGTCTTGAATTTTGCTCCATATTACTATAATGACCACAGTCGGGTCGCTGCAATGTACTTCAATGACATTTTCTTTTCATTTCTTTTCAGGACGTGTCAGGACACCCAAGACATCAGGGAATCCTCAGATGAGCTCAATGCTATTCCTGAGTTACAAGCAGTCCCTGCACAGTTAAAATCGGCTCTGGACAGTATAAACAAAGCTATTAAATTATTAGATGAACATCTGGCTAATATTACAAAACATGGAAACAGTTTCCTTAATGATATGGAAGCATATGCAAAGAAACTCTTGTCCCGAATCGAGGAGCTAAAAGAGAAAAGTAAGAAGGATATCAAAAGTAAGCAAGAAGAGCTTCTTGCAGTCACCAAACATCATCGACAGGCGTGTGTTTTAACTAGAGATGAAATAAAACAGTGTTTAGATACAATTACAAAGTCAAAAGAGTGGAAAGCCAACACGTTTGTCCTTAAAAAGAAGGGTCAGACAATTGCTCCAAAAGTTGATGCTCTTTATAAGGAGTCGGACAGACTAATAAAGGGACATCAATTCGACTTCATGACAGAAATGAAGATATTTAACTCCCTGAGCTGTTTCAGTTCCCTTGTTAAGGAAGTCAGCACAAAGGCACAAGATATCAGCTCACAGGGTGCTGTTGGAGGTGAATCAGACATACCAGTACAGGAAATAGTAAGGAGTCCAGCAGACTGTCAAGTAGAGAGACCAGTGGAGAAACGGGGAGATAGGCCAGTGGTGAGACCAGAAAAGAAACTCATCAATGTCAAGATACCAGAGGATAAGAATACATGTACCAGCTTTGGTTGCTGTACTCTCAGTAATGTCTGTCTGATGGTAGCTGATTGTACCAACAGAAGACTGAAGCTTGTAGACCCGTCAAGTAGCATGGTGACCAAGTTCAGTGATACAGATGGACAGCCAACAGATGTATGCTGTATTGGTCCACAAGAGGTAGCAGTAAGTATACTTTTTGTGTCTCTTTGGTGATTTAGTTTGGATGTATACTATCATGTATTATATCGACTCTAGATATTCCTACAATAAAATAAATTTAATTAAAATAAATATTAGTAAAACAGTTGCATGTGCATGATTATTGTAATGACGTATCTGGTCAAGTTTATATTATATAACAGCATTCTCCACAACAAGCTTAAGGTTTAGACATTGGATTTCGATCAGAGGGTCTCACATTTGAATCCCTTTTGAACCCCCAAAACAGACCATGCGATGAAAGTCCTTCAGCAAGACTATTTTCTGCACAGTGCTGTGTGTATTTAGTACCTAAGTACTGGTTCTGCCCAGAAAGTGGACTGTTGGAAAAACTTTCCCAACTGACTGTAAGCAATTTTTTTAAACTAAACCAAAATTATATATATATATATATCCTTATATTTGAGATTAGCAAGGTAGCTATACCCCATCCATTTTAACAACTTAGGTATGTCGCAGCCCGGGATCGAACCTAGCGCCTCCTAGAGTCGGTCATCTACCAATGATGTTACTAGGTCCAGTAGGCCCACTTGAGGCAACCCATAAGATCTGATTAAATATTTTCAAAATGCAAAACATTAAATGGGTTATTTAAGTCCCTCTTAGGGATTTGGGATGGGATTTGCCAGTATTTTTGCTGATACTGTGCAGCGATATTTCTGTCATAGCACAGGGGCACTTATGAGGTGCCCAGGGACTGAACCCGGTTGGACCAGTATACTGACACAGATGAGTCAGGCGTAATGCTGTCCTCTTAGCCCCGAGCGTTAAGAGGGAAGCCACTACTACCAACTTTAAAGTCTTTGATTTGACCCGGCCGGGGTTTGAACCCGCGACCTCCCGAACCGCAAGCCGACGCTCTATCACCTGAGTTATTGCGCTGGTTGGCCCCTCTTACCTCAAAAGTCAAATAACAATAATACAGAGAAAAGTGCCATCTTCATTTTACACTGAATTGGCCTTGTTTCTCACAGTGATAATTAATCAGGTACAGATGCCTTTCAAATAATTCAAATAAAATTGCCCATTTAATAAAAGTGATTGAATAGCTAAAAATAGAAACACAAATCATTAGGAAATGTCCTTTTCAAAAGGAATTGTTTATGTGTTATTAGTGGTTGGTTCATACTGAGAAAGGAAATACGATGTCATGTGTTTTAGCTCACCTGAGCTGATGCTAATTAGGAGATGTACATTTGTATGGAAGGTGATATCCGCCAATATTCTAATTACTATTTCCAACTTTCAATATACGGATTTGTCACTTCAAATGTCAATTTGTAAATTGCAACACCATGCATGCTAAATACCGCTATCTAATTACATCATAACCTCCATATATCACAGGAACATGTTCACATTTCATCATTACATTTGAACAATTTCACATTTCCCGCATATACAATTTACAAGTTAAAAATCGCGGGAAGTTAAAAATCGCGGCGCGAATATCAGGAATACATTTTACATTTCTAGAATCTAATTTACAAGTTACTAATCTAGAGGCTCAAATCTCTAATGTAAAATGTACACTGTATAACACCACTTTAACATTAGGACTCAAGCGGGCGCTTCTGACAAGGAAATGTCCATCTATAAATAGAATGTACTGGTCCGCGTTCGTGTGTACTTTCAAGTTGGGAGTTTCTTAACGACAGAATCAGACACATGTGCTATTTATTTGTGCTATACAATTTTAGGGATACTATTCTGTATTTAACTGGTGATCATGATATGACTATATGAACTGTATGAATTGGTTCAAATGCTTTTCGTATATTTTAATCTCTCAGGTCTGACAGCCACTACAACGCCGCCCCGCCCCCGCCCCCTTCCCAACTCTATTGTTCCACCCTCTTTCATTTAAATGCATATATCCTGATATAACCGGAATGATACGACCTGGCAAAATATTGTTACCGGCTACACTGTATTGAGTTCGAACCCAAGACCTCCACCGTAAACAGATGCTCTACCACCTGGTCTACCTGAGCTTTTAACCTTCCTTATTTTTAGCCAGGCATCAACTGGACAGAACCACCAGTACCTAGCCTGTTCCTGCTTCACAGGGTTCTCTGAAGAACCCTTTCTGACGCCACTAAAATTCTGGAAAAATCCCATTACCGAGGGGGGGGGGGTCGAACCCAAAACCTCCTGCCTTGAGGTAGGTGCTCTAGCAACTGAGCTACGTGGGCACCTGACTTTAGGGAATGCATACTCACGACATCGCGTACTCCTGTTGGTGTAGTTAAATTCCAATGTATTGTAAACAAATCCGAATGCGAATGACATAGTATGTTCTTCTGGAAACGTCCGATAACAAAAACTTATATAGTAAAATTACTTGCAGAATTTTAATATACACATTAATAACTACTTTGGGCAAAAGGTAACTTGTTCAATTTTACGCCAAATAACGTTGGATGTTTTCTATTGGATCACATTTGAATAATCATTTATGATTTGACAATTTTCAACAGTATCTTAATTTTGGGGCATTGAAACTCGTTAATCAACAATAAAAATGTTCGTTCTTTTTAAATGTATAAATATGAACGATTGGGATTGCGACATCACAGCGGATGTCGTGGATGAGCTAAAACAGCAATCTCCCATGCAGAGTTGTTGTTCGTTAGCCGATGGTAGATAGTGCTAAAACAGGTGGTCACGTGGTTGTCTTGGTTGAAAAATAGCTGTGCAGCGTGGCTCAGATAGGAAATACATGTTTGTAATGACGATTATGGCATAACGGTACACTTTTCAGACAGGTGTAGGACATCAGTTAACAGCATTTTGCGTGATCTGTTCAGGTAACAATTGTTTATTATGATGTATAATGAAAATATCTTGTCCAAACTGTCGGATACCACCTTTAACATCGATTCTATGCTCGACAAAGGATCAGTTATTGGCGCAATATTATTTAATTTGGCCCCCTACCCCCACCCCGGCACATCAAAAGCCCAGCTACGCCCCAGCATTATAGTAATATATATCATATCACGACATACGGAAAACATAACGCACTATCCCTCGTGGTGTGCAATACAAGTAATACAAATCAAAATTTGCTTGATTTATCCTCCGAAATTACACACATTGATCATAAAGTAATATGCCGAACACATGTTATCGCGTAAATGTGTACACACAAACTTTTGTGCACATTCCATTCGTCTCATGACAAAATATGACGTCATAAATATTTGAAAAAATCAACAAGTTGAGCGTTCACGAACTTAGTGAGATGAATTCTGCGAGGTCTTGAGGAAAGATGTGTAAAGATATCTTGTTAAGTATAAGTTTTAATATATGCCTTTTTAAATTGCTTTATGCTTAAGTTTGGTTAAAATAATGTTTGAAAACCATGGCTGTGATTTTAGATCTCTGTTACAAGTAGATGACTAGATCTAGACATAATGCATTTTGCACAATAGCTGTGAGTTTACCGTAAATTCCATCCGTTATTGATTCAGAAAGCAAGACGTAACTACATTAAACTCTATTCTAAATGTTGATTGTCTTTTATTTAAACTGTTACAAATATTTTTTCGTAGTCCTATAAATAACCATGTTTTTACGTTTCCACACTTCAGACACAAGTGACGACTTTCCACCACGGTACTCAAGCTTAACAGAGCCAGGAGGACAGCGAGTGTAACCAAAGTGTACATATTTGTATTTTGGGGTTATTGAGTCGTAACTGTATCTGTCGTATTTAGGCCAGGCACTAGCAAGCTGACCGATTATGAACGACTAAATATTTCCATTTTTTTCTAGCCATTGTTTACATAATTTTCATTCTAATGTTTACCTGATTTACATGTCTATATTTGCAGGTTGTTGTGTGGATGACTGTCAGCCATGTTTACTCCACCGCAAATTGATCGAACTTGTGCCACGACATAAAGGCCTGTATTCACCAAGCATTTCTTACTGCAAGTCACGACTTGAGAGCAAGTCACCATTTTATACCAAGAAAACTAAGCTTTTGTATGAAGTTAAATTGTGAGTTTAAGCTCAAAGTATCAAAGTTAAATTGTCATGCAACATTTTCAGACTTATAGCTGAGTATATATACGATATTGTGAGTTAAAATCCATAACTTTACCAATTTTTACTTAAGAATGGTTGGTGTATACGGGCCAAAGGCTTTATTAATGTTCTGTTTCCTCTCCCTCTATTTTCAGGTTGCATCATTTACGACTGTGAACGCTGACGTGTATTTTGTAACCAACACAATCTGTACATTTACAATCTTTTACTCTGGTCTACATGTCTGTATTTCCAGGTTGCCTTCTATTGTACCTTCTATCGTTCTACCAAAGTCCACGTATACAACACCGTCAGTCTGACCAGGACACGAACCGTCGAGTTGGGACATAACACCTTCTGGATCGCTTGTCATGGCGGACTGCTGTACTGTGCTGAGTGGGATGGTACCATCTTGTATGTACACGACGTGTGGAGTGGCAGGAAGCTGAGAGAGATCTCCATGGACACCGACGGCCGGAAACTGTTCTCTGACATCAACCACATCGCCGTGAACAGTTCCGGCGACCGACTCTATGTGGCTGACTGGGATAATGGTCTTGTATGTGTCGGCGCGGACGGGAGGCCGATATTCTGCCTCTCCCATCAGGATCTCGGACTGTCTGGTGCCTATGGTGTGACCACTGACCATCACGGTCACGTGTTTGTCTGCGGATATTGGTCACAGAACGTAGTCAAGGTGACCGAGGATGGTCACGTGGTAGGTCAGATATTGTCCGAGGAAGATGGGATCACGTGGCATCCAGTCTGCCTCAGTTATGATGTAAGCAGGAGTTCCTTGTATGTCGGTGGGGAGAAAAGTGATCAGCTTCTGATGGTGGAATGGAAGTAAAGTTTATGTTAATTATTGCCGGACATTTTATTTTCCATTTGTGTTTCTCCTTTTGTTGCTGATTGTGACATTTTGTAAATTTTTATTGACTCGTTATAAAAAGTGGAATTAAATAAACATTTTAGCAAAACAATCTTTCATCGACATTTTGTTTAGGAATAAAATGAAATTAAATCGTGTGTTTGAAATTCTGTACTTCTATAAATGTTACAGATAAGTATGTAGTGGATGTATTGTTGCATTTCCATCAAATATTTTGAAAAAATATTCCTACAATTAAAGTTAATTTAAATTCAGTTTCATGTTTTCATCTCAGTTCGCCATGTTTGTATATTTTACATCAACATAAAAACAATGACGTCATTAATCATAACAATATGACGTCATCAAACGCGGATAATACGCTTTCCCTCAAAATCAACAAAAAGACGCGACGTCTTCAATACATTACTGCAATGCTGAATTATTTGGCATTTATGTCAGATTTTTTTTCAGAATTTAATCAATTTTCCATTAAAACATTCATAATACTACTGGCATTTTGGTTTAATGCATTCGTGTCACATGTAGTGGTATGTCCGGCAGTTGTTACATAAACAATCGGCAATAGATTTTCAATGTTATTTTGTTGAAACAATTGTAGCCGTGACCACCAAGTCGTCAATTTTTGTATATAATGTATAGTATCTAGTTAGTATAAAATATTTGTAATAAACTTTACAAACAATTAACAACTACGAGATATGTGGTTCAGTTAGAACTCTGCATAACTGTTTTATCTGCAGAAAATCAAACATCAGTGACAAATGTTGTAAAATAAAGTAACATATTGGGTAGATCTGTGACAAGTTGATTAAGAAGATAAATGTATTGTTCAGTGCTTCTAAACAGATGTGACCAGTTTATAAGTCAAATCGAACTTGATCATGCATTCAGATATGTTAATCGTAAAATAACGATCAGAAATTGCATACAAAATTTCGACTAGGGCAAGTTATGTATATTTTGTATATAAAGCTAGAATTTTTACAGTTGTTACAGTTAAAATATTGATTTTCTACATATGACTATAAACACGGTCATTTATGTGCTGTTTAGAGGCATACCCCATCCCACTTAGACATTTATAGAATTTTTATAGGTGCGTTTTCCAAAATCTCGGAGTGGAGTGGGGTGTATTCGATAATATTGCATTTAATCATTAAGTAACATTTATGTCAAGATAATTTGCAAGAAATACATGTTTCTGTTGTGTATGGCAACTGTTTTGATTCCATAATCGATGTTTATGCAGGAATACCTGCTTTTATGTAACAATTCTGTTTTACCTATCATTGCATATCCCAAATTGTGCATGATTCCAAGTGCGAATCCAGGATTTTACCCTGGGCGGGCGAGAACTTATTTCAAATGTTTTAAACGACCTCATTTTATGATTTGTGGATTTCTTTACACGCCAATGGCATATACTACATATAGAAGACATAAGATGACCCTTCAATGTGGTATCCGGCACTTTGGACCAAGATATCTTTTATTCAACAAAACAAGTCATTGTTACCTGAAAAGATCCTGCAAAATGCTGCTTATTGATTTACCTTAGATCAGTGTGAACAGTGAAACATAAATCCTCAGTTCTCATCGCAGGTATTTCCTATCGGAGACTTGCTGCTGAGATAGCTACTTTGAACTAAGAATACCACGTGACCACTTACTTTTGAGATAACGTCATATGGTCATCCGGGTAATAAGCTCTGACATTGATATCTTTTTTAGCAGACATCCCATCGTGTTTATTTATAGATTTGGAATTACTGAACTTTTACAGTGTTTTATCACGATTTGTGCTAACAATATATGCAGTCTTCAAAGCCGTCTTTACTTACACTAAAGTATGAGTTTATGCAGAAATTATGTCCCGATTCCCCGAATCAGTGGTAATGTATTGTGACATGAATTTGATGTAGACAAACTGTTGGTACCACCTTTAAAGATAACATTAATGATGTATTCGAAGGTTGTTTTGAACACATTTGCTATAAGGGTGGTCCGGGACAGGCTTTCCCGTGAAAAATTGGATTTCTAGAATGCCGGATATGTGTTCTGATGTATATCAGGATCACATTCGATACAATTTTACCAGTCTTTAAATTGTAATGTATTTGTTAGGTATGTTCTACGAGTTTTATTAGTGTTCCTTGCGCGCACCCCAAATCCGCTCCCGGATTAGCAAAAATGTTGATATATGAAATTAAAAAATATATATTGCACCTTCATTATATAGTCAATCGATTATCTTTTGTATGAACAAATGTGTCAATGGAGATGTATATATAATCAATGTATATATAGTCAATAATTGTTTTATTGTGTTTATTGTTGTTTTTTTTAGAAAGAATGGGTTTAAAGCGGCCTGGACATAGTTTAACATATAGATTGTGTACATGAGTTTAACTATTTTTTGTTACTGTCAGGCCAAATATTGTTTATTTTATTATTCACACATGTTAATTTCAAATATAAATATACACGTGATATGTATTCGAGAAAAAGATGTTTAAAAGTATACTTGTGTTTTCTGTAGGTAATTAAGCGTGACAACCGCTATTAAGTTTGTTTTTAGCTTTGCTTAACCTAAATGCAATCGATTCTATTTTCGACTATCCACAAATGACTGACTCTTTTCTTGAATTTCGTCCAAAATACTTTTAGCAAAAATATAATTGCATACATTTGCTACTAGAAGGGCCCGGGGACTGTTGTCCTGTGAAAATGTCGATTTCTAGAATGCCGCATACGTGATCTGACGTGAATAGGGGACCAAATGCGATAAATTTTCCATACATTTAATAAAGTTTTGGCGAAAACTCAAGAGCAGCGTTGTTTATATGTGAATAAACCAGTTTCCTAAATAGGGCCTTTATGCTGATTAACCATTTAAAATATGACACCAATGATTGCTATTTGAATTATTCAATTGATGTTAGAATATAGCTTAAACTAGTAGATGTTTTAGATGATTAGTACATCGAATAGAACTCTATCTATTTATAATAAACTATTTAATCTTTGCTTTTGGTCATTCTGTCTGTGAAATCCCCATAACCTCCAAACCAGAAAAAGTGTCAGTTTGCTTTAACTAACCCTAGCGATATTTTCCTAACACTAAATGCTGCTAGGGGTAAGACAGTATTATAAATACTAATTTACATAAAGTGATGCCTTATAAATGTCACAGTACACTGTAAGGCTAAAACACACAATAATATATATATGCAAAAGATAATTTAACTATTTCGAAAATTGTCAACTCGCTCTGTAAATGAGAGCGAGATTTGTGGGGTCGGAGGTTTCCACCCCCGAGAATTATGTTTTGTATAGCTTAATATTTAAGATTCCGAAATGTTTATATGAGTTTGCTTACTTTATAAGTAACATTAATTTAAGCGTTAGCTAGAGGAAATGGTGATATAATATCAAGACCATGTATTTTTACCCTCCTGATCGATACAGGTATATTTAAATAAAGATATATTTATGAGCACCACTCCAGGCGAACCAGGCGAATTGTCAACGCTTCGTTTGATATTTTGTTACAAGTCTATTATTACTTTTTTCCATTTTGAATCTTTAATAATTTGTCGATGTTTATTTTAAGCTCACCTGCGCAAAACGTGTTGTGGAGGGTGTTGCGTTAAACAGTTGCTCTAGTATCTTCTTGAATATTTAAGTGCATTTCGTTATTAACTAAGCATGGATTAACATTTAAAATACACTTGAATTTAAATTAGCAGTAACTCCTTCCTGTCTCCATGCCAATGCTGCTGGTTTCTATCGACGAGTTATTTATCAAAATATTGAAGTTATTTACGAAATATAACTGAAAAAAAACAATATATCAAATTTCAATTAACAGTTTTAGTAAACGTGTGGCGAGTATTATTATAACAGTCTGATACTGTTAAAAGTACCTATGAAACATTTTTACCTTCGACTTTTATATAGTAACAGTTCCGGCCTACTATGTAGGTTCGCCACATTGCGAACGCGTGACGCACATACAATGCACAATCATTTTATCCAGGCATTACACTTGCAGAACAACATAAGAATGGCTAGTGAAATAATATTCCGTCTATCTAATTATTTTTGCCAAATAAATTACAGACATTATGTTACTATGTCGTAATACGTCAAATTTCATCTCGGTCTGAAATTTAAATAGGCAAATAAGTATGAAAGCAAACACAAAACAACACACACAAACAAAATCAAAATCCTGTCGGAAATACATACGGCCTATTATCTCCATGTTAGTAACTTGAAGATCTTAGTTACATTTAAATGTCGGTAATTTATAGGGTTTAATAATGCCAAGTATAGGACATAATAACGTCATGACAGCAATGTATAGGGCATAATAACGACATGGCAGCAATGTATAGGGCATAATAACGTCATGTCAGCAATGTATAGGGCATAATAACGTCATGTCAGCAATGTATATGGCATAATAACGTCATGACAACAATGTACATGGCATAATATCGTCATGACAGCAATGTATATAGCATAATAACGTCATGACAACAATGTATATGGCATAATAACGTCATGACAACAATGTATAGGGCATAATAACGTCATGACAACAATGTATAGGGCATAATTACGTCATGACAGCAATGTAGGGGATATAATAACGTCATGACATCAATGTATAGGGCATAAAAACGTAACGGCAGCAATGTAGGGGACATAATAACGTCATGACATCAATGTATAGGGCATAATAACGTAATGGCAGCAATGTATATGGCATACTATCGTAATGGCAGCAATGTATATGGCATAATAACGTAATGGCAGCAATGTATATGGCATAACTTAATGGCAGCAATGTTTAGAGCATAATAACGTCATGACAGCAATGTATACGGCATAATATCGTAATGGCAGAAATGTATAGGACATAATAACGTCATGACAGCAATGTATAGGACATAATATCGTAATGGCAGCAATGTATATGGCATAAAAACGTAATGGCAGCAATGTATATGGCATAAGAACGTCATGACAGCAATGTATAGGACATAATAACGTCATGACACCAATGTATAGGGCATAATAACGTCATGCCACCAATGTATAGGGCATAATATCGTAATGACAGCAATGTATATGGCATAATAACATAATGGCAGCAATGTATATGGCATAATAACGTCATGACAGCAATGTATAGGACATAATAACGTCATGACAGCAATATATAGGACATAATAACGTCATGCCAGCAATGTATAGGGCATAATAACGTAATGGCAGCAATGTATATAGCATAATATCGCAATGGCAGCAATGTACTGGGCATAATAACGTCATGACAGCAATGTATATGGCATAATTACGCCATGACAGCAATGTATAGGGCATAATAGCGTCATGACAGCAATGTATATAACATAGTACCACATGGCAGCAATGTATAGGGCATAATTACGCCATGACAGCAATGTATAGGGCATAATAACTTCAGGACAGCCATGCATAGGGCATAATAACGTCATGAAAGCAATGTATAGGGCATAATAACTTCAGGACAGCCATGTATAGGGCATAATAAAGTCATGCCAGTAATGTATAGGGCATAATAACGTCATAGCAACAATGTATATGGCATAATAACGTCATGCCAGTAATGTATAGGGCATAATAACGTCATGCCAGTAATGTATAGGGCATAGTAACGTCATAGCAACAATGTATATGGCATATATTAAAAACGTAATTTAAAGTCTTTGATAGCTCTACAACTGTTTATAACTTTAAGTACAGTCCTAAATTAAAACTTGTTTATAAAGCAATACTTTATAAAAAAAATAGCCTTTTTAGAATCACATGAATGAAAGACAAGAAAATTGTGAAGAGAAATAAGGAAGTAAACACTGGTTACCTCCCTTACACTATTCATATTTCACAATCTACACAAGCGTGTACAGGTTAGACGTCACAATAAGTTTGTGGGATTGGGATTTGCCGGCATTTTTTGCCGATACTGTGCAGCGATATTTCTGTCATTTTAGCACTGGGGCACTACTACATAGCTACTTATTGGTGGAGGAAGATTACACTGTGGACTTAATTCTGGGTAGAACCACAGGAGCACCGCAGGTTAGCTGGAAAACCTCCCCACATGAAGGCTTTCGATCCGACCGGGACTCGAACCCACGCGGTAAGGGATGGGATGGGATTTGCCGGCATTTTTTGCCGATACTGTGCATCGACATTTCTATCATTCTAGCACAGGGGCACTTAAGAGGTGCCCTGGGACTGAACCCGGCCGGTCCATTATACTGACACTGACGAGTCAGGTGTAATGCTGTCCCCTTAGCCCCGAATGTTAGAAGAGAAGCCACTACTACTAACTTAAAAGTCTTTGGTTTGAACCCGCGACCTACCGATCCACAAGCCGACGCTTTACCACTTAAGCAATAGGTTTGTTCTCTACTCTATCTCGAAACTTTGGAAACAAAATGCACAATGACACAGCTATGATTGACCCTTTAACCACACATGGGTGAAAATAGCTATTCATTGTCTATCGTTGTCTAATAGACCCTAAAAACAGTGATTTTTATAACTTTAAAGAGGCTTTGCTTCATTGAAGACACATAGCCTCATTTTGCCAGTCGGTAACCCCCAAATTTCATTGAACTATATACTTCCGGTAAAGGTGGATCAGTCCATTACTTTGCATAGGTGTTCAGTCGTTTTGCTTTATTCTACATTGTTTCCTCTTGAAACCAAAAATTAAGATTACCTACAAAATAGGAAATCTGATGCCAAAACATTGCAATAGAGAAAAATCTTAATTTTACGGCTTCTACTTCCGGAGGGTAGGCCCTATTTAGCGTAAACACCCCTTAATACAAGTTCGCTTACCGGCAATATTGAAGAACTGTCTTCAGTCAGGCCCGGATCCAGAGTTGTTTAATGAGAGGGGACGGAGGGGGGGGGGGCAAAACCGACTTATACATTCATACATTCATTATATTGCTGTAGCTCTAGACAAAAGAGAGAGAGAGAGAGAGAGAGAGAGAGAGAGTGAGGGAGAGAGAGAGAGAGAAGAAAGAAAGAAAGAAAGAAAGAGAGAAAGAGAGCGAGAAAGAGAGCGAGAGAGAGAGATGTTTCAAAAAGGTATTTTCATGGGTCAATGTAATTACAGAACATTGTGTTAATAGAATGTGATTTATAATGCTGTAGAATAAGTTAAAGCGAAAGCATAAGAAATGAAAGGAAAATAATGAAAGGGAGGAATTGGGAGTGGGGAATGAAGGACAAAAAAAGGAAATTATAGGCAGATTAATACGCAGAAAATAATGGAATCAGTGGAATGAAGGAATAGATAAAATAATAATAATAATAATAATAACAACAATAATAATAAATGATTGAATAAATGAATGAATGAATAATATCACATTTATATAGCATTCTTTTCGTAGACAGTCTACGTTCAAAAGTGCTTTACATTACTTTGACATACCTATTTTTACGTATACACAACGAACAAAAATAAAGATAACAAATTAAATATCTATACAGTCTAAAAGCTAAGGAACAAAAATTGACTATAATATAAAATAGAAAGTTCAGAAATAAAACATGAATAATATAAGTGATAAAATAATTTAAATCATAAAAAAGCGACAAAACATAATATATTAAATATCGAGCCCAATAGAATACACACGGGTATGAATAAGGAAGGCATGAAAAAAGAAAGAGGCAAAGTTAACAGATGACTATCTCTCCCCACCCCAACCACGCTACAGCAAAAGTGGCAATCATCATAAAAATCATTTTTGGTATCTGAAAAACATTAAATCTTATTAAAACATTTAAGCTACTTATTTAATTAAAAACCAATTCGGGTTCAACGACATACAAACTTTTTTTCACTGTAAAACCATCCAACCTAAATAAGCTCAAATAAACAGAAGAAGTAATGGGATATAAAAAACGTAGTTTCCTCCCCTGATTTTCTACATCTTCCATTACGATAAATGCGGCCTAGCAAATCTTGGTTTCTTTACAACATTTTCTTTTCAAATTTCTTTTAAAAATCTCAAGGTACTAGTACAACTTTGAAGTCAATATGTCGAGCCCCCGTACTGGTTTCAAATTACCAGCCGCAAAAAAAAAAAAAAAAAAAAAAAAAAAAAAAAAAAAGAAGCTGCTTTAAAGCAATACTATATGTTGAATTTTGAAAAGAGAATTAAAAATACAAAAGCGCCGAACATAGCAGAGTTATGTACATATTCGAAATCTATGGCATTGTAACGTAGAACAGGCAAATTAAAAATCAAAATGGCAATTATATGGATAGGGAAACAAATAATCATAAACACCTTCAAATCATGTTACTAACAGAACAGAACATAACATAGTTCATTGACTTTGACTTAGGCACGTAGGCCCGTCGTGAGTAAACATGAAACACCTATACACAACATACAAAGAACTAGTACACATCTATGATAGCCGTATGTAACACTTTACAAAAATTGGCAATTAAGGTTAAAGTCTATAATTTAGTCACCACTTAATTATGGTAATGAACGCTAATTAACTCTAAATTAAGACTTCAATGCTAAAATTTGGCAGAGGTTACTTAACTCTACAATCAAGGGATGGATCCAGAGGGGGGATGGGGATTTATCCCCCCACCCGCAAACAACAAGGTAAAAGAGTAGAGTTGTGAAAACACATACATGTAAGCTTAAAAAATACTTTGCTTTTAAAGTAAATTTTGTCTGTTGACTGTTTAGGTAGAAATTATGGTCCCTTATTGTGTATTTACATTCATACCCCCTCCCTCCCCGCCCCCTACACCACCACGACCAACAAAATTTTCTGGATCCGCCCCTGCTATTAGCCTGTTATAGCGAGCCCTTAGCCCAAATACTGGGTGGTGGTACAGTTGGAGCCCTGATTACAAATAGATATTGTAAATGTATCATTATTAATGTTATAAATCAATCAACACATTGAAACAAATATTAGGGCATATATAATAGACAGGAACCAGGCCCGGATCTCGGATTTTTAAACTGGGGTGGGGACGAAAACCAACTAGGACGGAGGCGGAAAATCCCCATCCGGTCATTTAAGCACAGGCGGAAATAATCCATTCTGTAAAATTTCATAGGCGGACAAGCCCCCCCCCCCCCCCCCCGCAACTCCCAACCCCTCGTCCACGCTTTTTTTTCTGATGGCGGAAAACCGCCACCCCGTAGTTTGTTCAAAACGATGACGCTGACCTGCATTCCATGTGGTTCTGGGGATTTCTCCTTAACAACAACTATGTTTTAAGAAGGAGATCCTGTCAGAATTGTTAAATGTATCTGATGCATAAGCGCATCTCGAACTAGGGGCCCTTGATAACTATGACGGTTGCACACGAAACGCGCTATTTACAGTGGCGGATCCAGGATTTCTGATGGGGGGGGGGGCGTGAATTTTTAATCCTGTTTTGTCAACCAGAGCCATCAACATCAATAAATGCTTGCTAAAATAATTTAGTTTCATACTTTCCTAAGTTGTTTTACAATATTTGGGAGACGTTTTGAATGTTTAATATTTCGATACTATATATTAACAATAATATCATGGTGGGCAAACATAAGCAATTATGGTTTTAGTTTCGCATTTAGCAGGCGCTGCCATTATTGTTGACCATTCAGGAAGCGTTAATTACAGCGGCAAGATTACGAAAAGACGCAGTGGAATGTTAAAATACGGGAAAAAATAGTGAAAGAGTGAACACCTACATGAACTGAACCCACAATGTGGTGTCGAGATATTTTTTGAAACTAGATCCATTTGTGTTTTACTATTAAATCTTGTATTTCATTGGAAATAATATGCTTATAAATAAGAAATATAAGTATTTACACGTTCTAACGTGCGTTAATAAATTTATTGTCCGGGAATTCTAAGGGGGGTGGGGGCGCATCCGACACCCACCCCCGCCACCCCCCATTTGATCTGCAAGTGATTACCCAGGTAAGTTAAAACAGGTAAGTTACTTCACCTCATTATTATGGTCTGTGTATCAGTTTAAAACTAGACCTCGTGGAGAAATAATTGATACAGTCCAGTCACGATTCTACGAATGTCCATCTGACATCCCACGTGTAGTGCGCCTTACAATCATTTTAAAATGCAAATGTTAATAATTGACCAAAGCATAAACTTACCGAGTAAACAATTTATAATACACTCATATAGTAATAAGCACGTGCAGACCTCATCGCTACCACAGTCACCAGTCACTTGACACGCTGTTCGTCATTTGTTGTCGTCTGCTTTCTTTATATTCTGATAGATTTAGATTGGAAGGGGATCGCTGAGAGCAAAATAAAAGTTTACAAATAGTTATTTAATGTGACGTTTATTGTAATGCAATTAAAATACATGTGCATGTATCTTAAATAGAATCGAACATCAGTGTAAAATAATACCTAGGCAACAGTGTGAAAGAGTTCAATGACTTTACAACATTCCTTTTAAAATGTGCACTTTTTTCCGGATCATAGATCTCCAAAATATATTTAATATTTATAAATATCAAACATTCGTTTGTGTGATGAATAACTAACAATTAGTATTTAATTGGTCAATACATTTGTTTAAGAAGGGTGTCGATTGTGATTAATAGAGAAAGGGCTGCAAAAAGGGTGCCGAAAGGAGAGAGAGAGAAAGAGAGAGAGAGAGAGAGACAGACAGACAGACAGACAGACAGACAGACAGACAGGCAGACAGACAGTGACACACAGGGAGAGACACAGAGAGAGAGAGACAGAGAGAGAGAGAGACATAGAGACACAGAGAGACACAGAGAGAGACACAGAGAAGGACAGAGAGAGGGAGAGACACAGAGAGACAGAAAGAGAGACAGAGAGAGAGACAGAGAGAACAGAGAGAGACAGACAGAGACACAGAGAGACAGAGACAGAGAGAGACAAAGACAGACAGACACACACACACACACACACAGAGGGAGAGAGACAGAGAGACAGAGACAGAGATAGAGAGAGAGAGAGAGAGAGAGACAGAAGAGGGGTAGAGAGAAGAAATGTTTAGAAGTTAGACTATGAACATATATAAACGGAAAGACAAACACATAGTATATAGACGAAATAGGGTGTACGCTAGATGAGCAAAGAGGCTTCGCTTAATCACTTAATCTTAATTAAGTGTTCATTACAAACGAAACAACTAATTTACGTAATTAGTTATCAAACTAATAAAACGCCGAAAACAGCAGTTATATACATTTTCGGAATCTATGGCAGATTTACACAATACGCTAATTAAAAGTAATTATTAATTATTTATGAAGACTCGTTTCCGTTAAAATAGTTATCTTTTGGTTTGAGATCTCCCGATCTCACATATGATTCTAATGATAAATTCCATTATTATTTCTATGAAAATAACTACACAAAACCCTTAATTGTAAAAGAAATCAATATTGGAATAGGACAAAAGATAAAAAAGTTGAGATGGTTGTATCATCCTGTATATGTTTTGATGGGATCAGAGACGGATCTAGAAAATTTTGGCGGGTGGGGGGAGGGTATGTATCAATTCCATTTAACTTTGCACAGTTAATACTGGATATAAGTACACAGTTAGGGACCCTAACTTCGAAATAAGCAGTCAACGTACACAATTACTATAAACGCTTTTAAGCTTACATGTATGTGTTTTCACAACTCACTGGTTTCAGCAGAAAAATTGAAATCTAACATTTCAATCACACCATTTGACTGGGGTAATAGTTGTACCTACATGTTCGTTTTTGTTTCGATCGTATGGCCTACATACTGGGTGGTAATACAATTTGAGTCTCAGGTGATAGAGCGTCGGCTTGCGGATCGGGAGGGTCGTGGGTTCGAACCCCGGCCGGGTCAAACCAAAGACTTTAAAGTTGGTAGTAGGTGGCTTCCCTCCTAACGCTCGGGCTAAGGGGACAGCATACGCCTGACCTCGGTCGGTGTCAGTATAATGGACCGGCCGGGTTCAGTCCCTGGGCACCTCATAAGTGCCCCTGTGCTATAATGATAGAAATGTCGCTGCGCAGTATCGGCAAAAATGCCGGCTAATCCAATCCCAATCCCAATCCCAATTTGAGTCTTCACTAAAATCTTCACTAAAATTAAATAAGTAGAAATGTCAATTCTTATTAGCTAATCAACGAACGCACTGAAACATAAATGAACAGAGCAAATGTTATGATAAGCTGATGGGCGATAGTAAATAAATAAATAAACTAGCTTTGATGGTGGTGATGATCGGCTATTTATAAGAAAGAAACAAGGTTTCTATAAGTATCGCATTATTTTATTGAAAAAGTTTAAAAAAAGGCACACGGCAAAGGGTATTACTTATGCCGTCGAATGTAAACATTACACTAAAACAGTGACGAGACATTATGTAAAATAAAGTAAACCCAACAGTTAGTTGTTCAATAATTGTTATGTAGACTGGGTAAAAGTAATTGAAACTGTTTAGAAATAGAATAGAAGTGGCATAAATTAAATGAAATCATTTGTCCACGGCAGCTCAAAATATACCAATGCGAGTGTCGCAATAAACACTCAACCCTACTTCAGACTCACACCCACTTTCACACTTCACGCTCAAACCCATATCCGCACCTACAATACTTTCACACCTCAATCCACTTTCACACCCACTCTCCACCGACTTTCACACATCCACTCATATCACAACCTACACTCACACACTTTCAACATGCCCACACTCTCACATTCCTACAACTTTCCCACACTTCCAACCAACCTTCACACACCAACTAACTTCCATAACCAACCAACACTACCACACCCACACTCCACGCTTTCACACTCCCACCAACTTTCACACTCACACCCACTTTCGCGGCCACACCCACACCCACACTTTCCCACTCCAAGCAACTGTAACATCACTTTTCACACCAACACTTTCCCACTGCCACCACTTTCCCCACTGCCAAAACTTTCCCACTGCCACCAACTTTCACACCCACACCAACTTTCACACACAACACAACCTTTCACACACACCCACACACACCACACACCCACCCACACACACCCACACACCCACACACCCACACCACACACACACACACCTTTCACGGCCAACACTCCCACCAACACTTTCCCACTACCAGCAACTGTCACACACTTTCACCATAAACACTTCCCCTGCCAACAACTTTCACACCACGCCAACTTTCACACACACCAACTTTCACACCCCACACCTCCGTTTCACCAACTTTCACACCCACTGTCACCCCCACACCCATTTCCACCAACTTTCACACCCACTCCCACCCACTTTCACACCCACCACCACCTTCCACCAACGTTCAAACCAACACCCACATTCCCATCAACGTTCCACACCCACAATCCACTTCTACCAACTATCACACCCACACCCACTTTTCCCCACTTCCACCCACTTTCACACTCCACCCACTTTCACCACTCCCACCCACTTTCACACTCCCACCCACTTTCACTCTCACACTCACTGTCATACTCCCACTCACTTTCACACCACTTACACTTACCTCATACATTCCTATCATCTGACAGCACCCACAAGTGGCACTGGTGGGATTCGAACCTACGACCTTCGGTATCACCAGTCAAATGCACTTTACTACTGCGCGATTTGGAAATAATATTTAAGCTCCACACCATTTAAAGGCATCTCGAAAGGAATGTGGTATCCCACTGAGCCAGGCCCCCACATGCTATGACCAGACCTGCTAATTGCTGGTCATCACTGCAGGGAGTCTTTAGCCAACATAGTACTAAACTGTCACAGTAATACCTCTGATGGGTTAATGCAAAACTAAATTACCTGCTAGTATGGATGTGAGACAGTAGGCTAGTTTTACACAAAGCCACAAACATTATTGTTAGTGATAATGTGGGTTGTTTACTATATAATCCCTTACAAATTCTTTATTGCATTAATTACTAGGTGTCAATTTTGTAACTGCAAGATTATGTATTTATTTCATAGCTAAATATTTATTTTGAAAATACAGGAGAGATACAAGTTTAGTAGTGCAAAATGACGAAGGAATTCGGACAATGAATGACTTTTAAATTGCTTTTGTTAGAATCGTTCGTTACATTTTACAAATCAAAATAAAATATAACTTTAAATATATATGAGAAAAAGAATGAAAGAAAACAAAATGTATAAGAAATAACAAAATCAACCAACAAAGTAAGAAAGAAAACAAATAAGATTTATATATATATAGATATATATATATAAGATATATATATATATATATATATATATATATATATAGATATATATATATATATATATATATATATATATATATATATATATATATATTGGATTGCGTAATTGGTATATTCACAACTGTTTCCTTTACAAAATGGAATGAATATGTTCAACCCCCAGATATAGCATACATACACTTGGATCTTGAACAATACCTGTGTGACAGACACATCGTTACAGACTGTGGCAGCCTGGCTTATCAGAAAACAGATGCCCTCACATGCTGGGTGGGGCAATAAATGGGGGGGGGGGGTCACTTATATAAGGCTTTTGAGATCCCTTTAAATAGGTGACATCACAGTCCTTTCGCCTTTGTACTGCCTGTTATACAGAACAGAACATAACTGTGTTAATGTTATGTACATGAATAAACAAGAACAGTGTCGCAACTACATGAAAATCGATTGATTATAGTTATGATGTTGCCAATCAACACCGTATTGTAATACATGTTAATATAATATATAGGGAGAGAGAGACAGAGAGAGAGAGAGAGAGAGAGACTAAGACAGACAGAGTGAGACAGAGACAGACAGACAGAAGACAGAGACAGACAGAGAGACAGACAGACACATAGAGACAGACAGAGAGACACAGAGAGAGAACACAGAGAGACAGAGACAGACAGACAGAGACACAGAAAGACAGACAGAGGACAGACATAGAGAGAGACAGAGAGAGACACAGAGAGAGACACAGAGAGACAGACAGAGAGACAGAGAGAGAGACAGACAGACAGATTCAATAATGTCAAACAAGAAAATAAAACATACTATGTGAAAAAATATTATTTCTACATGGCAATATTTGATAAATACAAAAAAAGTATAATATGTCTTAATGTGAAGGCGTTAGATTAAGGTATTGATGTAAATTTACTGACATTTCTGTTATAGCTGGGCTTATCAGTCAAGGATACCCTGTCAGGCAAGTCAGTAAGGTAGTATGAAGTCATGGTATGGATGGAAGACCAACATTTTAGCTGCTATATAATGTAATAAGTTGTTAGTTGTAATGTGTAATGTAATTGACAGTATAATATGGCGAAGCTGTATGGCCTCGACAAAATAAATTGCCTGAGATGGTATTAGTGTAGCTTAAGGCAGTAAACTATGGTACTGTACTGTCTGGACAGTATTTATTGTCTGAGGTGGGGGGGGGGGGGGGGGGAGGGAGGGGTATAATATAGCTTGAAGCAGTATAATATGGTATACATGTATGGTTGGAAATATATATTGTCTGAGGTGGTATAACATAGCTTAGAGCAGTGTAATATGGTATACATGTGTGGTCTGGACAGTATATAATTGTGAGGGGTATATAGCCTGGAGCAGTGTAATATGGTATAAATATATGTCTGGACAATATAGTTGCCTGAGGGGGTATAATATAGCTTAGAGCAGTATAATATGGTAAACATGTGTGGTCTGGACAGTATATAATTGTCTGAGGGAGTATAATATAGCTTAGAGCAGTATACTATGGTATAAATAATTGTCTGGACAATATAGTATTACTGAGGGGGTATAATATAGCCAAGAGCAGTATAATATGGTATACAGATATGGGCTGGACAACATATAATTGTCTAAGGGGGCATAATATAGCCAGGAGCAGTGTAATATGGTATAAATATATTGTCTGGACAATATAGTATTGCCTGAGGGGGTATAATATAGCTTAGAGCAGGTATAATAAGGTATACATCAATGGTCTGGACAGTATATTATTGTTTGTTTATTGGGTTTATCGTCCCACCAACAGTATTTCAGTTATCTGGAGACGGTTTATTATTGTGTTTTTTTAATAAAGCTTAGAGCAGTATAATATGGTATACATGTTTGGTCTGGACATGCATATTAGAGGAGCCATAATTAGAGAGTGGTACAATATGGTATACTGTATGACCTGGACAGTAAAATATTGCCTGATGGGTATAGCTTAGGATAGTATATTTCAGTCGTGGTATGGTATATTATGGTAAGAAGAGGCATAATATTGTCTACGAGTAGTATATATGGTTTTAGAGCATGGTCTTAGGGCAGTATAATATAGTCTTAAGACATAATACATATATGTCCTGGACAATATAAATGACCATGGGGTAGTGTAAATCGCCCCTCAACAATATATTAATATTAATACATATATGAAATAGGGGTATAAAGATTTGCTTCTAAGACTCTTTGTCTTGAACATAAAGTGGTATGAGAGCAGCAGAAAGATCTACCGTAGACCTAGGATGAGATCTAGCATCTATTTACCTGCCAATAGGAGGTAACATGCATGACTGATGATGACATATTGGCTGGATGGGTTCTGAGCCCACTTGAGGATGTGGTAAGAATAAAAAGCATCTCCAAGATAGCGACCCTACCTAGAATAGTATATTATCACGAATGTCATGGCACTTCACATTTTATGAGATTGCCCCTGCCAACAGTGCAAGAATTGGAGAGATTTTTCAATTAAGAGTTAAGAAAGTGGTAAGGTGTTCTTGTTCTTGAGTCTTTGCACAGTTGGTCTGTACAGCAACTATAGTGAGCTGAAGATGCCATATCATCAGTTGTCCAATAATTCAAGGTAGACAAATGTAGACTAGCAAGAGAATCATTCAGACTGGACAGATCGTGTCAGCCAGCACAACAGTGCTGTACACAATGCAGAAAGTATGCTCTATCTTTATCGTTGACAACATTGGCAACACATTGACGGATGCCAAGCTCTAGGAACAGGTCGTTTACAGCAGTAAAGCAAGGTACAATGTAAAGAAAGAAAAAGGCCAAACATGGGCGGCCACTGTGAAGGGTCCTTCCGAATCCTTTTTGTGAAAGCAGAGCAGAAAGCAGCAACATTATCTCCAAGTCCATCAAGCTGGCGTCTACTTGCCTGCGATGAGTATACATGTACTATGGCCTGAGAGTCTATACTCCTGTCCAAGATGGGTACAGGATGGCCAAAGAGGGTAATATTTTGGATGATTGGGTAACATATTGCATGAGTATACTATGGCCTAAGAGGGTATAATTTTGCCTGATTTAGGAATGGGATGGTGTGAGAGGGCATCATCTTGCCTTATTTGGGTATAGGTTGCCCTGAAAAGGTAAACATTTGCCTGAGATGGGATACCTTAGGCTGAGAGGGTATAAGTTTGCCTGATTTGTGTATACTTTGGCCTGAGAGGGTATACTTTGACTAATTTGGATATAGTATGGACTGAGAGGGTTCAATATAGCGCAAGTGGATATTAGTTGGAGTAAAATGGCATAAACTTGCCTAATAGGTGTGTAATTTGGTCGGGGGGACAATCTTCCCTAATTTGCGTATAGTCTTGGTCTGATGGACATATAGTATGGTCTGAGGGGGTATAGTATGGTCTGAGGGGAGTATAATACGGTGGGGGGGGGGGTAGTGAACTGGGGAGGTGTATATTTGGACTGAGGGTTATGTAGCATGGTCTGATGGGTCTATTGTATGGTCTGAAGGGTGTATTATATGATCTGAGGGGCATGCATACTATGGTCTGACGGGAGTATAGTATGGACCGAGGGGTGTGTATAATATGGTCTGACGGCCAGTATAGTATGGACTGAGGGGTGTGCATAATGTGGTCTGACGGGAATATAGTATGGACTGAGGGGGTGTGTATAATATGGTCTGACGGGAGTATAGTATGGACTGAGAGGTGTGTATAATATGGTCTGACGGGACTATAGTATGGACTGAGAGGTGTGTATAATATGGTCTGACGGGAATATAGTATGGACTGAGGGGTGTGTATAATATGGTCTGACGGGAGTATAGTATGGACTGAGGGGTGGGTGTAATGTGGTCTGACTGGAGTATAGTATGGTCTGAGTGGGGTATAATATGCTCTGTCTGAGGGGGTGTATATTAGTCTGATGGGTGTATAGTGTGGCACAAGGGGAGAATTATATGACCTGACGGTTGGGTGGGTCTTTTAAAACATGGTTTCATGTGTAATGTTATGACTTAAGAGGGGTAATTGTCTGATGCGCAGGGCTATCGAGCATAATCTGTTATTGAAGTGAATATACATGTAATATATAGACTGATGGGCATTTTACACAACCTGAAGGGCTACAACCTGGCGTGTGGTAAACAAATATTGCCTAGGATGACTAATATGGTTAAGAAGACTATATATAATCAGACAATCTGAGTAAAATGGCCTGCTAGATTATAGCTTAACCGTTAAAAGTAAATATTGACCTAGTACTTTAATTTGTCATTTGGGCCTATTATCTGTGGGCAGTAATCTGTCCTGAGGTTCTGAGCTATAAAGCGCTCATAATGTAATCTTGCACTGGCCACTAATATTTTGCACTGGTGGTATACTCAGGCACATTTCTCAAACCTTTCTCCAATGACTGTGAGTAGTATGTATCATTCAATTCATGCTGCAGGACATGGGACGTAAATTTGTAAATGTGTCTAGTATTAATCAATTACTGCCAGTAGTTCATTATTCAAAAGACAGTTATTAAGGAGTTACTTGTTACCTGTGGGGTTTACAGCTAGGTGCATAATAAATATTTGTGTATCAAACTGTTTAGTTCGAGTGGTAGAGCATTTGCTCAAAACTTCATTTAGTACGGTTGAATATTACCTTGTCTTGGACACTTGTTGGTCTGTTGGTACCTTTCCTTTGCCATATAGTTGTACATTAAACACATAATGTAAAAAAACTAGTTTTAATTTCATTTTTATTTTCATCATCTGAATATTGTAAAACAGTTATGTCAGAAAATCTTAATAAATATGTTATATAATTGATAATTTTAGAATTTCATCAAATAATGGCAATTGGCTTATTCTTTTTGACTGATGTATCACATGTATATGGATCAAATTGATTGGCAATGACACAAAACTAACAAGAAATGGCCAAGTACCTATTAATAATTACCAGGAACATAACAGGTCATACTTGTTCAACATACTGCAGTGTTGTATCTTGGTCAAATTCCTCCTCTTCGATCCAAAGCTGTATAACATTAATCAAATTTAACAAAAAAAATCACACAGTTACCAAAGCAATCTTAAAAAGATTTTTATTTACATATCACCTTTTATAAACATATGCATGGCCTTGAGATAGTAATGTTACAACTGATTACATCATAAGATAATTTAAAACTTTAATTAATTTATGGTTGCTTTTAATTTTTGTGTGTGATACCATTTAATTATCAATACACTTGCAAATGATAAAAATAACTAGATACAGATCAAACTGATAAAACCAATATGCATCAAAATGATGAAACAGACGTACAGAGGTGTAGACTAAAGCCTGCATACAGTACAAATGACAAGTTCCTGACATAATCTCGGTTTCCTCAAAATGATCGACTTAACATCTGAAAAAGAAAAAAATACATTGTTTAAAAACATAGTTATTTTCTTCTGAACAATGACATACCTCACATGATTAACAAACTCTGCAGCCCTAACTGGATACTAATCTAATGTATTTAAACATAAAACAATGAAAGTACTTAGTAGCTGAGCATAGATCTGTTAATCAGAAGGCATTTTAAAGAACCCATTTGGGAAGTGATTTGATTGTCTTATCCTAAATGCTTATTACTGATTTTATATGACACAAGGGCTAAACGTATCATTATTGCCAATATGTTATCAAGCTGATCACAAAGATAAAATATATATATAGTTAATATTCAGTGCTAGAGAATAGAAACAGTTGGTGTGAAAACGTACGCGTTAAGATAGTTTATCAACAAAAAATAAATAGAATAATACTTACAAGACAATCTACATTGCTGCCAATGTTTTACTTTAAACTTTCAAACTTCGCGCTGAATTGTGATAATTTAAAATCGCATATTTTCTTCTACAATTTGCATGCTTTTAGAGTAATCTCCCTTGCCGCGCCCAGTGGCCAAATAGTCATTCGCGAACGAGGCAGCCACTTCCGTGTTTTAAAAAAATGGTGAATTGTCAGCCTAGTAGTGTAATTTAATTATATATCATTCCTTCGCCGGAACTTTAACATAACTACTTGAAGTAACATCGTGTGCCTGTGATTGTGTTAAAATAGTTCAAAGTGACCTTCTAAGAGTGAGCATTTTCGGCCAGATCGAGTCATGGACTAAGGTGGATTGTCGGTAATATTATAGGTGCAAATTCTTCCAGGTTGTGGCAAATTGTTTGCAGGATCCACTAGTGGTCCAATTCAAGTCAGTATGTTCTTTATTGGGGAATAAGATAACAAACGCTTTACATCTTTGGCCTTTTTAATGTACTGCAAGTCGTGGCTGCAATCAGCTTAATTTCTTTCCTACAGATAGTTTCCACATTAGTAAGATCTTGGCAGCCTTTGGTATGACTAAACAGCAAATAGTCACATATAGTCGTCAATAGTCGAATGACTAAACAGCGTATAGTCGATTACAGGCTATATATAGGCATAGGCTCCATGTTTTCGTATATTGTAAATGTTCTTTTGCATTAGAAAAAGGTTGGTTTGAGACCGAATCTAAACAGAAATGTGCATAAAGAACGCAAAAACGGTGACAAATAGTCACGAATAGTCAAATGACTAAACAGCGTTAGTCGATTCAGGCTGTTATATAGGCATAGGCTTCATGTTTTCATTTAACATAAAATATTTAGTATAAATAAAAAATGTTATTTTGCATTAGAAAATGTCTTTCGTTGGTTTGGACCGAAATTAACAGAAATGTACATAAATAACGCAAAAAACGGTGACAAATAGACACGAATAGTCAAATATTCAGTAGGTTCATTGTTCAAACTATACCTTTTGGATCTGTTTTAAGAAGTACTTACAATGTTACTGTATTTGCTTGCTAAACATTTACATGACCTCAACGAAAATGTAATGAAGTGAATAAAAAAAATGCCGTAACAGCCACAAATAGTCGAAAGCTGGCCCGTGGCCGCTCACAAATAGTCCTTTTTTAACCTGGTCTGATATTTAAAATGCTGTTATATAGGCAAAGGCTCCATGGTTTCATTTATTGTAAATGTTCTTTTGTATTAGCAAAGTCATTTCCTTTGTTTGAGACCGAAATCTACACAGAAATGTGCATAGATAACGAAAAACGGTGACAAATAGTCACGAATAGTCAAATTACAAAATAGCGTTTAGTAAAATTTCAGTATGTTAATAGGCTAAACAATATCATTTAGGTCAAACATTTATTTAAATTTTTATTTTAAATCTTTATTTTATATTGAACAAATTTGATGTATTTTTACAAACTTGGTTTATTTTAAACACACATGAAAATATTACCGAAAAGTGGCTCAACGGGTACAATTATCTACACGCAATACAGACTCTTCAGTACTCAAGGCAAAAAGTGAAATTAATTGACTCAGTTTGTTATTAGCAAACTTGTTTCATAAAAACTTTACATATTTTCTTATGTCAAACGCATTAACCATGATTTATCCTACGTTTTTCGATTTTCACGTAACATAAAACAAGAATTTTCTATAAGCAAA
>CM017561.1:21152288-21232821 GCA_007844125.1 Sinonovacula constricta
TGTAAACAAATCCGAATGCGAATGACATAGTATGTTCTTCTGGAAACGTCCGATAACAAAAACTTATATAGTAAAATTACTTGCAGAATTTTAATATACACATTAATAACTACTTTGGGCAAAAGGTAACTTGTTCAATTTTACGCTAAATAACGTTGGCTGTTTTCTATTGGATCACATTTGAATAATCATTTATGATTTGACAATTTTCAACAGTATCTTAATTTTGGGGCATTGAAACTCGTTAATCAACAATAAAAATGTTCGTTCTTTTTAAATGTATTAAATATGAACGATTGGGATTTCGACATCACAGCGGATGTCGTGGATGAGCTAAAACAGCAATCTCCCATGCAGAGTTGTTGTTCGTTAGCCGATGGTAGATAGTGCTAAAACAGGTGGTCACGTGGTTGTCTTGGTTGAAAAATAGCTGTGCAGCGTGGCTCAGATAGGAAATACATGTTTGTAATGACGATTATGGCATAACGGTACACTTTTCAGACAGGTGTAGGACATCAGTTAACAGCATTTTGCGTGATCTGTTCAGGTAACAATTGTTTATTATGATGTATAATGAAAATATCTTGTCCAAACTGTCGGATACCACCTTTAACATCGATTATATGCTCGACAAAGGATCAGTTATTGGCGCAATATTATTTAATTTGGCCCCCTACCCCCACCCCGGCACATCAAAAGCCCAGCTACGCCCCAGCATTATAGTAATATATATCATATCACGACATACGGAAAACATAACGCACTATCCCTCGTGGTGTGCAATACAAGTAATACAAATCAAAATTTGCTTGATTTATCCTCCGAAATTACACACATTGATCATAAAGTAATATGCCGAACACATGTTATCGCGTAAATGTGTACACACAAACTTTTGTGCACATTCCATTCGTCTCATGACAAAATATGACGTCATAAATATTTGAAAAAATCAACAAGTTGAGCGTTCACGAACTTAGTGAGATGAATTCTGCGAGGTCTTGAGGAAAGATGTGTAAAGATATCTTGTTAAGTATAAGTTTTAATATATGCCTTTTTAAATTGCTTTATGCTTAAGTTTGGTTAAAATAATGTTTGAAAACCATGTGTGATTTTAGATCTCTGTTCAGTAGATGACTAGATCTAGTAGACATAATGCATTTTGCACAATAGCTGTGAGTTTACCGTAAATTCCATCCGTTATTGATTCAGAAAGCAAGACGTAACTACATTAAACTCTATTCTAAATGTTGATTGTCTTTTATTTAAACTGTTACAAATATTTTTTCGTAGTCCTATAAATAACCATGTTTTTACGTTTCCACACTTCAGACACAAGTGACGACTTTCCACCACGGTACTCAAGCTTAACAGAGCCAGGAGGACAGCGAGTGTAACCAAAGTGTACATATTTGTATTTTGGGGTTATTGAGTCGTAACTGTATCTGTCGTATTTAGGCCAGGCACTAGCAAGCTGACCGATTATGAACGACTAAATATTTCCATTTTTTCTAGCCATTGTTTACATAATTTTCATTCTAATGTTTACCTGATTTACATGTCTATATTTGCAGGTTGTTGTGTGGATGACTGTCAGCCATGTTTACTCCACCGCAAATTGATCGAACTTGTGCCACGACATAAAGGCCTGTATTCACCAAGCATTTCTTACTGCAAGTCACGACTTGAGAGCAAGTCACCATTTTATACCAAGAAAACTAAGCTTTTGTATGAAGTTAAATTGTGAGTTTAAGCTCAAAGTATCAAAGTTAAATTGTCATGCAACATTTTCAGACTTATAGCTGAGTATATACACGATATTGTGAGTTAAAATCCATAACTTTACCAATTTTACTTAAGAATGGTTGGTGTATACGGGCCAAAGGCTTTATTAATGTTCTGTTTCCTCTCCCTCTATTTTCAGGTTGCATCATTTACGACTGTGAACGCTGACGTGTATTTTGTAACCAACACAATCTGTACATTTACAATCTTTTACTCTGGTCTACATTTCTGTATTTCCAGGTTGCCTTCTATTGTTCCTACCCTGGTTCTCCCCAAGTCACGTGTACAACACCGTCAGTCTGACCAGGACACGAACCGTCAAGTTGGGACATAAGACCAACTGGATCGCTTGTCATGGCGGACTGCTGTACTGTGCTGAGTGGGATGGTACCATCTTGTATGTACACGACGTGTGGAGTGGCAGGAAGCTGAGAGAGATCTCCATGGACACCGACGGCCGGAAACTGTTCTCTGACATCAACCACATCGCCGTGAACAGTTCCGGCGACCGACTCTATGTGGCTGACTGGGATAATGGTCTTGTATGTGTCGGCGCGGACGGGAGGCCGATATTCTGCCTCTCCCATCAGGATCTCGGACTGTCTGGTGCCTATGTGTGACCACTGACCATCACGGTCACGTGTTTGTCTGCGGATATTGGTCACAGAACGTAGTCAAGGTGACCGAGGATGGTCACGTGGTAGGTCAGATATTGTCCGAGGAAGATGGGATCACGTGGTATCCAGTCTGCCTCAGTTATGATGTAAGCAGGAGTTCCTTGTATGTCGGTGGGGAGAACAGTGATCAGCTTCTGATGGTGGAATGGAAGTAAAGTTTATATTAATTATTGCCGGACATTTTATTTTCCATTTGTGTTTCTCCTTTTGTTGCTGATTGTGACATTTTGTAAATTAGTGACTCGTTATAAAAGTGGAATTAAATAAACATTTTAGCAAAACAATTTCATCGACATTTTGTTTAGGAATAAAATGAAATTAAATCGTGTGTTTGAAACTCTGTACTTCTAAATGTTACAGATAAGTATGTAGTGATGTATTGTTGCATTTCCATAAATATTTTGAAAACGTTCCTACAATTAAAGTTATTTAAATTCAGTTTGATGTTTTCATCTCAGTTCGCCATGTTTGTATATTTTACATCAACATCAAAACAATGACGTCATTAATCATAACAATATGACGTCATCAACGCGGATAATACGCTTTCCCGCAAAATCAACAAAAAGACGCGACGTCTTCAATACATTACTGCAATGCTGAATTATTTGGCATTTATGTCAGATTTTTCAGAATTTAATCAATTTTCAATTAAAACATTCATAATACTACTGCATTTTGGTTTAATGCATTCGTGTCACATGTAGTGGTATGTCCGGCAGTTGTTATAAACAATCGGCAATAGATTTTCAATGTTATTTTGTTGAAACAATTGTAGCCGTGACCACCAAGTCGTCAATTTTGTATATAATGTATAGTATCTAGTTAGTATAAAATATTTGTAAATAAACTTTACAAACAATTAACAACTACGAGATGTGGTTCAGTTAGAACTCTGCATAACTGTTTTATCTGCAGAAAATCAAATATCAGTGACAAATGTTGTAAAATAAAGTAACATATTGGGTAGATCTGTGACAAGTTGATTAAGAAGATAAATGTATTGTTCAGTGCTTCTAAACAGATGTGACCAGTTTATAAGTCAAATCGAAATTGATCATGCATTCAGATATGTTAATCGTAAAATAACGATCAGAAATTGCATAAAATAATTCGACTAGGGCAAGTTATGTATATTTTGTATATAAAGCTAGAATTTTTACAGTTGTTACAGTTAAAATATTGATTTTCTACATATGACTATAAACACGGTCATTTATGTGCTGTTTAGAGGCATACCCCACCCCACTTAGACATTTATAGAATTTTTGTAGGTGCGTTTTCCAAAATCTCGGAGTGGAGTGGGGTGTATTCGATAATATTGCATTTAAACATTAAGTAACATTTATGTCAAGATAATTTGCAAGAAATACATGTTTCTGTTGTGTATGGCAACTGTTTTGATTCCATAATCGATGTTTATGCAGGAATACCTGCTTTTATGTAACAATTCTGTTTTACCTATCATTGCATATCCCAAATTGTGCATGATTCCAAGTGCGGATCTAGGATTTTACCCTGGGCGGGCGAGAACTTTCTTCAAATGTTTAAACGACCTCATTTTATGATTTGTGGATTTCTTTACACGCCAATGGCATATACTACATATAGAAGACATAAGATGACCCTTCAAGGTGGTATCCGGCAGTTTGGACCAAATATCTTTTATTCAACCAAACAACTCATTGTTTCCTGAAAAGATCCTGCAAAATGCTGCTTATTGATTTACCTTAGATCAGTGTGAACAGTGAAACATAAATCCTCAGTTCTCATCGCAGGTATTTCCTATCCGAGACTTGCTGCTGAGATAGCTACTTTGAACTAAGAATACCACGTGACCACTTACTTTTGAGATAACGTCATATGGTCATCCGGGTAATAAGCTCTGACATTGATATCTTTTTTAGCAGACATCCCATCGTGTTTATTTATAGATTTGGAATTACTGAACTTTTACAGTGTTTTATCACGATTTGTGCTAACAATATATGCAGTCTTCAAAGCCGTCTTTACTTACACTAAAGTATGAGTTTATGCAGAAATTATGTCCCGATTCCCCGAAGCAGTGTTAATGTATTGTGACATGAATTTGATGTAGGCAAACTGTTGGTACCACCTTTAAAGATAACATTAATGATGTATTCGAAGGTTGTTTTGAACACATTTGCTATAAGGGTGGTCCGGGACAGGCTTTCCCGTGAAATATTGGATTTCTAGAATGCCGGATATGTGTTCTGATGTAAATCAGGATCACATTCGATACAATTTTACCAGTCTTTAAATTGTAATGTATTTATTAGTATGTTCTACGAGTTTTATTAGTGTTCCTTGCGCGCACCCCAAATCCGCTCCCGGATAGCAAAAATGTTGATATATGAAATTAAAAAAATATATTGCACCTTCATTATATAGTCAATCGATTATCTTTGTATGAACAAATGTGTCAATGGAGATGTATATATAATCAATGTATATATAGTCAATAATTGTTTTATTGTGTTTATTGTGTTTTTTTAGAAAGAATGGGTTTAAAGCGGCCTGGACATAGTTTAACATATAGATTGTGTACATGATTAACTATTTTTGTTACTGTCAGGCCAAATATTGTTTATTTTATTATTTACACTGCATGTTAATTTCAAATATAAATATACTCGTGATATGCATTCGAGAAAAAACGCTGTTTAAAAGTATATTGTGTTTTCTGTAGGTAATTAAGCGTGAAGAACGCTATTAACTTTGTTTTAAGCTTTGCTTAACCTAAATGCAATCGATTATGTTGTCGACTATTCACAAATGACTGACTCTTTTCTTGAATTTCGCCCAAAATACTTTTAGCAAAAATATGATTGCATACATTTGCTACTAGAGGGCCCGGGGACTGCTGTCCTGTGAAAATGTCGATTTCTAGAATGCCGCATACGTGATCTGACGTGAATAGGGGACCAAATGCGATAAATTTTCCATACATTTAATAAAGTTTTGGCGAAAACTCAAGAGCAGCGTTGTTTATATGTGAATAAACCAGTTTCCTAAATAGGGCCTTTATGCTGATTAACCATTTAAAATATGACACCAATGATTGCTATTTGAATTATTAATTGATGTTAGAATATAGCTTAAACTAGTAGATGTTTTAGATGATTAGTACATCGAATAGAACTCTATCTATTTATAATAAACTATTTAATCTTTGCTTTTGGTCATTCTGTCTGTGAAATCCCCATAACCTCCAAACCAGAAAAAGTGTCAGTTTGCTTTAACTAACCCTAGCGATATTTTCCTAACACTAAATGCTGCTAGGGGTAAGACAGTATTATAAATACTAATTTACATAAAGTGATGCCTTATAAATGTCACAGTACACTGTAAGGCTAAAACACACAATAATATATATGCAAAAGATAATTTAACTATTTCGAAAATTGTCAAGTGTAAATGAGAGCGAGATTTGTGGGTCGGAGGTTTCCACCCCCGAGAATTATTTTGTATAGCTTAATATTTAAGGATTCCGAAATGTTTATATGAGTTTGCTTACTTTATAAGTAACATTAATTTAAGCGTTAGCTAGAGGAAATGGTGATATAATATCAAGACCATGTATTTTTACCCTCCTGATCGATACAGGTATATTTAAATAAAGATATAGTTATGAGCACCACTCCAGGTGAACCAGGCGAATTGTCAACGCTTCGTTTGATATTTTGTTACAAGTCTATTATTACTTTTTTCCATTTGAATCTTTAATAATTTGTCGATGTTTATTTTAAGCTCACCTGCGCAAAACGTGTTGTGGAGGGGGTTGCGTTAAACAGTTGCTCTAGTATCTTCTTGAATATTTAAGTCATTTCGTTTACTAAGCATGGATTAACATTTAAAATACACTTGAATTTAAATTAGCAGTAACTCCTTCCTGTCTGCATGCCAATGCTGCTGGTTTCTATCGACGAGTTATTTATCAAAATATTGAAGTTATTTACGAAATATAACTGAAAAAAACAATATATCAAATTTCAATTAACAGTTTATGTAAACGTGTGGCGAGTATTATTATAACAGTCTGATACTGTTAAAAGTACCTATGAAACATTTTTACCTTCGACTTTTATATAGTAACAGTTCCGGCCTACTATGTAGGTTCGCCACATCGCGAACGCGTGACGCACATACGATGCACAATCATTTTATCCAGGCATTACACTTGCAGATCAACATAAGAATGGCTAGTGAAATAATATTCCGTCTATCTAATTATTTTTGCCAAATAAATTACAGACATTATGTTACTATGTCGTAATACGTCAAATTCATCTCGGTCTGAAATTTAAATAGGCAAATAACAAGTATGAAAGCAAACACAAAACAACACACACAAACAAAATCAAAATCCTGTCGGAAATACATACGGCCTATTATCTCCATGTAGTAACTTGAAGATCTAGTTACATTTAAATGTCGGTAATTTATAGGGTTTAATAATGCCAAGTATAGGACATAATAACGTCATGACAGCAATGTATAGGGCATAATAACGACATGGCAGCAATGTATAGGGCATAATAACGTCATGTCAGCAATGTATAGGGCATAATAACGTCATGTCAGCAATGTATATGGCATAAACGTCATGACAACAATGTACATGGCATAATATCGTCATGACAGCAATGTATATAGCATAATAACGTCATGACAACAATGTATATGGCATAATAACGTCATGACAACAATGTATAGGGCATAATAACGTCATGACAACAATGTATAGGGCATAATTACGTCATGCCAGCAATGTAGGGGATATAATAACGTCATGACATCAATGTATAGGGCATAAAAACGTAATGGCAGCAATGTAGGGACAAATAACGTCATGACATCAATGTATAGGGCATAATAACGTAATGGCAGCAATGTATATGGCATACTATCGTAATGGCAGCAATGTATATGGCATAATAACGTAATGGCAGCAATGTATATGGCATAACTTAATGGCAGCAATGTTTAGAGCATAATAACGTCATGACAGCAATGTATACGGCATAATCGTAATGGCAGAAATGTATAGGACATAATAACGTCATGACAGCAATGTATAGGACATAATATCGTATTGGCAGCAATGTATATGGCATAAAAACGTAATGGCAGCAATGTATATGGCATAAGAACGTCATGACAGCAATGTATAGGACATAATAACGTCATGACACACAATGTATAGGGCATAATAACGTCATGCCACCAATGTATAGGGCATAATATCGTAATGACAGCAATGTATATGGCATAATAACATAATGGCAGCAATGTATATGGCATAATAACGTCATGACAGCAATGTATAGGACATAATAACGTCATGACAGCAATATATAGGACATAAACGTCATGCCAGCAATGTATAGGGCATAATACGTAATGGCAGCAATGTATATAGCATAATATCGCAATGGCAGCAATGTACTGGGCATAATAACGTCATGACAGCAATGTATATGGCATAATTACGCCATGACAGCAATGTATAGGGCATAATAGCGTCATGACAGCAATGTATAACATAGTACCACATGGCAGCAATGTATAGGGCATAATTACGCCATGACAGCAATGTATAGGGCATAATAACTTCAGGACAGCCATGCATAGGCATAATAACGTCATGAAAGCAATGTATAGGGCATAATAACTTCAGGACAGCCATGTATAGGGCATAATAAAGTCATGCCAGTAATGTATAGGGCATAATAACGTCATAGCAACAATGTATATGGCATAATAACGTCATGCCAGTAATGTATAGGGCATAATAACGTCATGCCAGTAATGTATAGGGCATAGTAACGTCGTCATAGCAACAATGTATATGGCATATATTAAAAACGTAATTTAAAGTCTTTGATAGCTCTACAACTGTTTATAACTTTAAGTACAGTCCTAAATTAAAACTTGTTTATAAAGCAATACTTTATAAAAAAAATAGCCTTTTTAGAATCACATGAATGAAAGACAAGAAATTGTGAAGAGAAATAAGGAAGTAAACACTGGTTACCTCCCTTACACTATTCATATTTCACAATCTACACAAGCGTGTACAGGTTAGACGTCACAATAAGTTTGTGGGATTGGGATTTGCCGGCATTTTTTGCCGATACTGTGCAGCGATATTTCTGTCATTTTAGCACTGGGGCACTACTACATAGCTACTTATTGGTGGAGGAAGATTACACTGTGGACTTAATTCTGGGTAGAACCACAGGAGCACCGCAGGTTAGCTGGAAAACCTCCCCACATGAAGGCTTTCGATCCGACCGGGACTCGAACCCACGCGGTAAGGGATGGGATGGGATTTGCCGGCATTTTTTGCCGATACTGTGCATCGACATTTCTATCATTCTAGCACAGGGGCACTTAAGAGGTGCCCTGGGACTGAACCCGGCCGGTCCATTATACTGACACTGACGAGTCAGGTGTAATGCTGTCCCCTTAGCCCGAATGTTAGAAGAAAGCCACTACTACTAACTTAAAAGTCTTTGGTTTGAACCCGCGACCTACCGATCCACAAGCCGACGCTTTACCACTTAAGCAATAGGTTTGTTCTCTACTCTATCTCGAAACTTTGGAAACAAAATGCACAATGACACAGCTATGATTGACCCTTTAACCACACATGGGTGAAAATAGCTATTCATTGTCTATCGTTGTCTAATAGACCCTAAAAACAGTGATTTTTATAACTTTAAAGAGGCTTTGCTTCATTGAAGACACATAGCCTCATTTTGCCAGTCGGTAACCCCCAAATTTCATTGAACTATATACTTCCGATAAAGGTGGATCAGTCCATTACTTTGCATAGGTGTTCAGTCGTTTTGCTTTATTCTACATTGTTTCCTCTGAAACCAAAAATTAAGATTACCTACAAAATAGGAAATCTGATGCCAAAACATTGCAATAGAGAAAATCTTAATTTTACGGCTTCTACTTCCGGAGGGTAGGCCCTATTTAGCGTAAACACCCCTTAATACAAGTTCGCTTACCGGCAATATTGAAGAACTGTCTTCAGTCAGGCCCGGATCCAGAGTTGTTTAATGAGAGGGGACGGAGGGGGGGGGGCAAAACCGACTTATACATTCATACATTCATTATATTGCTGTAGCTCTAGACAAAAGAGAGAGAGAGAGAGAGAGAGAGAGAGTGAGGGAGAGAGAGAGAGAGAGAAAGAAAGAAAGAAAGAAAGAGAGAAAGAGAGCGAGAAAGAGAGCGAGAGAGAGAGATGTTTCAAAAAGGTATTTTCATGGGTCAATGTAATTACAGAACATTGTGTTAATAGAATGTGATTTATAATGCTGTAGAATAAGTTAAAGCGAAAGCATAAGAAATGAAAGGAAAATAATGAAAGGGAGGAATTGGGAGTGGGGAATGAAGGACAAAAAAAGGAAATTATAGGCAGATTAATACGCAGAAAATAATGGAATCAGTGGAATGAAGGAATAGATAAAATATAATAATAATAATAATAACAACAATAATAATAAATGATTGAATAAATGAATGAATGAATAATATCACATTTATATAGCATTCTTTTCGTAGACAGTCTACGTTCAAAAGTGCTTTACATTACTTTGACATACCTATTTTTACGTATACACAACGAACAAAAATAAAGATAACAAATTAAATATCTATACAGTCTAAAAGCTAAGGAACAAAAATTGACTATAATATAAAATAGAAAGTTCAGAAATAAAACATGAATAATATAAGTGATAAATAATTTAAATCATAAAAAAGCGACAAAACATAATATATTAAATATCGAGCCCAATAGAATACACACGGGTATGAATAAGGAAGGCATGAAAAAGAAGAGGCAAAGTTAACAGATGACTATCTCTCCCCACCCCAAACCACGCTACAGCAAAAGTGGCAATCATCATAAAAATCATTTTTGGTATCTGAAAAACATTAAATATTATTAGAACATTTAAGCTTCTTATTTAATTAAAAACCATTTCGGGTTCAACGACATACAAACTTTTTTTTACTGTAAAACCATCCAACCTAAATAAGCTGAAATAAACAGAAGAAGTAATGGGATATAAAAAAAACGTAGTTTCCTCCCCTGATTTTCTACATCTTCCATTACGATAAATGCGGCCTAGCAAATCTTGTTTTTTTACAACATTTTCTTTTCAAATTTCTTTTAAAAATCTCAAGGTACTAGTACAACTTTGAAGTCAATATGTCGAGCCCCCGTACTGGTTTCAAATTACCAGCCGCAAAAAAAAAAAAAAAAAAAAAAAAAAAAAAAAAAGAAGCCGCTTTAAAGCAATACTATATGTTGAATTTTGAAAAGATAATTAAAAATACAAAAGCGCCGAACATAGCAGAGTTATGTACATATTCGAAATCTATGGCATTGTAACGTAGAACAGGCAAATTAAAAATCAAAATGGCAATTATATGGATAGGGAAACAAATAATCATAAACACCTTCAAATCATGTTACTAACAGAACAGAACATAACATAGTTCATTGACTTTGACTTAGGCACGTAGGCCCGTCGTGAGTAAACATGAAACACCTATACACAACATACAAAGAACTAGTACACATCTATGATAGCCGTATGTAACACTTTACAAAAATTGGCAATTAAGGTTAAGTCTATAATTTAGTCACCACTTAATTATGGTAATGAACGCTAATTAACTCTAAATTAAGACTTCAATGCTAAAATTTGGCAGAGGTTACTTAACTCTACAATCAAGGGATGGATCCAGAGGGGGGATGGGGATTTATCCCCCCACCCGCAAACAACAAGGTAAAAGAGTAGAGTTGTGAAAACACATACATGTAAGCTTAAAAATACTTGCTTTTAAAGTAAATTTTGTCTGTTGACTGTTTAGGTAGAAATTATGGTCCCTTATTGTGTATTTACATTCATACCCCCTCCCTCCCCCGCCCCCTACACCACCACGACCAACAAAATTTTCTGGATCCGCCCCTGCTATTAGCCTGTTATAGCGAGCCCTTAGCCCAAATACTGGGTGGTGGTACAGTTGGAGCCCTGATTACAAATAGATATTGTAAATGTATCATTATTAATGTTATAAAATCAATCAACACATTGAAACAAATATTAGGGCATATATAATAGACAGGAACCAGGCCCGGATCTCGGATTTTTAAACTGGGGTGGGGACGAAAACCAACTAGGACGGAGGCGGAAAATCCCCATCCGGTCATTTAAGCACAGGCGGAAATAATCCATTCTGTAAAATTTCATAGGCGGACAAGCCCCCCCCCCCCCCCCCGCAACTCCCAACCCCTCGTCCACGCTTTTTTTTCTGATGGGCGGAAAACCGCCACCCCGTAGTTTGTTCAAACGATGACGCTGACCTGCATTCCATGTGGTTCTGGGGATTTCTCCTTAACAACAACTATGTTTTAAGAAGGAGATCCGTCAGAATTGTTAAATGTATCTGATGCATAAGCGCATCTCGAACTAGGGGCCCTTGATAACTATGACGGTTGCACACGAAACGCGCTATTTACAGTGGCGGATCCAGGATTTCTGATGGGGGGGGGGCGTGAATTTTTAATCCTGTTTTGTCAACCAGAGCCATCAACATCAATAAATGCTTGCTAAAATAATTTAGTTTCATACTTTCCTAAGTTGTTTTACAATATTTGGGAGACGTTTTGAATGTTTAATATTTCGATACTATATATTAACAATAATATCATGGTGGGCAAACATAAGCAATTATGTTTTAGTTTCGCATTTAGCAGGCGCTGCCATTATTGTTGACCATTCAGGAAGCGTTAATTACAGCGGCAAGATTACGAAAAGACGCAGTGGAATGTTAAAATACGGGAAAAAATAGTGAAAGAGTGAACACCTACATGAACTGAACCCACAATGTGGTGTCGAGATATTTTTTGAAACTAGATCCATTTGTGTTTTACTATTAAATCTTGTATTTCATTGGAAATAATATGCTTATAAATAAGAAATATAAGTATTTACACGTTCTAACGTGCGTTAATAAATTTATTGTCCGGGAATTCTAAGGGGGGTGGGGGCGCATCCGACACCCACCCCCGCCACCCCCCATTTGATCTGCAAGTGATTTACCCAGGTAAGTTAAAACAGGTAAGTTACTTCACCTCATTATTGTGGTCTGTGTATCGGTTTAAAACTAGACCTCGTGGTGAAATAATTGATACAGTCCAGTCACGATTCTACGAATGTCCATCTGACATCCCACGTGTAGTGCGCCTTACAATCATTTTAAAATGCAAATGTTAATAATTGACCAAAGCATAAACTTACCGAGTAAACAATTTATAATACACTCATATAGTAATAAGCACGTGCAGACCTCATCGCTACCACAGTCACCAGTCACTTGACACGCTGTTCGTCATTTGTTGTCGTCTGCTTTCTTTATATTCTGATAGATTTAGATTGGAAGGGGATCGCTGAGAGCAAAATAAAAGTTTACAAATAGTTATTTAATGTGACGTTTATTGTAATGCAATTAAAATACATGTGCATGTATCTTAAATAGAATCGAACATCAGTGTAAAATAATACCTAGGCAACAGTGTGAAAGAGTTCAATGACTTTACAACATTCCTTTTAAAATGTGCACTTTTTTCCGGATCATAGATCTCCAAAATATATTTAATATTTATAAATATCAAACATTCGTTTGTGTGATGAATAACTAACAATTAGTATTTAATGGTCAATACATTTGTTTAAGAAGGGTGTCGATTGTGATTAATAGAGAAAGGGCTGCAAAAGGGTGCCGAAAGGAGAGAGAGAGAAAGAGAGAGAGAGAGAGAGACAGACAGACAGACAGACAGACAGACAGACAGACAGGCAGACAGACAGTGACACACAGGGAGAGACACAGAGAGAGAGAGACAGAGAGAGAGAGAGACATAGAGACACAGAGAGACACAGAGAGAGACACAGAGAAGGACAGAGAGAGGGAGAGACACAGAGAGACAGAAAGAGAGACAGAGAGAGAGACAGAGAGAACAGAGAGAGACAGACAGAGACACAGAGAGACAGAGACAGAGAGAGACAAAGACAGACAGACACACACACACACACACACAGAGGGAGAGAGACAGAGAGACAGAGACAGAGATAGAGAGAGAGAGAGAGAGAGAGACAGAAGAGGGGGTAGAGAGAAGAAATGTTAGAAGTTAGACTATGAACATATATAAACGGAAAGACAAACACATAGTATATAGACGAAATAGGGTGTACGCTAGATGAGCAAAGAGGCTTCGCTTAATCACTTAATCTTAATTAAGTGTTCATTACAAAACGAAACAACTAATTTACGTAATTAGTTATCAAAACTAATAAAACGCCGAAAACAGCAGTTATATACATTTTCGGAATCTATGGCAGATTTACACAATACGCTAATTAAAAGTAATTATTAATTATTTATGAAGACTCGTTTCCGTTAAAATAGTTATCTTTTGGTTTGAGATCTCCCGATCTCACATATGATTCTATGATAAATTCCATTATTATTTCTATGAAAATAACTACACAAAACCCTTAATTGTAAAAGAAATCAAATATTGGAATAAGGACAAAAGATAAAAAAGTTGAGATGGTTGTATCATCCTGTATATGTTTTGATGGGATCAGAGACGGATCTAGAAAATTTTGGCGGGTGGGGGGGAGGGTATGTATCAAGTTCCATTTAACTTTAGCACAGTTAATACTGGATATAAGTACACAGTTAGGGACCCTAACTTCGAAATAAGCAGTCAACGTACACAATTTACTATAAACGCTTTTTAAGCTTACATGTATGTGTTTTCACAACTCACTGGTTCAGCAGAAAAATTGAAATCTACATTTCAATCACCATTTGACTGGGGTAATAGTTGTACCTACATGTTCGTTTTGTTTCGATCGTATGGCCTACATACTGGGTGGTAATACAATTTGAGTCTCAGGTGATAGAGCGTCGGCTTGCGGATCGGGAGGTCGTGGGTTCGAACCCCGGCCGGGTCAAACCAAAGACTTTAAAGTTGGTAGTAGTGGCTTCCCTCCTAACGCTCGGGGCTAAGGGGACAGCATTACGCCTGACTCGTCGGTGTCAGTATAATGGACCGGCCGGGTTCAGTCCCTGGGCACCTCATAAGTGCCCCTGTGCTATAATGATAGAAATGTCGCTGCGCAGTATCGGCAAAAATGCCGGCTAATCCCAATCCCAATCCCAATCCCAATTTGAGTCTTCACTAAAATCTTCACTAAAATTAAATAAGTAGAAATTGTCAATTCTTATTAGCTAATCAACGAACGCACTGAAACATAAATTAAAGGCAAATGTTATGATAAAGCTGATGGGCGATAGTAAATAAATAAATAAACTAGCTTTGATGGTGGTGATGATCGGCTATTTAATAAGAAAGAAAACAAGGTTCTATAAGTATCGCATTATTTATTGAAAAAGTTAAAAAGGCACACGGCAAAGGTATTCTTATGCCAGTCGAATGTAAACATTACACTAAAACAGTGACGAGACATTATGTAAAATAAAGTAAACCCAACAGTTAGTTGTTCAATAATTGTTATGTAGACTGGTAAAAGTAATTGAACTGTTTAGAAATAGAAATAGAAGTGGCATAAATTAAATGAAATCATTTGTCCACGGCAGCTCAAAATATACCAATGCGAGTGTCGCAATAAACACTCAACCCTACTTTCAGACTCACACCCACTTTCACACTTCACGCTCAAACCCATATCCGCACCTACACATACTTTCACACTCACATCCACTTTCACACCCACTCTCTCACCGACTTTCACACATCCACTCATATCCACACCTACACTCACACCCACTTTCACATTCCCACCAACTTTCACATTCCCACCAACTTTCCAACCCACACCAACACTACCACACCCACACTCACGCTTTCACACTCCCACCAACTTTCACACTCACACCCACTTTCGCGGCCACACCCACACCCACACTTTCCCACTCCCAGCAACTGTAACACACTTTCACACCAACACTTTCCCACTGCCACCAACTTTCCCACTGCCAATAACTTTCCCACTGCCACCAACTTTCACACCCACACCAACTTTCACACCCACACCAACTTTCACACACACACACACACACACACACACACACACACACACACACACACACACACACACACACACACACACACACACTTTCACGGCCACACTCACACCAACACTTTCCCACTCCCAGCAACTGTCACACACTTTCACAATAACACATTCCCACTGCCAACAACTTTCACACCCACGCCAACTTTCACACACACCAACTTTCACACCCACACCTACTTTCACCAACTTTCACACCCACTGTCACACCCACACCCATTTCCACCAACTTTCACACCCACTCCCACCCACTTTCACACCCACACCCACTTCCACCAACGTTCAAACCAACACCCAATTCCATCAACTTTCACACCCACAACCACTTCTACCAACTATCACACCCACACCCACTTTCCCACTTCCACCCACTTTCACACTCCCACCCACTTTCACACTCCCACCCACTTTCACACTCCCACCCACTTTCACTCTCACACTCACTTTCATACTCCCACTCACTTTCACACCACTTACACTTACCTCATACATTCCTATCATCTGACAGCACCCACAAGTGGCACTGGTGGGATTCGAACCTACGACCTTCGGTATCACCAGTCAAATGCACTTACTACTGCGCGATTTGGAAATAATATTTAAGCTCCACACCATTTAAAGGCATCTCGAAAGGAATGTGGTATCCCACTGAGCCAGGCCCCCACATGCTATGACCAGACCTGCTAATTGCTGGTCATCACTGCAGGGAGTCTTTAGCCAACATAGTACTAAACTGTCACAGTAATACCTCTGATGGGTTAATGCAAAACTAAATTACCTGCTAGTATGGATGTGAGACAGTAGGCTAGTTTTACACAAAGCCACAAACATTATTGTTAGTGATAATGTGGGTTGTTTACTATATAATCCCTTACAAATTCTTTATTGCATTAATTACTAGGTGTCAATTTTGTAACTGCAAGATTATGTATTTATTTCATAGCTAAATATTTATTTTGAAAATACATGAGAGATACAAGTTTTAGTATTCAAAATGACTGAAGGACATTATTCTGACAATGAATGACTTTTTAAATTGCTTTTGTTAGAATCGTTTCGTTACATTTTACAAATCAAAATAAAATATAACTTTAAATATATATGAGAACTAAAAGAATGAAAGAAATAACAAAATGTATAAGAAATAACAAAATCAACCAACAAAGTAAGAAAGAAAACAAATAAAGATTTATATATATATATATATATATATATATATATATATATATATATATATATATATATATATATATATATATATATATATATATATATATATATATATATATATATATATATATATATATATTGGATTGCGTAATTGGTATATTCACAACTGTTTCCTTTACAAAATGAGAATGAATATGTTCAACCCCCAGATATAGCATACATACACTTGGATCTTGAACAATACCTGTGTGACAGACACATCGTTACAGACTGTGGCAGCCTGGCTTATCAGAAAACAGATGCCCTCACATGCTGGGTGGGGCAATAAATGGGGGGGGGGGGGTCACTTATATAAGGCTTTTGAGATCCCTTTAAATAGGTGACATCACAGTCCTTTCGCACCTTTTGTACTGCCTGTTATACAGAACAGAACATAACTGTGTTAATGTTATGTACATGAATAAACAAGAACAGTGTCGCAACTTACATGAAAATCGATTGATTATAGTTATGATGTTGCCAATCAACACCGTTATTGTAATACATGTTTAATATATATATATAGGGAGAGAGAGACAGAGAGAGAGAGAGAGAGAGAGACTAAGACAGACAGAGTGAGACAGAGACAGACAGACAGACAGACAGAGACAGACAGAGAGACAGACAGACACATAGAGACAGACAGAGAGACACAGAGAGAGACACACAGAGAGACAGAGACAGACAGACAGAGACACAGAAAGACAGACAGAGAGACAGACATAGAGAGAGACAGAGAGAGACACAGAGAGAGACACAGAGAGACAGACAGAGAGACAGAGAGAGAGACAGACAGACAGATTCAATAATGTCAAACAAGAAAATAATAACATACTATGTGAAAAATATTATTTCTACATGGCAATATTATTGATAAATACAAAAAAGTATAATTATGTCTTAATGTGAAGGCGTTAGATTAAGGTATTGATGTAAATTTACTGACATTTCTTGTTATAGCTGGGCTTATCAGTCAAGGATACCCTGTCAGGCAAGTCAGTAAGGTAGTATGAAGTCATGGTATGGATGGAAGACCAACATTTTTAGCTGCTATATAATGTAATAAGTTGTTAGTTGTAATGTGTAATGTAATTGACAGTATAATATGGCGAAGCTGTATGGCCTCGACAAAATAATATTGCCTGAGATGGTATTATGTAGCTTAAGGCAGTAAACTATGGTACTGTACTGTCTGGACAGTATATTATTGTCTGAGGTGAGGGGGTATAATATAGCTTGAAGCAGTATAATATGGTATACATGTATGGTTGGAAAATATATTATTGTCTGAGGTGGTATAACATAGCTTAGAGCAGTGTAATATGGTATACATGTGTGGTCTGGACAGTATATAATTGTCTGAGGGGGTATAATATAGCCTGGAGCAGTGTAATATGGTATAAATATATTGTCTGGACAATATAGTATTGCCTGAGGGGGTATAATATAGCTTAGAGCAGTATAATATGGTAAACATGTGTGGTCTGGACAGTATATAATTGTCTGAGGGAGTATAATATAGCTTAGAGCAGTATACTATGGTATAAATATATTGTCTGGACAATATAGTATTACCTGAGGGGGTATAATATAGCCAAGAGCAGTATAATATGGTATACAGATATGGGCTGGACAACATATAATTGTCTAAGGGGGCATAATATAGCCAGGAGCAGTGTAATATGGTATAAATATATTGTCTGGACAATATAGTATTGCCTGAGGGGGTATAATATAGCTTAGAGCAGTATAATAAGGTATACATCAATGGTCTGGACAGTATATTATTGTTTGTTTATTGGGTTTATCGTCCCACCAACAGTATTTCAGTTATCTGGAGACGGTTTATTATTGTTTGATTTTTTTAATAAAGCTTAGAGCAGTATAATAATGGTATACATGTTTGGTCTGGACATGCATATTAGAGGAGCCATAATTATAGAGAGTGGTACAATATGGTATACATGTATGACCTGGACAGTAAAATATTGCCTGATGGGTATAGCTTAGGATAGTATATTTCAGTCGTGGTATGGTATATTATGGTAAGAAGAGGCATAATATTGTCTACGAGTAGTATACTATGGTTTTAGAGCATGGTCTTAGGGCAGTATAATATAGTCTTAAGACATAATACATATATGTCCTGGACAATATAAATGACCATGGGGTAGTGTAATATCGCCCCTCAACAATATATTATAATATAATACATATATGAAATAGGGGTATAAAGATTTGCTTCTAAGACTCTTTGTCTTGAACATAAAGCTGGTTATGAGAGCAGCAGAAAGATATACCTGTAGACCTAGGATGAGATCTAGCATCTATTTACCTGCCAATAGAGGTAACATGCATGACCTGATGATGACATATATTGGCTGGATGGGTTCTGAGCCCACTTGAGGATGTGGTAAGAATAAAAGCATCTCCAAGATAGCGACCCTACCTAGAATAGTATATTATCACGAATGTCATGGCACTTCACATTTTATGAGATTGCCCCTGCCAACAGTGCAAGAATTGGAGAGATTTTTCAATTAAGAGTTAAGAAAGTGGTAAGGTGTTCTTGTTCTTGAGTCTTTGCACAGTTGGTCTGTACAGCAACTATAGTGAGCTGAAGATGCCATATCATCAGTTGTCCAATAATTCAAGGTAGACAAATGTAGACTAGCAAGAGAATCATTCAGACTGGACAGATCGTGTCAGCCAGCACAACAGTGCTGTACACAATGCAGAAAGTATGCTCTATCTTTATCGTTGACAACATTGGCAACACATTGACGGATGCCAAGCTCTAGGAACAGGTCGTTTACAGCAGTAAAGCAAGGTACAATGTAAAGAAAGAAAAAGGCCAAACATGGGCGGCCACTGTGAAGGGTCCTTCCGAATCCTTTTTGTGAAAGCAGAGCAGAAAGCAGCAACATTATCTCCAAGTCCATCAAGCTGGCGTCTACTTGCCTGCGATGAGTATACATGTACTATGGCCTGAGAGTCTATACTCCTGTCCAAGATGGGTACAGGATGGCCAAAGAGGGTAATATTTTGGATGATTTGGGTAACATATTGCATGAGTATACTATGGCCTAAGAGGGTATAATTTTGCCTGATTTAGGAATGGGATGGTGTGAGAGGGCATCATCTTGCCTTATTTGGGTATAGGTTGCCCTGAAAAGGTAAACATTTTGCCTGAGATGGGGATACCTTAGGCTGAGAGGGTATAAGTTTGCCTGATTTGTGTATACTTTGGCCTGAGAGGGTATACTTTTGACTAATTTGGATATAGTATGGACTGAGAGGGTTCAATATAGCGCAAGTGGATATTATTTGGAGTAAAATGGCATAAACTTGCCTAATAGGTGTGTAATTTGGTCGGGGGGACAATCTTCCCTAATTTGCGTATAGTCTTGGTCTGATGGACATATAGTATGGTCTGAGGGGGTATAGTATGGTCTGAGGGGAGTATAATACGGTGGGGGGGGGGGTAGTGAACTGGGGAGGTGTATATTTGGACTGAGGGTTATGTAGCATGGTCTGATGGGTCTATTGTATGGTCTGAAGGGTGTATTATATGATCTGAGGGGCATGCATACTATGGTCTGACGGGAGTATAGTATGGACCGAGGGGTGTGTATAATATGGTCTGACGGCAGTATAGTATGGACTGAGGGGTGTGCATAATGTGGTCTGACGGGAATATAGTATGGACTGAGGGGTGTGTATAATATGGTCTGACGGGAGTATAGTATGGACTGAGAGGTGTGTATAATATGGTCTGACGGGACTATAGTATGGACTGAGAGGTGTGTATAATATGGTCTGACGGGAATATAGTATGGACTGAGGGGTGTGTATAATATGGTCTGACGGGAGTATAGTATGGACTGAGGGGTGGGTGTAATGTGGTCTGACTGGAGTATAGTATGGTCTGAGTGGGGTATAATATGCTCTGTCTGAGGGGGTGTATATTAGTCTGATGGGTGTATAGTGTGGCACAAGGGGAGAATTATATGACCTGACGGTTGGGTGGGTCTTTTAAACATGGTTTCATGTGTAATGTTATGACTTAAGAGGGGTAATTGTCTGATGCGCAGGGCTATCGAGCATAATCTGTTATGAAGTGAATATACATGTAATATATAGACTGATGGGCATTTTACACAACCTGAAGGGCTACAACCTGGCGTGTGGTAAACAAAATATTGCCTAGGATGACTAATATGGTTAAGAAGACTATATATAATCAGACAATCTGAGTAAAATGGCCTGCTAGATTATAGCTTAACCGTTAAAAGTAAAATATTGACCTAGTACTTTAATTTGTCATTTGGGCCTATTATCTGTGGGCAGTAATCTGTCCTGAGGTTCTGAGCTATAAAGCGCTCATAATGTAATCTTGCACTGGCCACTAATATTTTGCACTGGTGGTATACTCAGGCACATTTCTCAAACCTTTCTCCAATGACTGTGAGTAGTATGTATCATTCAATTCATGCTGCAGGACATGGGACGTAAATTTGTAAATGTGTCTAGTATTAATCAATTACTGCCAGTAGTTCATTATTCAAAAGACAGTTATTAAGGAGTTACTTGTTACCTGTGGGGTTTACAGCTAGGTGCAATAAATAAATATTGTGTATCAAACTGTTTAGTTCCGAGTGGTAGAGCATTTGCTCAAAACTTCATTTAGTACGGTTGAATATACCTTGTCTTGGACACTTGTTGGTCTGTTGGTACCTTTCCTTTGCCATATAGTTGTACATTAAACACATAATGTAAAAAAACTAGTTTTAATTTCATTTTTATTTTCATCATCTGAATATTGTAAAACAGTTATGTCAGAAAATCTTAATAAATATGTTATATAATTGATAATTTTAGAATTTCATCAAATAATGGCAATTGGCTTTATTCTTTTTGACTGATGTATCACATGTATATGGATCAAATTGATTGGCAATGACACAAAACTAACAAGAAATGGCCAAGTACCTATTAATAATTACCATGAACATAACAGTGTCATACTTGTTCAACATACTGCAGTGTTGTATCTTGGTCAAATTCCTCCTCTTCGATCCAAAGCTGTATAACATTAATCAAATTTAACAAAAAAAATCACACAGTTACCAAAGCAATCTTAAAAAGATTTTTATTTACATATCACCTTTTATAAACATATATGCATGGCCTTGAGATAGTAATGTTACAACTGATTACATCATAAGATAATTTAAAACTTTAATTAATTTATGGTTGCTTTTAATTTTTGTGTGTGATACCATTTAATTATCAATACACTTTGCAAATGATAAAAATAACTAGATACAGATCAAACTGATAAAACCAATATGCATCAAAATGATGAAACAGACGTACAGAGGTGTAGACTAAGCCTGCATACAGTACAAATGACAAGTTCCTGACATAATCTCGGTTTCCTCAAAATGATCGACTTAACATCTGAAAAAGAAAAAAAATACATTGTTTAAAAACATAGTTATTTTCTTCTGAACAATGACATACCTCACATGATTAACAAACTCTGCAGCCCTAAACTGGATACTAATCTAATGTATTTAAACATAAAACAATGAAAAGTACTTAGTAGCTGAGCATAGATCTGTTAATCAGAAGGCATTTTAAAGAACCCATTTGGAAGTGATTTGATTGTCTTATCCTAAATGCTTATTACTGATTTTTATATGACACAAGGGGCTAAACGTATCATTATTGCCAATATTGTTATCAAGCTGATCACAAAGATAAAATATATATATAGTTAATATTCAGTGCTAGAGAATAGAACAGTTGGTGTGAAAACGTACGCGTTAAGATAGTTTATTCAACAAAAAATAAATAGAATAATACTTACAAGACAAATCTACAATTGCTGCCAATGTTTACTTTAAACTTTCAAACTTCGCGCTGAATTGTGATAATTTAAAATCGCATATTTTCGGCTACAATTTGCATGCTTTTAGAGTAATCTCCCTTGCCGCGCCCAGTGGCCAAATAGTCATTCGCGAACGAGGCAGCCACTTCCGTGTTTTAAACAAAAATGGTGAATTTGTCAGCCTAGTAGTGTAATTTTAATTATATATCATTCCTTCGCCGGAACTTTAACATAACTACTTGAAGTAACATCGTGTGCCTGTGATTGTGTTAAAATAGTTCAAAGTGACCTTCTAAGAGTGAGCATTTTCGGCCAGATCGAGTCACATGGACTAAGGTGGATTGTCGGTAATATTATAGGTGCAAATTCTTCCAGGTTGTGGCAAATTGTTTGCAGGATCCACTAGTGGTCCAATTCAAGTCAGTATGTTCTTTATTGGGGAATAAGATAACAAACGCTTTACATCTTTCGGCCTTTTTAATGTACTGCAAGTCGTGGCTGCAATCAGCTTAATTTCTTTCCTACAGATAGTTTCCACATTAGTTAAGATCTTGGCAGCCTTTGGTATGACTAAACAGCAAATAGTCACATATAGTCATCAATAGTCGAATGACTAAACAGCGTATAGTCGATTACAGGCTTATATATAGGCATAGGCTCCATGTTTTCGTATATTGTAAATGTTCTTTTGCATTAGAAAAAGGTTGGTTTGAGACCGAAATCTAAACAGAAATGTGCATAAAGAACGCAAAAACGGTGACAAATAGTCACGAATAGTCAAATGACTTAACAGCGTATAGTCGATTACAGGCTGTTATATAGGCATAGGCTTCATGTTTTCATTTAACATAAACATATTTAGTATAAATAAAAAAATGTTATTTTGCATTAGAAAATGTCTTTTCGTTGGTTTGGACCGAAATCTGAACAGAAATGTACATAAATAACGCAAAAAAAACGGTGACAAATAGACACGAATAGTCAAATTTCAGTAGATTCATTGTTCAAACTATACCTTTTGGATCTGTTTTAAGAAAGTACTTACAATGTTACTGTATTTGCTTGCTAAACATTTACATGACCTCAACGAAAATGTAATGAAGTGAATAAAAAAATTGCCGTAACAGCCACAAATAGTCGATCAAGCTGGCCCGTGGCCGCTCACAAATAGTCCTTTTTTGAACCTGGTCTAATATTTAAAATGCTGTTATATAGGCAAAGGCTCCATGGTTTCATTTATTGTAAATGTTCTTTTGTATTAGCAAAGTCATTTCCTTTGTTTGAGACCGAAATCTACACAGAAATGTGCATAGATAACGCAAAAACGGTGACAAATAGTCACGAATAGTCAAATTACAAAATAGCGTTTAGTCAAATTTCAGTATGTTAATAGGCTAAACAATATCATTTAGGTCAAACATTTTATTTTAAATTTTTATTTTAAATCTTTATTTTATATTGAACAAATTTGATGTATTTTTACAAACTTGGTTTATTTTAAACACACATGAAAATATTACCGAAAAGTGGCTCAACGGGTACAATTATCTACACGCAATACAGACTCTTCAGTACTCAAGGCAAAAAGTGAAATTAATTGACTCAGTTTTGTTATTAGCAAACTTTGTTTCATAAAAACTTTACATATTTTCTTATTGTCAAACGCATTAACCATGATTTATCCTACGTTTTTCTGGATTATTCCACGTAACATAAAACAAGACAATTTTCTATAAGCAAAACGTTTATTGGAACATGTACTGTTGATCAATCACACAAAGAAAACACAGCGTCTGAGACAATACGAGTAATTCAGGTATGTATAGTGCGCTACAATTATCATAACTGGTCGCTGTGATGCATTTCTTAAAAAAAGAATAAAATAATAATTAAAATGATAATGATGTTAATGAGGACGACTAGAGGAGGCACAGGAGAAAATGCAGAATTCGACACCACAGACATCCCCAAAATTGGAAGAAAGGCAAATTTATTTTTAGAAGGGGTTACAGAAAAATAAATTCAGTTATCTTAAAGTATTAAATACACTGAGGTTGTTGGTAATAAACGCTGATAAATCAGACATGTAGAATCAAATGTAAATCGGGAGTGGTTAAAATTGAACATGTGTGTATGTGCGTGTGTGCGCGCGTGTGTGTTTGTGTTTGTGAGTGTGCGTGTGTGTTTGTGTGTATGTGCGTGCGTGCAAGTGTGTGTGTGTGTGTGTGTGTGTGTGTGTTCGTGCGTATGTAGTTGGTGTCAAACGGCGACAATTGTATGAATACACACCTACCAACCGGGAACACCCACCAAACCGTGGACGTCCCCGGATGTACTGTTGCTGAAATCCGTGCATACAGGCATTTAAAGATAACATATGTAAAATTCGCGGATATCGCTGCATGTCCCCAGTTAACCACATCGGTACGGACCACAATATACACAACTGATTTGCTCATGGTATTACACAGGCGTCCCCGTTTATCTTTAGATCTTCTAAAAGACATACACTTTTAAAAGACATACACACTTTTACCAACACGTCCCCGTTTATGCGCTATATATTAAACAATCACACACAGAAGCAGCAACTGTGTAGCACTATTAATCCACTGATCAAGCACTGTTGTAATAGAGTAATAGTAATTGCTGTTGTTGATAGCTTTAGAAATACTTCATTACTGTTTAAATTAGGAATGTCGACGGTTAACCGGATAACCGGATAACAATTTGCTCTCCAGTTAACCGCATTAATTGCATATAACTTTGAAAAGAAATATTATCAATTGTACGTCTGTGCTAAATTCAAGTGTTATTCAAACAATTGTTGACAGCATTAATGAAATAAATATATCATAAAATCAAAATTGGGTCAACTCAATAAATAAATTAGCTAATTGAGACTAGACAAGATAGGAACTATTACATTCACCATATTATCTTTAATTATACAAGAGCAAAATATGGAAATATTTAACGCCTTCTTAAATTCGATAAACCAAAAGCAAACCAAAACTTGTTTAAAAATCAACAGGAAGTTATTTCAAAGGGAAGTTTACATGTGTATTTGATAATGATGAAACCGAAACTTAAATTTAACTTGGAGAAGGAAGAGGGAAGTATTTATTTTCCTTATGATGAAGAGTGCGCTATTGTTTCATTCATGACAAGAGATTGCAAGGATTAAAAGGAAACAAATAGGAACTTTTTCAACTTGAGAGGATCTGCATACATGTTCATAGAATACTAACAATGTTCAATGTGTGTAAAACTGATTGTGCCCAAATCCGTAGCTTATCAGTACTCAGGCTCCATGTAAAGGTGATATCCGACCATGTTTCTATTGCAAATACATGTCACGACAATAAACCTCTACGTTTAGGCATTTTAGAATGAAACGTATGAAATTGATTAAGTTAAGACGATTTAGTAAAATATCCGTAGGTATAAGTACAGTATTCATAGGCAATACAACGTAAGTCATGAAATATTTCATATGAGTTTTCATCATTGTCTTATTAATTTTAAGACGAAATGTGGTATCCTGCTAAATATCCTCTCTGATCTAATTTTTTATGCCATATTTGAAAAACCAAAACAAGTTTTTAAGTAAAACATTCCTCATACGCTCTCGTTACTGTAAAACTATAATATATATACTTTACAAATGTATATCAAAATAATATAATCTCGTCCAAATCTCGTGCGTTTAGTAGATTGATGATTTTCCTTTTTGGTGGTAGATATTTCTCCGCATTGAAAGGCAGCGGGATTACATTAAATGTTGTTCCTGGCCATAGTTTTGTCCAGTGTTGTGAATAGCATTCCATTGTGTGCATCGTCTGTCTTATTAAATGTTTCAATTCCTTTGTTACTACACACCTACTTCTGGATTGAGGTATATATATCTGTAACAGCTAGTTTAGATGACGTAGGTCTTTCTGCGCACGTAGACAGGTTTTTCCAAAATTAAGGTAGACCTGTCAACGCGCTCAGAGATGGACTTGCGCACGTGATGTCTTTTGTAAAAGTCGTTACTTTATATTTGAACGTATTTTAAAGGTAACTCGCCGCTGAGATGACGAGCGCATTTACAGTTATATACATAAAGGTACAAAAATATGATATCAAGTGCAGACTTATTCTGGTCTATCCAGGACATTAAACAAAATATCAGTATATGCATGATTTATATTGAACTGGGTCTTACGGCGCACATCGACACCGCCAACAGTTAAATGGTACGTTTGGACAAAAAAAAAAAACACAACGTTTATACGTTGTTTAGTCATTCGACTAGTCATATAACTTTATTGTGGTCGACATGTCGCCTTAATTTTTTTGCAGCTGAGTTCGAATAGTCTTTGGGTTGAATAGTCACATACCCAGCAGGACATACTTCTTGTTCTTGCAGCACAGACTTTATTGTACATATCGTTTGAAATCTTGTGTCAGGTAGTAAATATGGCAACTGCAATTGATGCAGAGAAGTGGTCGGATGAATATAAAGATGCTAAGTGTTCCAATTGTGCCAAGAAGAAAAAAGACCAGATTGCAGATTATTACTGCTATGACTGCAATACACATATGTGTACATCTTGCTTAGGATCTCATAATGATTGGAATGTAAACCACAATGTAGTGAAAGGACAGGGAGACAACAAAGATGTGCTGACTGAGAAATGTGGGAAACATCCTGACGAATTAATAACGTTGTACTGTCGCCGGCACGACAAACTGCTGTGTAAAAAATGTCGCCTCTTGGATCACAGGTCAGTTATCTTACCTTAAAGGTGGTTTCCAACAGTTTGTATCTTATGCATGAATCAACACCTTAACCCAATTCTAAGGAAGTTGTGCCCATCCTGCATGAAATCTTGGATGAGTTCATAACTGGGTCATGTGGGTTCAAAAGATAGGTCACTAGGTCAAATCTTACAAAAAGCTTGTGAACACACTAGATAAAAGGATAAAATGTATTCGAGCTGGGCTGAGCGCTGGTAATTGACCCTAAGCCCAAATAATGGTGTTGGGGCCTAAAGGCCCTCAGGGTCGTTATTCTGCCACCAATCATCTGCTTCGCTGTATATTTGTATTTGATTGATGACTAATCTGTTTAATGTAAAGACAAGGTTAAACAAATGTCGTAATATAGACAGAGACTAATAAGGGTCAGTTGAAACCCTGGTTTTGCAGTGTTTGACATGTAGAGTAACTAATTTCATTACAATTTTGAGCTGAGAACAGAGTGGCAAAAGTATGTTAATATTTAATTCAAAAGAATACTGTCTTATTTGAAGTTGACGCCAATTGTGTTGATGTGTGGCAGGTCTGTATTTGATAAGTAGACTCGCCGACTTGTAAATTTTCGTAAATATTGTGCCATTCACCAGATGGGTTACGATTATACTCATGGGCAAACTATTTCATGTGTGTCTTCCAGCTTTTCATGTGTGTCTTCCAGCTTACATGCAGTGTGCAGACTGTTCTGCCCAGACATGGGTCTTGAATTGTGCTCCACATTACTATAATGACCACAGTCGGGTTGCTGCGATGTACTTCAATGACATTTCCTTTTCATTTCTTTTCAGGACGTGTCAGGACACCCAAGACATCAGGGAATCCTCAGATGAGCTCAATGCTATTCCTGAGTTACAAGCAGTCCCTGCACAGTTAAAATCGGCTCTGGACAGTATAAACAAAGCTATTAAATTATTAGATGAACATCTGGCTAATATTACAAAACATGGAAACAGTTTCCTTAATGATATGGAAGCATATGCAAAGAAACTCTTGTCCCGAATCGAGGAGCTAAAAGAGAAAAGTAAGAAGGATATCAAAAGTAAGCAAGAAGAGCTTCTTGCAGTCACCAAACATCATCGACAGGCGTGTGCTTTAACTAAAGACGAAATAAACCAGTGTTTAGACAAAATTACAAAGTCAAAAGAGTGGAAAGCCAACATGTTTGTCCTTAAAAAGAAGGGTCAGACAATTGCTCCAAAAGTTGATGCTCTTTATAAGGAGTCCGACAGACTAATAAAGGGACACCAATTCGACTTCATGACAGAAATGAAGATATTTAACTCCCTGAGCTGTTTCAGTTCCCTTGTTACAGAAGTCAGCACAAAGGCACAAGGTATCAGCTCACAGGGTGCTGTTGGAGGTGAAGCAGACATACCAGTACAGGAAATAGTAAGGAGTCCAGCAGACCGTCAAGTAGAGAGACCAGTGGAGAAACGGGGAGATAAGCCAGTGGTGAGACCAAAAAAGAAACGCATCAATGTCAAGATACCAAAGGATAAGGAAACATGTGCCAGCTTTGGTTGCTGTACTCTCAGTGATGGAAGTCTGGTGGTAGCTGATTTCAATAATAGTAGACTGAAGCGTATAGACCCATCAAGTAGCATGGTGACCAAGTTCTGTGTTACAGATAGCAACCCAACAGATGTATGCTGTATTGGTCCACAAGAGGTAGCAGTAAGTATACTTTTTGTGTCTCTTTGGTGATTTAGTTTGGATGTATACTATCATGTATTATATCGACTCTAGATATTCCTACAATAAAATAAATTTAATTAAAATAAATATAAGCAAACAGTTGCATGTGCATGATTATTGTAATGACGGGTCTGGTCAAGTTTATTTTATATAACAGCATTCTCCACAACAAGCTTCAGGTTTAGACATTGGATTTTGGATCAGAGGCTCCCACATTCAAATCCCTTTTGAACCCCCAAACATACCATGCAATGAAAGTCCTTCAGCAAGACTATTTTCTGCACAGTGCTGTGTGTACTTAGTACCTAAGTACTGGTTCTACCCAGAAAGTGGGCAGTTGGAAAAACTTTTCCAACTGACTGTAAACAATTTTTTTTAAACTAAACCAAAATTATATATATAAATATATCCTTATATTTGAGATTAGCAAGGGAGCTATACCCCAGCCATTTTAACGACTTAGGTATGTCGCAGCCCGGGATCGAACCTAGGGCCTCCTAGAGTCGGTCATCTACCAATGATGTTACTAGGTCCAGTAGGCCCACTTGAGGCAACCCATAAGATCTGATTAAATATTGTCAAAATGCAAAACATTAAATGGGTTATTTAAGTCCCTCTTAGGGATTTGGGGTGGGATTTGCCAGCATCTTTTCGGATACTGTGCAGCGATATTTCTATCATTATAGCACAGGGGCACTTATGAGGTTCCCAGGGACTGAACCCGGTTGGACCATTATACTGACACCGATGATTCCGGCGTAATGCTGTCCTCTTAGCCCCGAGCGTTAAGAGGGAAACCACTACTACCAACTTTAAAGTCTTTGATTTGACCCGGCCGGGGTTTGAACCCGCGACCTCCTGAACCGCAAGACGACGCTCTATCACCTGAGCTATTTCGCCAGTTGGCCCCTCTTACCTCAAAAGTAATATAACAAATACAGAGAAAAGTGCCATCTTCATTTTACACTGAATTGGCTATGTTTCTCACTGTGATAATTAATCGGGTACAGATGCCTTTCAAATAAATTAAGAAGAAAATAAAATTGCCCATTTAATAAAAGTGATTAAATAGCTAAAATAGAAACACAGATCATTAGAAAATGTCCTTTTCCAAAGGAATTGTTTGTGTTCTTAGTGGTTTGTTCATACTGAGAAAGGAAATACCATGTCATGTGTTTTAGCTCACCTGAGCTGATGCTAATTAGGAGATGTACATTTGTATGGAAGGTGATATCCGCCAATATTCTAATTACTATTTCTAACTTTCAATACACGGATTTGTCACTTCAAATGTCATTTTGTAAATTGCAACACCATGCATGCTAAATACCGCTATCTAATTACATCATAACCTTCATATATCACATGAAAATGTTCACATTTCATCATAACATTTGAACAATTTCACATTTCCCGCATATACAATTTACAAGTTAAAAATTGCGGGGCGAATATCAGGAATACATTTTACATTTCTAGAATCTAATTTACAAGTTACTAATCTAGAGGCTCAAATCTCTAATGTAAAATGTACACTGCATAACACCACTTTAACATTAGGACTCAAGCGGGCGCTTCTAACAAGGGAATGTCCATCTATAATTAGAATGTACTGGTCCGCGTTCGTGTGTACTTTCAAGTTGTGAGTTTCTTACCGACAGAATCAGACACATGTGCTATTTATTTGTTTTAGGGTTATTATTCTGTATTTAACTGGTGATCATGATATGACTATATGAACTGTATGAATTGGTTCAAATGCTATTTATGTATATTTTAATGTCTCAGGTCTGACAGTCACTACCACGCCCCCCCCCCCCCCCCACACACACACCTCTATTGTTCCACCCTCTTTCATTTAAATGCATATATCCTGATATAATCGGACTGACACGACCTTGCAAAATTCTGTTACCGGTACACTGTATTGAGTTCGAACCCAAGACCTCCACCGTAATCAGATGCTCTACCACCTGGTCTACCCGAGCTTTTAACCTTCCTTATTTTTAGCCAGGCATCAACTGGACACAACCACCAGTACCTAGCCTGTTCCTGCTTCATAGGGTTCTCTGAAGAACCCTTTCTGATGCCACTAAAATTCTGGAAAAATCCCATTACCGAGGGCGGGGGTCGAACCTAAGACCTCCTGCCTTGAGGTAAGTGCTCTAGCAACTGAGCTACATGGGCACCTGACTCTAGGGAATGCATACTCACGACATCGCGTACCCCTGTTGATGTAGTTAAATTCCAATGCATTGTAAACAAATCCGTATGCGAATGACATAGTATGTTCTTCTGGAAACGTCCGATAACAAAAACTTGTATGGTAAAATTACCTGCAGAATTTTAATATACACATTAATAACTACTTTGGGCAAAAGGTAACTTGTTCAATTTGACGCCAAATAACGTTGGCTGTTTTCTATTGTACTAGTATCTCATTTGCAGAATTATTTATGATTCCGTTTAATATTAAACTTATGATATTCCGTTTTATTTTTAGTTAAGTGACGTCCATATTTATGTGGTACCGCCACCTAGCGACTGAGTATTGGCAATTCTTAACTTGTCCATTAGTAATTTGTGACTTGAGAATTGTGACTTTGAGATTTGTAACTTGTTAATTGTAAACGAACATAAAATTTGTGACTTGATAATTGTGACTTGAGATTTGTAATTTCCAAATTGTATACGAGAGATGTGAATTAGATACATATAAAAACGAACTTGTTTGTGCAAACAAAAAGCAAATTTAAGCATATGCAGTGTTGCAATTTGCAAATTAGAAATTAAAAATTGGCGGATATCCCCTTCCATACATTTGAATCACTGTTTGCATACTTGTACGCGGAATTGCCTGATTTTATTGTAATGGTAACAAAAACTATTTTAGGTACCAGAACTGTGATTGAACTTGTGGTCATTTATAGTCATAATTGTGGTATATTCAACACAAAATAGGACAAATCATGACACGTAGGCAAATTTTACCGACCAGTATTCGAGAAAACAACCAAATGTTCTTACGTTATAGTATAAGAATAATTAACATTTATCATCAGGTAAACAGACCAAGTCTGATTACCGATTGTTCTGGCTGAACATATTCAAAATATGTCATATATTCATACCCCACGTGACGTATTTGAACCAACGTTACAATTAGATTTCCGTCATACGGCGTGCGTTCGGGAAGACAGGTGAGAAGCAGATGTGCGTTAATTTCCAAGATTGATATATTATATTATACATAGGAACCTTATGGGTAGTGCAAGTTTTGGGTCGCTATGGGTGTCCGTCTGGTCAAGGTCACTGTTGCAAAGAATATATTTTTCAATATTCTGTCATAGTAGCGCTCTTTTTGGTTAAGGAAGCATGGCCCTGGTAAGCGGAGAGACTGTGAGATAATAAATGGCGGTTTCTATTTACAAACACACGCGCAGGCACACACGCACAGTCGCGCGCGCACGCATACACACTGAGTGCAAAAATCAAACATTTTTTTACTAAAAATGGCAATTCAGAAAAAAGAAAACAAGTGAAAATAATAATCCCGTTCGACAACCTTACACATTGTATGCAGTTCCGCCCAATCTACGCCAATATGTCAATCTGTTATTGAACATCTGAGTGCTTTGGAGTAGTGTATTAATTGAAGGTTTAAACAACATGAGGACAATAGCAGTATATTATTAAATAGTATGAAAATAGGCTACGTGTTAAACAAATTGCCCACATGTACTGTGCTGAATTTTTATTTTTTATTTTTGAGACCTTTTTCCATTGATAGGAGATAATAATACGATACCACTTCGTACTGCCCTATATATGAAGAAATTACATAAACATGTGGTTTACAATGCTAATTGTTAGAATTCTCCCTAAATAACTACACAGTATATACATTTAATTATTGTCTCACGGACTTGAGATATAGTCCGGCAGATTGAACATCTACATAGATTCAAACCTGAATGGTGGTATCCAACAGTTTGCCTATATTTAATATACATAACAATATTTGACCTCTGTTTGGGGTATTTGTGCATAATTTCTGAAGAACTTTAGTATAAGCTTTGACAATTTTCAACAGTATCTTAATTTGGGGGCAGTAAAACTCGTTAATCAACACTTAAAATGTTCATTCTTTTTAAATCTATAAATATGAACGATTGGGATTTCGACATCACAGCGGATGTTGTGGATGAGCTAAAACAGGTGGTCACGTGGTTGTCTTGGTTTAGAAATGGCTGTGCAGCGTGGCTCAGATAGAAAAATTAATACATGTTTGTAATGACGACTATGGCATTACGGTACACATTTCAGACAGGTGTAGGACAACAGTTAACAGCATTTAGCGGGATCTGTTCAGGTAACAATTGTTTATAAAGATGTTTAATGAAAATATGTTGTCAAAACTGTCGGATACCACCTTTAACATCGGTTCTTTGCTCGACAAAGAAGCAATTTTAGGCGCGATATTATTTAATTTGGCCCCCTACCCCCCACCCCGGCACATCAAAAGCCCAGCTACGCCCCAGCATTATAGTAATATATATCATCACGACATACGGTAAACAAAACGCACTATCCCTCGTGGTGTGCGATACAAGTAATACAAATTAAAATTTGCTTGATTTTTCCTCCGAAATTACACACATTGATCATAAAGTTATATGCCGAACACATGATATCGCGTAAATGTGTACATACAAACTTTTGTGCACATTCCATTCGTCTCGTGACAAAATATGACGTCATAAATATTTGAAAAAATCAACAAGTTGAGCGTTCATGAACTTAGTGAGATGGATTCTGCGAGGTCTGGAGGAAAGATGTGTAAAGATATCTTGTTAAGTATAAGTTTGAATATTCTAAATATGCTTTTTAATATATGCCTTTTTAAATTGCTTTATGCTTAAGTTTGGTTAAAATAATGTTTGAAAACCACGGTTATGATTTTAGATCTCTGTTTCATGTAGATGACTAGATCTAGACACAATTCATTTTGCACAATAGCTGTGAGTTTACCGTAAATTCTATCCGTTATTGATTCAGAAAGCAAGACGTAACTACATTAAACTCTATTCTAAATGTTGATTGTCTTTTAATTAAACTGTTACAAATAATTTAACGTAGTCCTATAAATAACCATGTTTTTACGTTTCCACACTTCAGACCCAAGTGACGACTTTCCACCACGATACTCAAGCTTAACAGAGCCAGGAGGACAGCGAGTGTAACCAAAGTGTACATATTTGTATTTTGGGGTTATTGAGTCGTAACTGTATTTGTCTTATTTAGGCCAGGCACTAGCAAGCTGACCGACTATGAACGACTGAATATTGCCATTTTTTCTAGCCATTGTTTACATAATTGTCTTTCTAATGTTTACCTGATTTACATGTCTATATTTGCAGGTTGTTGTGTGGATGACTGTCAGCCATGTTTACTCCACCACAAATTGATCGAACTTGTGCGACGACATAAAGGCCTGTATTCACCAAGCATTTCTTAACGGAAGTCACGACTTGAGAGCAAGTCACCATTTTATACCAAGAAAACTAAACTTTTGTATGGAGTTAAATTGTGAGTTTAAGCTCAAAGTATCAAAGTTAAATTGTCATGCAACATTTTCAAACTTATAGCTGACTATACGCTGAAGATATTGCGAATTAAAATATATTACTTTACCAATTCTTACTTAAGAATGGTTGGTGTATACGGGCCGAAGACTTTATTAATGTTCTGTTTCCTCTCACTCTATTTTCAGGTTGCATCATTTACGACTATGGACGCTGACGTGTATTTTGTCACCAACACAATCTGTACATTTACAATGTTTTACTCTGGTCTACATTTCTGTATTTCCAGGTTGCCATTGGTTCTACCCAAGTCCGCGTGTACAACACAGTCAGTCTGACCAGGACACGAACCGTCAAGTTGGGACATAAGACCGGCAGTATCGCTTGTCATGGCGGACTGCTGTACTGTGCTGCTGGGTGGTCTCTGTGGGGTGATACCATCTTGTATGTACACGACGTGAGGAGTGGCAGGAAGCTGAGGGAGATCTCCAAGGACACCGACGGCCGGGAACTGTTCTCTGACATCCGACACATCGCCGTGAACAGTTCCGGCGACCGACTCTATGTGGCTGACAAAGAGAGAGGTCTTGTATGTGTCGGCATGGACGGGAGGGAGATATTCTGTCTCTCCGACAAGGTTCTCGGACTGTCTAATGCCCGGGGTGTGACCACTGACCATCACGGTCACGTGTTTGTCTGCGGACATTTCTCACAGAACGTAGTCAAGGTGACCGAGGATGGTCACGTGGTAGGTCAGATAGTGTCCGAGGAAGATGGGATCGTGTGGAGTCCATACTGCCTCAGTTATGATGTGAACAGGAGTTCCTTGTATGTCGGTGGGTTGGGCAGTGATCAGCTTCTGATGGTGGAATGGAAGTAAAGTTTATATTAATTATTGCCGGACATTTTGTTTTCCATTCAAGTTTCTCCTTTTGTTGCTGATTGCGACATTTTGTGATTTTGTGAACGACTCGTTATAAAAGTGGAATTAAGTCAACATTTTAGGAAAACAATCTTCCATCGACATTTTGTTTAGGAATAAAAGGAAATTAAAACGTGTGTTTGAAAATCTGTACTTCTGTAAATGTTACAGATAAGTATGTTGTTGATGTATTGTTGTATTTCCATCAAATATTTTGTACAAACGTTCCTATAATTAAAGTTTATTTAAATTCAGTTTGATGTTTTCATCTCAGTTCGCCATGTTTGTATATTTTACATCAGCATCAAAACAATGACGTCATTAATCATAACAATATGACGTCATCACACGCGTATAATACGTTTTCCCGCAAAATCAACAAAAAGACGCGACGTCTTCAATACATTACTGCAATGCTGAATTATTTGGCATTTATGTCAGATTTCTTCAGAATTTAATCAATTTTCAATTAATACATTCATAATACTACTGACATTTTGGTTTAATGCATTGTGTTATCATTCGTGTCACATGTGGTGGTATGTAATATGTCCGGCAGTTGTTATATAAACAATCGGCAATAGATTTTCAATGTTATTTTGTTGAAACAATTGTAGCCGTGACCACCAAGTCGTCAATTTTAGTATATAATGTATAGTCTCTAGTTATTATTAAAATATTTGTAATAAATAAACTTTACAAACAATTAACAACTACGAGATGCGTGGTTCAGTTAGAACTCTGCATAACTGTTTTATCTGCAGAATCAAATATCAGTGACAAATGTTGTAAAAAAATTTAACATATTGGGTAGATCTGTGACAAGTTGATTAAGAAGATAAATGTATTGTTCAGTGCTTCTAAAGAGATATGACCAGTTTATAATTCAAATCAAAATTGATCATTCATTCAGTTATGTAAATCGTAAAATAACGATCAGAAATTGCATAAACAATTTCGACTAGGGCAATTTACGCGGAATTTTATATAAAGCTAGAATTTTTACAGTTGTTACAGTTAAAATATTAATTTTCTCCATATGACTATAAACACGATCATTTATGTGCTGTTAAGAGGCATACCCCACCCCACTTAGACATTTATAGAACGTTTGTAGGTGCGTTTTCCAAAATCTCGGAGTGGAGTGGGGTGTATTCGATAATATTGCATTTAAACATCAAGTAACATTTGTGTCAAGATAATTTGCAAGAAATGCATGTTTCTGTTTTGATTCAATAATCGATGTTTATGCAGGATTACCTGCTTTTATGTAACAATTCTGTTTTACCTATCATTGCATATCCCAAATTGTGCATGATTCCATGTGCGGATCTAGGATTTTACCCTGGGCGGGCAAGAACTTTTTTCAAATGTTTAAACGACCTCATTTTTATGATTTGTGGATTTCTTAACACGCCAATGGAGTGTTTTAACAATATATGCAGTCTTCAAAGCCGTCTTTACTTACACTAAAGTATGAGTTTATGCATACCTTTATACCTTTAAAGATAACATTAATTATGTATTTGAAGGTTGTTTTGAACACATTTGCTATAAGGGTGGTCCGGGACAGGCTCTGCCGTGAAATATTGGATTTCTAGAATACCGGATATGTGTTCTGATGTAAATCAGGATCACATTCGATACAATTTTACCAGTCTTTAAATTGTAATGTATTTATTAGATATGTTCTACGAGTTTTATTGGTGTTCCTTGCGCGCACCCCAAATCCGCTCCCGGATTAGCAAAAATGTTGATATATGAAATTAAAAAATATATATTGTACCTTCATTATACAGTCAATCGATTATCTTTTGTATGAACAAATGTGTCAATGGAGATGTATATATAATCAATGTATATATAGTCAACAATTGTTTTATTGTGTTAATTGTTTTTTTAGAAAGAATGGGTTTAAAGCGGCCTGGACATAGTTTAACATATAGATTGTGTACATGATTCAAACTACTTTTTGTTACTGTCAGGCCAAATATTGTTTATTTTATTATTTACACTGCATGTTAATTTCAAATATAAATATACTCGTGATATGCATTCATTCGAGAAAACGCTGTTTAAAAGTATACTTGTTAGATTGTGTTTTCTGTAGGTAATTAAGCGTGAAGAACGCTATTAACTTTGTTTTAAGCTTTGCTTAACCTAAATGCAATCGATTCTATTGTCGACTGTTCACAAATGACTGACTCTTTTCTTGAATTTCGCCCAAAATACTTTTAGCAAAAAATATGATTGCATACATTTGCTACTAGGAGGGCCCGGGGACTGCTGTCCTGTGAAAATGTCGATTTCTAGAATGCCGCATACGTGATCTGACGTGAAAAGGGGACCAAATGCGATAAATTTTTAATACATTTAATAAAGTTTCGGCGAAAACTCAAGAGCAGCGTTGTTTATATGTGAATAAACCATTGTTTCCTAAAGAGGGCCTTTATGCTGATTAACCATTTAAAATATGACACCAATGATTGCTATTTGAATTATTTAATTGATGTTAGAATATAGCTTAAACTAGTAGATGTTTTAGATGATTAGTACATCGAATATAACTCTATCTATTTATAATAAACTATTTAATCTATGCTTTTGGTCATTCTGTCTGTGAAATCCCCATAACCTCCAAACCAGAAAAAGTGTCAGTTTGCTTTAACTAACCCTAGCGATATTTTCCTAACACTAAATGCTGCTAGGGGTAAGACAGTATTATAAATACTAATTTACATAAGTGATGCCTTATAAATGTCACAGTACACTGTAAGGCTAAAACACACACTAATATATATATGCAAAAGATAATTTAACTATTTCGAAAATTGTCAAGTGTAAATGAGAGCGAGATTTGTTGGGTCGGAGGTTTCCACCCCCGAGAATTATTTTTTGTATAGCTTAATATTTAAGGATTCCGAAATGTTGACTTGTAACTCCTCAGCCTCTCAGTGCATGAGTTCGAGCTCCGGTCGTGGATGTTTTCCAGCTAACCTGCAATGCGCAGTGGTTCTACCCTGTCACAAGTCTATGATCTAGCTCCACCAGTAATCAGCTGGATGTCGCCCCTTGCTGAAACACTAGATAGTTCATATATCTGGATATGCAATGTCCGGCTGCAAATCATTAGGCTGTCGTCGAAGACGAGTAAGGATTAAAACCGATCAAATAAGTCTACTTCAAGTCCTTTTCACGCACAACAGCTCCAGTGTAGTAATATAGTCCTTTGGCACTTTGTAGCCATTACACACGACATCTTTTGCGAACTAATCAATTTAATCTTCGAATTGTAAACAAACATCAGTAAACAATGGCTTTACCACAAATATGGCGGACCGCGTTGCATGCTGGGAAATGTGTGACGTCACACGATAACCATCTATTATCTCCATGATGGTAACTTGAAGGTCTTAGTTACATTTAAATGTCGGTAATTTATAGGGTTTAATAATGCCATGTATAGGACATAATAACGTCATGACAGCAATGTATAGGACATAATAACGTCATGACAGCAATGTATAGGACATAATAACGTCATGACAGCAATGTATAGGACATAATAATGACATGACAGCAATGTATAGGACATAATAACGTCATGACAGCAATGTATAGGACATATAAACGTAATGTCACCAATGTATATGGCATAATAACGTCATGACAGCAAGGTATAGGACATAATAACGTCATGACAGCAAGGTATAGGACATAATAACGACATGGCAGCAAGTTATAGGGCATAACAACATCATGACAACAATGTATATGACATAATAACGACATGGCAGCAAGGTATAGGGCATAATAACGACATGGCAGCAATTTATATGACATAAAATTGCCATGACAGCAATGTATAGGACATAATAACGTCATGACAGCAATGTATATGGCATAACAACGTCACGACAGCCATGTATAGGGCATAATAACATCATGACAACAATGTATAGGAAATAATAACGTCATGACAGCAATGTATAGGACATAAAAACGTCATGTCAGTAGTGTATAGGACATAAAAACGGCTTGACAGCAATGTATAGGGCATAATTACATCATGGCAGCAATGTATAGGGCATAATAACATCATGACAGCAATGTATAGGGCATAATAAAGTCATGACAGCAATGTATAGGGCATAATAACATCATGACAGCAATGTATAGGGCATAATAACATCATGACAGCAATGTATAGGGCATAATAACGTCATGACAGCAATGTATAGGGCACAATAACGTCATGACATCAATGTATAGGGCATAATAAGGTAATGACAGCAATGTATAGGGCGTAATAACGTCATGACAGCAATGTATAAGGCATAATAACGTCATGACAGCAATGTATAGGGCATAATAACGTCATGACAGTAATGTATAGGGCATAATAACGTCATGCCAGCAATGTATAGGGCATAATAACGTCATGACAGCAATGTATAGGGCATAATAACGTCAAGGCAGCAATGCATAGGGCATGATAAGATCATGACAGCAATGTATAGAGCATAATAACGTCATGCCAGCAATGTATAGGACATAATAACGTAATGACAGCAATGTATAGGGCATAATTACGTCATGACAGCAATGTATAGGGCATAAAAACGTCATGCCAGCAATGTATAGGGCATAATAACGTCATGACAGCAATGTATAGGGCATAATTACGTCATGACAGCAATGTATAGGGCATAATTACGTCATGATATCAATGAATAGGAAATAATAACCTCATGGCAGCAATGTATAGGGCATTATAACGTCATGACAACAATGTATCTAACATAGTACCACCATGACAGCAATGTATAGGGCATAATTACGTCATGCCAGCAATGTATAAGGCATAATAACGTCATGACAGCAATGTATAGGGCAGAATTACGTCATGACCGCAATGTATACGACATAATAACATCAGGACAGCAATGTATAGGGCATAATAACTTCATTACAGCAATGAATAGGGCATAATAACATCATGACAGCAATGTATAGGGCATAATAACGTCATGACAGCAATGTAGGGGACATAATATTGTCATGACATCAATGTATAGGGCATAATAACGTAATGGCAGCAATGTATATGGCATAATATCGTAATGGCAGCAATGTATATGGCATAATAACGTAATGGCAGCAATGTATATGGCATAATAACGTAATGACAGCAATGTATATGGAATAATATCGTAATGGCAGAAATGTATAGGACATAATAACGTCATGACAGCAATGTATAGGACATAATATCGTAATGGCAGCAATGTATATGGCATAATAACGTAATGGCAGCAATGTATATGGCATAATAACGTCATGACAGCATTGTAAAGGACATAATATCGTAATGACAACAATGTATATGGCATAATAACATAATGGCAGCAATGTATATGGCATAATTACGTCATGACAGCAATGTATCGGACATAATAACGTCATGACAGCAATATATAGGACATAATAACATCATGCCAGCAATGTATAGGGCATAATAACGTAATGGCAGCAATGTATGTAGCATAATATCGCAATGGCAGCAATGTATTGGGCATAATAACGTCATGATAGCAATGTATATGACATAATTACGACATGACAGCAATGTATAGGGCATAATAACGTCATGACAGCAATGTATAGGACATAATAACGTCATGGCAACAATCTATAGGACATAATAACTTCATGAAAGCAATGTATAGGGCATAATAGCTTCCTGACAGCAATGCATAGGGCATAATAACGTCGTGACAGCAATATATAGGACATAATAACTTCATGAAAGCAATGTATAGGGCATAATAACGTCATGACAGCAATTAATTTTGCATAATAACGTCATGACAGCAATGTATAGGGCATAATAACGTCGTGACAGCAATTAATAGGGCATAATAACTTCATGAAAGCATTGTATAGGGCATAATACCGTCATGCCAATAATGTATAGGGCATAATAACGTAGTGACAGCAATGTATATGGCATAATAAGGCCATGCCAAATCGGAATTCTGTTAAGCGTCCGCGTGCGCGTAGGTTTTGGAGTACCCAATCCAAAAAAACAACAAATTTGTTAGTGAAATTTTCTTAAATAATTCCAATGTTCCGTGAATCGATAACGACAATTTCGTTCGGGGAAAATGTGTTCGGTAACGACGTATATTACTCGTATGCAATTTATCATAACCGTAATCATGTAGACGCTTGAAAATAAGAGAATAACGCGAAATCCAAGCGTTCAGAGATACTGATCCAGTCAAACTGTTCGTTGGAACCACGATGTTGTTTTTTTTTCTTTTCTTTTTTCTTAGGGTTTCTGTCCTAAATAAATTCAAATTTAACAGTTCGCTCGTGAATAACATGTTTTGGTGAATAACAGTCCTCATGGCAAGCAAAATTATTGACCTTTTCGAAATTACGAAATCTCGCGCAATCTCGCTCCGCGAGATTTGACGACAGGGGGGTTCCGTTTATGTGCTCGCGTGTAAACATAGAACAGCTGACTTACTTTCGTTTCTTCTTCACACACAAACAGAGGGACAAAGTGAATAAAAATGATTAACTAAATCATCAGAACTTGTATTTATATGTTTTAAATGAATTTTACTCGCTTAGATAATTTTATTTTGCAATGGGACAGAACGATTTCTGCTGTGCTGAAGTTGTAACCACGAGAGATCTCGAGGTGCCACATGCAATTTTTACAAGATTCCTAACAAAAAAAAGCTCAGACCTGCGTGGCTGACTAATTGGAGAAATGGATACGTTGTCATTTAGCCTTTAGTTCCAATCAAAATTTAAATTATCTTCCAAATTATGTCATTTTGAAGACCACCCCACTTCCCCCCACCGCCAAGTCAAGGGAAAATGGTTTAAAGTGCCAAGTATATTTTCCCATAGACCAGCAGTAAGAAATGCCTCAAGATGACAATCAAAAGAAAACATAAAAACTATGCCTGGTAAGCTAATCTTTTTTTATTATCACCCCCTACCCCACCCAACAGGCAAAAACCAACCAGAAAACCCTCTTTTATTAAGGTTATTTTGATTTCAAATAAAGTGCATTGTTTACATGAAACTCTCTAATAAAAAATATGTTTGTGGTTGAAGAAGAAAAAATGTTAATATTTATATATTCCTTGAGTAATCTGATATCATTTGTGTTGACTAAAAACTCCAGGGATACATACTAGTGAACATTGGAGCTAGAGTCTGTCTGCATGCAAAATTATGCAACACTTGCTAATCTGGTTCTAAACTGATCACACAGGCGATAAAACCCATACATATGGGGTAAAGGGTTATTATTAGTAATTAAATTATTGGTGGAGGGAGTGCTAATCAAAAAAGATTACCTTACCAGGCATAGTTTTTATGTTTTCTTTTGATTGTCATCATATTATGATGATGTTTTTTCAATAAAAATATATATGATGCATTGGTTGTTTTTGTCGTAAAATATTTGTTTTTTCGTTTTCGGTTTGTGTTTTTTTGTGAATAGGTACCTAGGTTTGTCAAACTTGAGTTGACGCTTAACAAAATTCCAATTTGGCATGGCCTAACGTCATGGCAGCAATGTATATGGCATAATAACGTCATGACAGCAATGTATAGGGCATAATAACGTCAGGACAGCCATGTATAGGGCATAATAACGTCAAGACAGCCATGTATAGGGCATAATAACGTCAGGACAGCCATGTATAGGGCATAATAACGTCAGGACAGCAATCTATAGGGCATAATAGCTTCCTGACAGCAATGCATAGGGCATAATAACGTCGTGACAGCAATATATAGGACATAATAACTTCATGAAAGCAATGCATAGGGCATAATAACGTCATGACAGCAATTAATATGGCATAATAACGTCATGACAGCAATGTATAGGGCATAATAAAGTCGTGACAGCAATTAATAGGGCATAATAACTTCATGAAAGCATTGTATAGGGCATAATACCGTCATGCCAGTAATGTATAGGGCATAATAACGTCGTGACAGCAATGTATATGGCATAATAACGTCATGGCAGCAATGTATATGGCATAATAACGTCATGACAGCAATGTATAGGGCATAATAACGTCAGGACAGTCATGTATAGGGCATAATAACGTCAAGACAGCCATGTATATGGCATAATAACGTCAGGACAGCCATGCATAGGGCATAATAACGTCGTGACAGCAATCTATAGGACATAATATCTTCATGAAAGCAATGTATAGGGCATAATAACGTCATGACAGCAATTAATATGGCATAATAACGTCATGAAAGCAATGTATAGGGCATAATAACGTCGTGACAGCAATTAATAGGGCATAATAACTTCATGAAAGCATTGTATAGGGCATAATACCGTCATGCCAGTAATGTATAGGGCATAATAACGTCGTGACAGCAATGTATATGGCATAACAACGTCATGGCAGCAATGTATATGGCATAATAACGTCATAACAGCAATGTATAGGGCATAATAACGTCAGGACAGCCATGTATAGGGCAATATAACGTCATGACAACAATGTATATGGCATAATAACGTCATAACGTCATGACAGCAATGTATAGGGCATAATAGCGTCATGACAACAATGTATAGGGCATAATAACGTCATGACAACAATGTATAGGGCATAATAACGTCATGACAACAATGTATATGGCATAGTAACGTCATGACAGCAATGTATAGAGCATGATAATGTCGTGGCAGCAATGTATAGGGCATAATAACGTCATGACAGCAATGTATAGGGCATAATAACGTCATGACAACAATGTATAGGGCATAATAACGTCATGACAGCAATGTAAAAGGCATAATAACGTCATGCCAACAATGAATAGGACATAATAACGTCATGGCAACAATGTATATGGCATGATAACGTCATGACAGCAATGTATAGGGCATAATAACGTCATGACAACAATGTATATGGCATAATAACGTCATGGCAGCAATGTATAGGGCGTAATAACGTCATGACAGCAATGTATAGGGCATAATAACGTTATGACAACAATGTATATGGCATAATAACGTCATGACAGTCATGTATAGGGCATAATAACGTCATGACAGCAATGTATAGGACATAATAACGTCATGGCAACAATGTTTATGGCATAATAACGTCATGACAACAATGTATAGGGCATAATAACGTCATGACAACAATGTATATGGCATATTAACGTCATGACAGCAATGTATAGGGCATTATAATGTCGTGGCAGCAATGTATGGGGCATAATAACGTCATGACAGCAATGTATAGGGCATAATACCGTCATGACAACAATGTATATGGCATAATAACGTCATGGCAGCAATGTATATGGCATAATAACGTCATGACAGCAATGTATAGGGCATAATAACGTCATGACAGCAATGTATAGGGCATGATAATGTCGTGGCATCAATGTATGGGGCATAATAACGTCATCACAGCAATGTATAGGGCATAATAACGTCATGACAACAATGTATATGGCATAATAACGTCATGGCAACAATGTTTATGGCATAATAACGTCATGACAACAATGTATAGGGCATAATAACGTCATGACAACAATGTATATGGCATATTAACGTCATGACAGCAATGTATAGGGCATGATAATGTCGTGGCAGCAATGTATGGGGCATAATAACGTCATGACAGCAATGTATAGGGCATAATAACGTCATGACAACAATGTATATGGCATAATAACGTCATGACAGCAATGTATATGGCATAATAACGTCATGACAGCAATGTATAGGGCATAAAAACGTCCTGACAGCAATGTATAGGGCATAATAACGTCGTGACAGCAATCTATAGGGCATAATAACTTCATGAAAGCAATGTATAGGGCATGATAATGTCGTGGCAGCAATGTATGGGGCATAATAACGTCATGACAGCAATGTATAGGGCATAATAACGTAATGGCAGCAATGTATATGGCATAATATCCTAATGGCAGCAATGTATATGGCATAATAACGTAATGGCAGCAATGTATATGGCATAATAACGTAATGACAGCAATGTATATGGAATAATATCGTAATGGCAGAAATGTATAGGACATAATAACGTCATGACAGCAATGTATAGGACATAATATTGTAATGGCAGCAATGTATATGGCATAATAACGTAATGGCAGCAATGTATATGGCATAATAACGTCATGACAGCATTGTAAAGGACATAATATCGTAATGACAACAATGTATATGGCATAATAACATAATGGCAGCAATGTATATGGCATAATTACGTCATGACAGCAATGTATCGGACATAATAACGTCATGACAGCAATATATAGGACATAATAACATCATGCCAGCAATGTATAGGGCATAATAACGTAATGGCAGCAATGTATGTAGCATAATATCGCAATGGCAGCAATGTACTGGGCATAATAACGTCATGATAGCAATGTATATGGCATAATTACGACATGACAGCAATGTATAGGGCATAATAACGTCATGACAGCAATGTATAGGACATAATAACGTCATGGCAACAATGTATAGGACATAATAACTTCATGAAAGCAATGTATAGGGCATAATAGCTTCCTGACAGCAATGCATAGGGCATAATAACGTCATGGCAACAATCTATAGGACATAATAACTTCATGAAAGCAATGTATAGGGCATAATAGCTTCCTGACAGCAATGCATAGGGCATAATAACGTCGTGACAGCAATCTATAGGACATAATAACTTCATGAAAGCAATGTATAGGGCATAATAACGTCATGACAGCAATTAATTTTGCATAATAACGTCATGACAGCAATGTATAGGGCATAATAACGTCGTGACAGCAATTAATTGGGCATAATAACTTCATGAAAGCATTGTATAGGGCATAATACCGTCATGCCAATAATGTATAGGGCATAATAACGTAGTGACAGCAATGTATATGGCATAATAACGTCATGGCAGCAATGTATATGGCATAATAACGTCATGACAGCAATGTATAGGGCATAATAACGTCAGGACAGCCATGTATACGGCATAATAACGTCAAGACAGCCATGTATAGGGCATAATAACGTCAGGACAGCCATGTATAGGGCATAATAACGTCAGGACAGCAATCTATAGGGCATAATAGCTTCCTGACAGCAATGCATAGGGCATAATAACGTCGTGACAGCAATATATAGGACATAATAACTTCATGAAAGCAATGCATAGGGCATAATAACGTCATGACAGCAATTAATATGGCATAATAACGTCATGACAGCAATGTATAGGGCATAATAAAGTCGTGACAGCAATTAATAGGGCATAATAACTTCATGAAAGCATTGTATAGGGCATAATACCGTCATGCCAGTAATGTATAGGGCATAATAACGTCGTGACAGCAATGTATATGGCATAATAACGTCATGGCAGCAATGTATATGGCATAATAACGTCATGACAGCAATGTATAGGGCATAATAACGTCAGGACAGCCATGTATAGGGCATAATAACGTCAAGACAGCCATGTATAGGGCATAATAACGTCAGGACAGCCATGCATAGGGCATAATAACGTCGTGACAGCAATCTATAGGACATAATATCTTCATGAAAGCAATGTATAGGGCATAATAACGTCATGACAGCAATTAATATGGCATAATAACGTCATGACAGCAATGTATAGGGCATAATAACGTCGTGACAGCAATTAATAGGGCATAATAACTTCATGAAAGCATTGTATAGGGCATAATACTGTCATGCCAGTAATGTATAGGGCAGAATAACGTCGTGACAGCAATGTATATGGCATAATAACGTCATGGCAGCAATGTATATGGCATAATAACGTCATAACAGCAATGTATAGGGCATAATAACGTCAGGACAGCCATGTATAGGGCAATATAACGTCATGACAACAATGTATATGGCATAATAACGTCATAACGTCATGACAGCAATGTATAGGGCATAATAGCGTCATGACAACAATGTATAGGGCATAATAACGTCATGACAGCAATGTATAGGGCATTATAATGTCGTGGCAGCAATGTATGGGGCATAATAACGTCATGACAGCCATGTATAGGGCATAATGCCGTCATGACAACAATGTATATGGCATAATAACGTCATGGCAGCAATGTATATGGCATAATAACGTCATGACAGCAATGTGTAGGGCATAATAACGTCATGACAGCAATGTATAGGGCATGATAATGTCGTGGCATCAATGTATGGGGCATAATAACGTCATGACAGCAATGTATAGGGCATAATAACGTCATGACAACAATGTATATGGCATAATAACGTCATGGCAACAATGTTTATGGCATAATAACGTCATGACAACAATGTATAGGGCATAATAACGTCATGACAACAATGTATATGGCATATTAACGTCATGACAGCAATGTATAGGGCATGATAATGTCGTGGCATCAATGTATGGAGCATAATAACGTCATGACAGCAATGTATAGGGCATAATAACGTCATGACAACAATGTATATGGCATAATAACGTCATGACAGCAATGTATATTAGGGTGGTCCTTATTTTGCTACTTTTGATTTTTTCGTTTCTTACCCTCTTATTGTGTTCCATTATGTAAAAAAAACATATTTGGCCAAATTTAACCACAATTAAACAATATATAGAGGTAGCTCAATGACATTGAAATTTTAGGTTTTCTTGTTTTTAGTTGAAAAAATCAGGATATTATTATGTGAAGCTTCAGTGGTTTAGATTTTGTTTATATTACAAACCGCTTGCAGAATTGACATTTCCTACAACTTGAATAACACACATTGTTATTACTCAATTATGGTTTGACGATAGACAATGAGAGAAATCAAGTTACAAACAACACCAGTTCCAGTGGTGATTCAGAACAGAATAGCAACAGAGCACTGAAAGCAAAGATTATACATGAGCTATCTTTAATCAGCTATAAATATAAAAAATATCAGTGTGAACAAATTAAAAATGATTTAAAATTATGGCGAAATGATGTTTTGTGAAGGATCAGGAAAGGAATGTGGATTCTAAGCTGATGCTTACAAAGCAAGTATAATGTAATTTACTTCTTAATGTAAACACACTTCTTTTGGCAAGTTAACTTGAATGTTAAACAAAACAGTATATTAAAAGTTTCAGATAACAATATTTTGATAATGATTATTTAGTTATAATAATAATGATAATAATAATAATAATAATAATAATAATAATACACACAATTAAGTGTCAATAAAATATTCAGAATGAAGAACTTATATCTGTAATGTACATTACTTTCAGACATAAACAATGGCAAAGGTAACAAGATCCAAAACTAAGTTGTATCTTCTTGGAGAACCAGTAACCGTTTTAACGGGCAGCAAGCTACCATCATTGCGTATGACTCTTAGACTTTTTCTACATCACCATATTGAACTAAAACAAACAATTGGACAATCATCAGCAGTTACTATTACAGAAATAGCAAAGTTTTGGTTGAAAGCTAGACTTCCAATACAGGATCACCAGAACTGTAAAACTAAGCTTGAGAAAGTTTTTGAAGAGTGGAAACTTAAAGAAAAACAAAGGTCGAACCAATTCACCAACTCAACTTGCAAAAGAGGCAGACTTTGTTTCCAAGCTTGATGATCTTTTTGATGTTGCTCATGCCAACGCTCTTACCAGTCCATCAACATTACAAGAAGATAAGGATTTTTTGCTAGCCCAGCGTGAAAAAAGGAAGAAAAGGATCAATGGTCGGAGTAGATCAAGCGCTAGCTGATAAGGAGAAAAGGGCAACACAAAGAACAATAGGAATGCAGACAAGAAGACGCAAAATGGAAGATAGTCAGCAAGCAAGTTGTTCAACAGCTGAGCTTATTTCTTCAAGTTCTGATACAACAGATACCAGCTCAGCAGAAGACGGTGACAAATTGGATGAAAAATGTGTAGGGGCTGTTGGGGTGATGTAACTCGTGGCGTTAAAATAAAACGAGGGCGAAAAAGTGTTATTACACAATAACTTGCAATGACTTTAGATAGTACTAAAGTATCAGACCGACAGGCTACAATGGTCATTACCAAAACAGCAAAAAGCTTGGGCCAAAATGTTAATGAACTTGCTATTAACAGATCCACAATAAGAAGAAACAGATCAGAATTCCGACAAAAAAGAGCTGCAGTAATAAAGGAAAAAAATCAGAGTAATGTTCCTCTTTAGTTCACTGGGATGGAAAGCTTATAAAAGATTTGAATGGAAAGGAAAAGGTTGACAGCCTCCCAGTGTTAGTGACAGGAAAAAATGTTTCACAACTAATGACAGTTGCTAAGCTTGAATCTGCGACTGCTGCTGTATTTGAGGCAATTGAAGACTGGGAAATTGGCAACAGGGTTCAAGCCACGTGTTTCGAGACCGCTAGCTCCAACACTGGTAGACTTGCTGGTGCCTGTGTTCTTCTGATGTGGCAAGTCTTGTGGAATACGACAAAGCACCATACATTATGCCAGCACGTATCTTGAACAGAAGCTGCCAAGAGACGATTATAAAGAGTTCCTGGAACTTGTGATCGTGTTTCTTGGTTCAGCTCTTGCACGTGGAGTGTCATTCATGTCACCAGGTGCAATGCACCATGCACGTTGGATGTCCACGGTTATATACAGTCTCAAAATCTGGATGATCAAGGCTCAGTTTAAGCTTACCCCTGCAGAAGAACGAGGATTGCGTGACGTGTGTGTGTTTGTAGTTCGTGTCTACTTGAAAGCGCGGTTCTCATCAGCTCAGGTGGTATGTGCACCTTCTAATGACTTACAATTATTGATGTCACTTCTTAAGTACAAATCAATTCATGAAAACATCTAGAAGGCAACAGCACTGAAGTTATCCAACCACTTATGGTACCTGTCTCCAGAACTTGTCGGCCTGGCGTATTTTTATTGTAATGTCAGCTCCGCAACAGAACGAAGTATGATTGAGGCGTTAAAGATGGACGTTGACCAAGATGAACAACATGACCATTCCAAGAAAGCATCAGTTGATCTTAAATCACTCCCAGGCAACAACCTACATGACTTTGTTACACCAAGGTCTATGAAACTGTTTCAAATGATGGATATTCCGCATGACTTTCTCGATGTTGATTCAGATGCGTGGCATGAAAGAGACGATTACAAACAAGCAAGAGAAGCACTGGAATCTCTAAGAGTTGTAAATGATCAAGCTGAGCGTGGTGTTGCTCTGATTCAGGAGTATAGTGGACTGTTAACCAAACATGAAACTCAACTGCAGTTCCTACTGCAAGTCATTGAGGAACACCGGAGATTATATCCGGATAGCAGGAAACAAACACTAATGTGCCCTAAAACTCTCTTTTAGACTAAAGTATTGTAAACTGTTTGAACAAAAAGTGATGAACAGTTGAAAATAAATTATATATATATAAAATATAGACATTTTGTTGATTTTTTTTACTATTTTTCTGATTTTCAAGGTCATTGAGCTACCTCTAAATATTAAAATATATTGTTTAAACTTTCCACAAAGTGTTTTCTCATCAAATGGAACACATTTGAGGGGTAAGACTTTTAAATATATTGATTTTTGAAAAATCACCATTTTAAGAGCCACCCTAATGTATATGGCATAATAACGTCATGACAGCAATGTATAGGGCATAAAAACGTCCTGACAGCAATGTATAGGGCATAATAACGTCGTGACAGCAATCTATAGGGCATAATAACTTCATGAAAGCAATGTATAGGGCATGATAATGTCGTGGCAGCAATGTATGGGGCATAATAACGTCATGACAGCAATGTATAGGGCATAATAACGTCATGACAACAATGTATATGGCATAATAACGTCATGACAGCAATGTATATGACATAATAACGTCATGACAGCAATGTATAGGGCATAATAACGTCATGACAGCAATGTATAGGGCATGATAATGTCGTGGCAGCAATGTATGGGGCATAAAAACGTCCTGACAGCAATGTATAGGGCATAATAACGTCGTGACAGCAATCTATAGGACATAATAACTTCAAGAAAGCAATGTATAGGGCATAATAACGTCATGACAGCAATTAATAGGGCATAATAACGTCATTACAGCAATATATAGGACATAATAACGTCATGCCAGCAATGTATAGGACATAATAACGTAATGGAAGCAATGCATGTAGCATAATATCTCAATGGCAGCAATGTACTGGGCATAATAACATCATGACAGCAATGTATATGGCATAATTACGCCATGAAAGCAATGTATGGGGCATAATAACGTCATGACAGCAATGTATATAACATAGTACCACCATGACAGCAATGTATAGGGCATAATTACGTCATGACAGCAATGTATAGGGCATAAAAACGTCATGCCAGCAATGTATAGGGCATAATAACGTCATGGCAGCAATGTATAGGGCATAATTACGTCATGACAGCAATGTATAGGGCATAATTACGTCATGATATCAATGAATAGGAAATAATAACCTCATGGCAGCAATGTATAGGGCATTATAACGTCATGACAACAATGTATCTAACATAGTACCACCATGACAGCAATGTATAGGGCATAATTACGTCATGCCAGCAATGTATAGGGCATAATAACGTCATGACAGCAATGTATAGGGCAGAATTACGTCATGACCGCAATGTATACGACATAATAACATCAGGACAGCAATGTATAGGGCATAAAAACTTCATGACAGCAATGAATAGGGCATAATAACATCATGACAGCAATGTATAGGGCATAATAACGTCATGACAGCAATGTAGGGGACATAATATTGTCATGACATCAATGTATAGGGCATAATAACGTAATGGCAGCAATGTATATGGCATAATATCGTAATGGCAGCAATGTATATGGCATAATAACGTAATGGCAGCAATGTATATGGCATAATAACGTAATGACAGCAATGTATATGGAATAATATCGTAATGGCAGAAATGTATAGGACATAATAACGTCATGACAGCAATGTATAGGACATAATATTGTAATGGCAGCAATGTATATGGCATAATAACGTAATGGCAGCAATGTATATGGCATAATAACGTCATGACAGCATTGTAAAGGACATAATATCGTAATGACAACAATGTATATGGCATAATAACATAATGGCAGCAATGTATATGGCATAATTACGTCATGACAGCAATGTATCGGACATAATAACGTCATGACAGCAATATATAGGACATAATAACATCATGCCAGCAATGTATAGGGCATAATAACGTAATGGCAGCAATGTATGTAGCATAATATCGCAATGGCAGCAATGTACTGGGCATAATAACGTCATGATAGCAATGTATATGGCATAATTACGACATGACAGCAATGTATAGGGCATAATAACGTCATGACAGCAATGTATAGGACATAATAACGTCATGGCAACAATCTATAGGACATAATAACTTCATGAAAGCAATGTATAGGGCATAATAGCTTCCTGACAGCAATGCATAGGGCATAATAACGTCGTGACAGCAATCTATAGGACATAATAACTTCATGAAAGCAATGTATAGGGCATAATAACGTCATGACAGCAATTAATTTTGCATAGTAACGTCATGACAGCAATGTAAAAGGCATAATAACGTCGTGACAGCAATTAATAGGGCATAATAACTTCATGAAAGCATTGTATAGGGCATAATACCGTCATGGCAGTAATGTATAGGGCATAATAACGTCATGACAGCAATGTATATGGCATAATAACGTCATGGCAGCAATGTATATGGCATAATAACGTCATGACAGCAATGTATAGGGCATAATAACGTCAGGACAGCCATGTATAGGGCATAATAACGTCAAGACAGCCATGTATAGGGCATAATAACGTCAGGACAGCCATGTATAGGGCATAATAACGTCAGGACAGCAATCTATAGGGCATAATAGCTTCCTGACAGCAATGCATAGGGCAAAATAACGTCGTGACAGCAATCTATAGGACATAATAACTTCATGAAAGCAATGCATAGGGCATAATAACGTCATGACAGCAATTAATATGGCATAATAACGTCATGACAGCAATGTATAGGGCATAATAAAGTCGTGACAGCAATTAATAGGGCATAATAACTTCATGAAAGCATTGTATAGGGCATAATACCGTCATGCCAGTAATGTATAGGGCATAATAACGTCGTGACAGCAATGTATATGGCATAATAACGTCATGGCAGCAATGTATATGGCATAATAACGTCATGACAGCAATGTATAGGGCATAATAACGTCAGGACAGCCATGTATAGGGCATAATAACGTCAAGACAGCCATGTATAGGGCATAATAACGTCAGGACAGCCATGCATTGGGCATAATAACGTCGTGACAGCAATCTATAGGACATAATATCTTCATGAAAGCAATGTATAGGGCATAATAACGTCATGACAGCAATTAATATGGCATAATAACGTCATGACAGCAATGTAAATGGCATAATAACGTCGTGACAGCAATTAATAGGGCATAATAACTTCATGAAAGCATTGTATATGGCATAATACCGTCATGCCAGTAATGTATAGGGCATAATAACGTCGTGACAGCAATGTATATGGCATAATAACGTCATGGCAGCAATGTATATGGCATAATAACGTCATGACAGCAATGTATATGGCATAATAACGTCAGGACAGCCATGTATAGGGCAATATAACGTCATGACAACAATGTATATGGCATAATAACGTCATAACGTCATGACAGCAATGTATAGGGCATAATAGCGTCATGACAACAATGTATAGGGCATAATAACGTCATGACAACAATGTATAGGGCATAATAACGTCGTGACAGCAATGTATATGGCATAATAACGTCATGACAGCAATGTATAGAGCATGATAATGTCGTGGCACCAATGTATAGGGCATAATAACGTCATGACAGCAATGTATAGGGCATAATAACGTCATGACAACAATGTATAGGGCATAATAACGTCATGACAGCAATGTAAAGGGCATAATAACGTCATGCCAGCAATGTATAGGGCATAATAACGTCATGACAGCAATGTATATGGCATAATAACGTCATGACAGCAATGTCTAGGGCATAATAACGTCATGCCAACAATGAATAGGACATAATAACGTCATGGCAACAATGTATATGGCATGATAACGTCATGACAGCAATGTATAGGGCATAATAACGTCATGACAACAATGTATATGGCATAATAACGTCATGGCAGCAATGTATAGGGCGTAATAACGTCATGACAGCAATGTATAGGGCATAATAACGTCATGACAGCAATTAATATGGCATAATAACGTCATGACAGCAATGTATAGGGCATAATAACGTCGTGACAGCAATTAATAGGGCATAATAACTTCATGAAAGCATTGTATAGGGCATAATACCGTCATGCCAGTAATGTATAGGGCATAATAACGTCGTGACAGCAATGTATATGGCATAATAACGTCATGGCAGCAATGTATATGGCATAATAACGTCATGACAGCAATGTATAGGGCATAATAACGTCAAGACAGCCATGTATAGGGCAATATAACGTCATGACAACAATGTATATGGCATAATAACGTCATAACGTCATGACAGCAATGTATAGGGCATAATAGCGTCATGACAACAATGTATAGGGCATAATAACGTCATGACAACAATGTATAGGGCATAATAACGTCATGACAACAATGTATATGGCATAATAACGTCATGACAGCAATGTATAGAGCATGATAATGTCGTGGCAGCAATGTATAGGGCATAATAACGTCATAACGTCATGACAGCAATGTATAGGGCATAATAGCGTCATGACAACAATGTATAGGGCATAATAACGTCATGACAACAATGTATAGGGCATAATAACGTCATGACAACAATGTATAGGGCATAATAACGTCATGACAGCAATGTAAAGGGCATAATAACGTCATGCCAGCAATGTATATGGCATAATAACGTCATGACAGCAATGTATATGGCATAATAACGTCATGACAGCAATGTATAGGGCATAATAACGTCATGCCAACAATGAATAGGACATAATAACGTCATGGCAACAATGTATATGGCATGATAACGTCATGACAGCAATGTATAGGGCATAATAACGTCATGACAACAATGTATATGGCATAATAACGTCATGGCAGCAATGTATAGGGCGTAATAACGTCATGACAGCAATGTATAGGGCATAATAACGTTATGACAACAATGTATATGGCATAATAACGTCATGACAGCAATGTATAGGGCATAATAACGTCATGACAGCAATGTATAGGACATAATAACGTCATGGCAACAATGTTTATGGCATAATAACGTCATGACAACAATGTATAGGGCATAATAACGTCATGACAACAATGTATATGGCATATTAACGTCATGACAGCAATGTATAGGGCATGATAATGTCGTGGCAGCAATGTATGGGGCATAATAACGTCATGACAGCAATGTATAGGGCATAATACCGTCATGACAACAATGTATATGGCATAATAACGTTATGGCAGCAATGTATATGACATAATAACGTCATGACAGCAATGTATAGGGCATAATAACGTCATGACAGCAATGTATAGGGCATGATAATGTCGTGGCATCAATGTATGGGGCATAATAACGTCATGACAGCAATGTATAGGGCATAATAACGTCATGACAACACTGTATATGGCATAATAACGTCATGGCAACAATGTTTATGGCATAATAACGTCATGACAACAATGTATAGGGCATAATAACGTCATGACAACAATGTATATGGCATATTAACGTCATGACAGCAATGTATAGGGCATGATAATGTCGTGGCAGCAATGTATGGGGCATAATAACGTCATGACAGCAATGTATAGGGCATAATAACGTCATGACAACAATGTATATGGCATAATAACGTCATGACAGCAATGTATATGGCATAATAACGTCATGACAGCAATGTATAGGGCATAATAACGTCGTGACAGCAATGTACATGGCATAATAATGTCATGGCAGCAATGTATATGGCATAATAACGTCATGACAGCAATGTATAGGGCATAATAACGTCAGGACAGCCATGTATAGGGCAATATAACGTCATGACAACAATGTATATGGCATAATAACGTCATAACGTCATGACAGCAATGTATAGGGCATAATAGCGTCATGACAACAATGTATAGGGCATAATAACGTCATGACAACAATGTATAGGGCATAATAACGTCATGACAACAATGTATATGGCATAATAACGTCATGACAGCAATGTATAGAGCATGATAATGTCGTGGCACCAATGTATAGGGCATAATAACGTCATGACAGGAATGTATAGGGCATAATAACGTCATGACAACAATGTATAGGGCATAATAACGTCATGACAGCAATGTAAAGGGCATAATAACGTCATGCCAGCAATGTATAGGGCATAATAACGTCATGCCAACAATGAATAGGACATAATAACGTCATGGCAACAATGTATATGGCATGATAACGTCATGACAGCAATGTATAGGGCATAATAACGTCATGACAACAATATATATGGCATAATAACGTCATGGCAGCAATGTATAGGGCGTAATAACGTCATGACAGCAATGTATAGGGCATAATAACGTCATGACAGCAATTAATATGGCATAATAACGACATGACAGCAATGTATAGGGCATAATAACGTCGTGACAGCAATTAATAGGGCATAATAACTTCATGAAAGCATTGTATAGGGCATAATACCGTCATGCCAGTAATGTATAGGGCATAATAACGTCGTGACAGCAATGTATATGGCATAATAACGTCATGGCAGCAATGTATATGGCATAATAACGTCATGACAGCAATGTATAGGGCATAATAACGTCAGGACAGCCATGTATAGGGCAATATAACGTCATGACAACAATGTATATTGCATAATAACGTCATAACGTCATGACAGCAATGTATAGGCCATAATAGCGTCATGACAACAATGTATAGGGCATAATAACGTCATGACAACAATGTATAGGGCATAATAACGTCATGACAACAATGTATATGGCATAATAACGTCATGACAGCAATGTATAGAGCATGATAATGTCGTGGCAGCAATGTATATGGCATAATAACGTCATGACAGCAATGTATAGGGCATAATAACGTCATGACAACAATGTATAGGGCATAATAACGTCATGACAGCAATGTAAAGGGCATAATAACGTCATGCCAGCAATGTATAGGGCATAATAACGTCATGACAGCAATGTATATGGCATAATAACGTCATGACAGCAATGTATAGGGCATAATAACGTCATGCCAACAATGAATAGGACATAATAACGTCATGGCAACAATGTATATGGCATGATAACGTCATGACAGCAATGTATAGGGCATAATAACGTCATGACAACAATGTATATGGCATAATAACGTCATGGCAGCAATGTATAGGGCGTAATAACGTCATGACAGCAATGTATAGGGCATAATAACGTTATGACAACAATGTATATGGCATAATAACGTCATGACAGCAATGTATAGGGCATAATAACGTCATGACAGCAATGTATAGGACATAATAACGTCATGGCAACAATGTTTATGGCATAATAACGTCATGACAACAATGTATAGGGCATAATAACGTCATGACAACAATGTATATGGCATATTAACGTCATGACAGCAATGTATAGGGCATGATAATGTCGTGGCAGCAATGTATGGGGCATAATAACGTCATGACAGCAATGTATAGGGCATAATACCGTCATGACAACAATGTATATGGCATAATAACGTTATGGCAGCAATGTATATGGCATAATAACGTCATGACAGCAATGTATAGGGCATAATAAGGTCATGACAGCAATGTATAGGGCATGATAATGTCGTGGCATCAATGTATGGGGCATAATAACGTCATGACAGCAATGTATAGGGCATAATAACGTCATGACAACACTGTATATGGCATAATAACGTCATGGCAACAATGTTTATGGCATAATAACGTCATGACAACAATGTATAGGGCATAATAACGTCATGACAACAATGTATATGGCATATTAACGTCATGACAGCAATGTATAGGGCATGATAATGTCGTGGCAGCAATGTATGGGGCATAATAACGTCATGACAGCAATGTATAGGGCATAATAACGTCATGACAACAATGTATATGGCATAATAACGTCATGACAGCAATGTATATGGCATAATAACGTCATGACAGCAATGTATAGGGCATAAAAACGTCCTGACAGCAATGTATAGGGCATAATAACGTCGTGACAGCAATCTATAGGACATAATAACTTCATGAAAGCAATGTATAGGGCATGATAATGTCGTGGCAGCAATGTATGGGGCATAATAACGTCATGACAGCAATGTATAGGGCATAATAACGTCATGACAACAATGTATATGGCATAATAACGTCATGACAGCAATGTATATGACATAATAACGTCATGACAGCAATGTATAGGGCATAATAACGTCATGACAGCAATGTATAGGGCATGATAATGTCGTGGCAGCAATGTATGGGGCATAAAAACGTCCTGACAGCAATGTATAGGGCATAATAACGTCATGACAGCAATCTGTAGGACATAATAACTTCATGAAAGCAATGCATAGGGCATAATAGCTTCCTGACAGCAATGTATAGGGCATAATAACGTCGTGACAGCAATCTATAGGACATAATAACTTCATGAAAGCAATGTATAGGGCATAATAACGTCATGACAGCAATTAATAGGGCATAATAACGTCTTGACAGCAATGTATAGGGCATAATAACGTCGTGACAGCAATTAATAGGGCATAATAACTTCATGAAAGCATTGTATAGGGCATAATAACGTCATGTCAGTAATGTATTGGGCATAATAACGTCGTGACAGCAATGTATATGGCATAATAACGTCATGGCAGCAATGTATAGGGCATAATAACGTTATGACAGCAATGTATAGGGCATAATAACGTTAGTACAGCCATGTATAGGGCAATATAACGTCATGACAACAATGTATATGGCATAATAACGTCATAACGTCATGACAGCAATGTATAGGGCATAATAACGTCATGACAACAATATATAGGGCATAATAACGTCATGACAACAATGTGTAGGGCATAATAACGTCATGACAACAATGTATATGGCATAATAACGTCATGACAGCAATGTATAGAGCATGATAATGTCGTGGCAGCAATGATTAGGGCATAATAACGTCATGACAGCAATGTATAGGGCATAATAACGTCATGACGTCAATGTATAGGGCATAATAACGTCATAACAGCAATGTATAAGGCATAATAACGTCATGACAGCAATGTATATGGCATAATACCGTCATGACAGCAATGTATAGGACATAATAACGTCATGACAGCAATATATATGACATAATAACGTCATGCCAGCAATGTATATGGCATAATAACGTCATGACAGCAATGTATAGGACATAATAATGTCATGGCAACAATGTATGGGGCATAATATTATATACCCTATGAATTTGAAGGATTTTGATTGGTCGAGAGCTCCGCACGCGCGAGTCCGAAAAAAGTGATACCTACTCCGGGGAACAACATCCAATCATCATTAGCAAACATCTGCATATACACTGACGGCAGCAAAGATCTAATTAAAAACACAGCAGGAGCAGGAATTAGCATTTACCATAATAATAGGCCAATTAAAAACTCCAAAATCAAATTAGATGGAAGACGTTCCATATTTACCTGTGAACTCTTTGCCATCAAAGTGGCGCTTTCATGGGTAAATAATAGTAAACTAACTAATCAAAACATAGATCTATACACAGACTCACTAAGTGCACTACAGGCATTACAGTCTGTAGACAATAATCAAAGCGCTGAAAGCGTTGGAAGTCTGGCGCGCCGGTTAAAAGCGTAGTTCCAAGGGAGTAATCAAGATGTCTTGAACGGCGAAATGCACATTAAAGAATTGGAAAGATTGCTGTTGATGTCTTACGTTGGCTGTCATAGGGGAGCAATGAATAACAATTAGTAGTTTTCATATAAGAATTTAATGTAACAAAACTTTGAAAAACATTTGAAGATGAACAAAAGAGAGGTGGAGAAGAACAAAAGAATCAAACTTTTCCTGCACAGATATCATTACTCGAAACATATGAAACTATGTGTATGTTCTTTTCGTTTGTAAGTGACAGTCGCTATCAACAACATTAGCAAATAATTCAGTATATTCAGGGATTTCAACAGATCCAGATATTTGCATTTTGATGCAAGGAAAATTGAGGTTTTCCAGTTTTGACCTCACCTAAATCTTAGGTTGAGGGTCATTTTGATGCAGAAGCGCAGGATAAGTGGTCAAATTTTGCAAGTATAACCATAAATGTAGTATGTATAGCATTTAAAAAATGAAGTAAATACTAAGTGGACCCTTGTTAATATACGGAAATGAAGTTAAAGCAATTTTACAATTAGTTAAGTTCGTGAACACATGATTTGACTTGTGTCAATCTGATCATGACCCCTTGAAAATTGTCAAAGAAATTCTCAACAAAAGTGAAAGCTATTGAAATCCCTGAGTATACAGTACCGTGGTGATAACCATTAACCTGGCTGTTGTAATTGGTTCATGCAGTAGAAGTACAGTGACTGTCAACAGTAGCACAGCATGAAGGTTACGTGAACGGTTGCGGTCATCAGTATTGTAACATATATGCACATATGCAGTAGGAATAAAATAATAATAATAATGCTACAAGGAGGCGTCAGATTAAAGCCGGACATTTTCTTTCAATTAAAACATGAAAACATACCAGAGAACTGTATTCCACCAATGGATGTCACTGCTACCTTAATTTGCTTAGGAAACTGTCAATCCACAGAAGCTTACAAAAATGGCAACCCACGATAGATTTTCCCGCAATTTTGGTCACGTGACTGATTTGTTTATAATCGTAGCCTCCTGTATTTAGGTCTAGATTTCAAGACAAAAAAAAATGTCGAAGTCAGTTAGCTTATTAAACTTACACCACACCACAAACGTTACGAAAAATGCATTATCTGAAGTAAACAATAAAAAACCTTATAGTTCTAATGCAGTTATGATCAGCTTCCGCAACAACTGAAGAAGTGTCAACAATGAAATGCACAAGGCCCTAACTTAAGAGACTGAAACAGTTACAATCCTATTTTTTACGTCGATCGCAACAACGCATTAACAAAAATATTTGCCAACTTTCTTACGGTCCTTGAAAGCTGAGCAGAAACTCGATCAAAAGCACTCCGATCTATCCAAAATGGCGACCAACGCTATCTCCCGCTTGTCATGTGACTGATTTGTTTATAATCGTTCTTTTAATATCCGTTCATATTTGTTCGAACAACAACATTACATTGTTTTCTTGTTTTTATTTGTCGCATTTCCTTACAAATGTTCGCATTCCTTCGTTATATTTGTTTTTTTCTAAAACCGCACTACTTCTTATGCCGCACAACTACTTGAATACGCTCTCGTGGTCGCAATGATACACCCGATGTTAACAACCGCGCGTCGCCGTGTTCACAGCATCGTAACTTAAGACTGGCGCATGCGCACCAGTCTGAAAACAGACCTGGCTTAATCAGAGATATTTATAGAACAAATACTATAATAAGACAACAACATAACACCAGTATCACCTTAAAATGGATACCCAGCCATGTGGGTATAACAGGCAATGAAGCCGCTGATCAACTAGCGAAAGAGGCTTCAACGACTAGATTGGCCACAAGACTGGGTCTTAGCGTAAAGAAAGCATACAATTTAAAAAAACAACAACAAAAAAAAAAAAAAAAAACTATAAACACAAAGCAGAAGAAAGGTTCAAAGAATACAAAAGATCAAACAAGTATACATATGGTGATAGAAACACAAACATAAGAATATATCATAAAAATATCTACTATGATAAAATTTACACTAGACTACGTTTAGTAGCCAGCTTCCTAGGAGCAGAAAACAAAGTTAGACCAAGAAACTGCCCGCACTGCATCCAATGCAACCAATCTTGTTATTGCACTAACATCATCAGTGGAAAAAAATATAAAAACAAAAAAATATCCCACTGAATGTATATACATCAACTGTATTGTACTAACCCATGTAACTTCCGTTTCAGCTTAGAGTAAAACGTTCATAAAATGTAAAAAGCAAACTATTCCTAATACATGAACGGTTTCCTCTCTTTCCTGCCATAGCCGAGGACTTTCTCCTTGTATGTACAAAAGTGTACAATAAGGAGAACGGTTTAGGGGCGGTCGGGCCTCGGTCGTCCAGACATGATTACTCGGTAAAATAGGCACAGGAACCCTTCACACTTAAAACACATCCCCACTAATGCCAAAAAAGGAAAAGGGAATAGGAAGACCCCTTCCAATAACAATTTCGTTTTAACAATTGGAAGAGGCCAACCTAAAACCAAAACTTATAGACACCGAACAACTATAATTAAACACCCCATATAGATAGTTTCCATGTGATGTCATCGACACTGATAACAGGGTTCGACGTTAACTTTTTTGAGAGCTGGACCAGTGGTCCAGTAACTTAGAAAACTTACTAGACCTGACCTAAACTGGACTAGACCAAAATGTAAAACGCATTATACACAGACAAGACATTCTTAAATCAAATTGTTATGTGAATTCAAGCATTGTCTTGCAATAACATACCAATATAAGTATGCGACATTTATGACTAGAAAATTAGTATGAAACTTAACATTCTGTTAATGCAACTTAGGTATGGTTATACTTAATTTTCTAGTCTAATATAGGTGTCATACATTGGTAATTATATGACTAGAAAGTTAAGTATGACAATACCTATATGACTAGACGTTTTCACACAACTAAACAGGCTAGGCTCACATGATTGTCAACCTGCTTTATTTCCCCAGTATAGCATGCAATAAAAGTAGTGAGTGGTGAGATGTACTTAAGATCATATTTACATTGGTGAGATATATGGGATTCAGATTCAGAATGCCCCTTTATATTATCGATTCTGAAATCGACCGTACCGACAACAAATCTGCATATCTTACAAAACATAAGATTGCTCTTTTTCTTCAAAATCTAGCCAACTAAAATCATCTATTCATTTTGAACATAACGATCTTATCCACTTTGTTTTGTCACACAGTTTCATTGAAGCATCCTTGCTCTTTCGTTTCGTACTGTCATCCGTCTTTTATTTTTATTTTGTCGGACGAAAAATCCAACTTAAGTACATTGCTTAACATTTTTGTGTCGTCTGCGCATAGTGTGTTATAAACAAACCGTATTATAGTCTGTTGTCGTAATACTTGAGATCTCAACATTACAGATAGTATTCGTGCTTTTGTATCCCTCGCATTTTTATTTAAATAGTTTAAATAATAATATGACAGTTCCGTAAACATTAGAAAATAAGAAAATAAATGAAGAAATAAGCATTTGTATCCGCTTAAAAATTAGTATTACGACAGTGGATGTTTGACAAGTGCGTAGGGGACAAAGCCGCGTTCTGAAAACACCAGCCAATGAGTGAACGCATGTCAAGATTGTTACTATGTATATATAGTGCTAAATATAGCACACGGGTTTACCGAGAAACTGTATCGACAAGCGTCAATAGCGACCGAGTTTAACCATTATAAATATTATTTGACTTGATTCAATCATATGTAGATTTTAGGCGAAGTTTGTCGGATTTAGAACACGACCAGTTGGTCCAGCTAGCCTAGTACTTAGCTACACCGAACCACCGATCTACTAGTGAATGTCGTTCGGTCGGTCCTTAATGTCGAACCCTGGATAAGACAGTTAAAGGCAGTCATCTTTGTGGGCACTAGCTAATTAATGCAGGCCGAAATCGGGAAATATGTGCTGTATTAAACTCACCGCTGTGTTTCTATTTTTCATATTATTTTACTGAATTTTATATAAAATTTAACAGCGTTTATACAGTATTTTTAATATCAAAACTATATTTTGATAGATTAAAAGGTTAAAGAAATATAACCGAAAATGATACACTGCTCATTTTGTTTTAAGTATGAGCCGCATGGCAGCATTAATGGCAGCAATGTATAGAACATAATAACGTCATGATTTTAATGTATAGGGTATAATAACGTCATGACAGCAATGCATAGGACATAGTAATGTCATGACAGCAATGTATAGGGTATAATAACGTCATGACAGCAATGCATAGGACATAGTAATGTCATGGCAGCAATGTATAGGGTATAATAACGTCATGACAGCAATGCATAGGACATAGTAATGTCATGGCAGCAATGTATGGGGCATAATAACGTCATGACAGCAATGTATAGGGCATAATAACGTCATGGCAGCAATGTATAGGACATAATAACGTCATGACAGCAATGTATAGGGTATAATAACGTCATGACAGCAATGCATAGGACATAGTAATGTCATGGCAGCAATGTATAGGGTATAATAACGTCATGACAGCAATGCATAGGACATAGTAATGTCATGGCAGCAATGTATAGGGTATAATAACGTCATGACAGCAATGCATAGGACATAGTAATGTCATGGCAGCAATGTATGGGGCATAATAACGTCATGACAGCAATGCATAGGACATAGTAATGTCATGGCAGCAATGTATGGGGCATAATAACGTAACAGCAGCAGTGTATAGGGCATAATAACGTAATGACAGCAATGTATAGGACATAGTAATGTCATGGTAGCAATGTATAGGGCGTAATAACGTCATGGCAGCAATGTATATGTCATAATATCGTAATTGCAGCAATGTATAGGACATAGTAATGTCATGGCAGCAATGTATAGGGCATAATAACGTAACAGCAGCAGTGTATAGGGCGTAATAACGTAATGGCAGCAATGTATATGGCATAATATCGTAATGGCAGCAATGTATAGGACATAGTAATGTCATGGCAGCAATGTATAGGACATAGTAATGTCATGGCAGCAATGTATAGGGCGTAATAACGTCATGGCAGCAATGTATAGGACATAATAACGTCATGACAGCAATGTATAGGGCATTATAATGTCATGGCAGCAATGTATAGGACATAGTAATGTCATGGCAGCAATGTATAGGGTATAATAACGTCATGACAGCAATGTATAGGGCATAATAATGTCATGGCAGCAATGTATAGGGCATAATAATGTCATGGCAGCAATGTATAGGGTATAATAACGTCATGACAGCAATGTATAGGGCATAATAATGTCATGGCAGCAATGTATAGGGTATAATAACGTCATGACAGCAATGTATAGGGCATAATAATGTCATGGCAGCAATGTATAGGGCATAATAACGTCATGACAGCAATGTATAGGGCATAATAATGTCATGGCAGCAATGTATAGGGTATAATAACGTCATGACAGCAATGTATAGGGCGTAATAACGTCATGGCAGCAATGTATAGGGCATAATAACGTCATGGCAGCAATGTATAGGACATAGTAATGTCATGGCAGCAATGTATAGGGCATAATTACGTAGCAGCAGTAGTGTATAGGGCATAATAACGTAATGACAGCAATTTATAGAGCATAATAATGTCATGGCAGCAATGTATAGGGCATAAAAAACGTAATGGCAGCAATGTATAGGGCATACTAACATCATGGTGGCAATGTATAGGGCATAATACCGTGATGACAGCAATGTATAGGACATAGTAACGTCATACATAGCATCAATGTATAGGACATATTAACGTCATGGCAGCAATGTATAGGGCATAATAACTCCATGGCAGTAATGTATGGGGCATAATAATGTCATGACAGCAATGTATAGGACATAATCACTCCATGGCAGTAATGAATGGGACATAATAATGTCATGGCAACAATGTATAGAGCATACTAACTTCATGGCGTATCGGGCAGAATAAAGCCATGTCAGTAACATATGGGGCATAATAACACAATAGCAGTAATGTATAGGGCATAATAACTCCCATGTTAGGGACACCCAGTACACATCTATGAGTATCACCATAAAAAATAGGTAATAAAGGTTGAAGTCTACATTTCAATCACCACTTAACTATGATGATGATGATGATGATGATGATGATGATGTTTTTTTTTTCAGACCAAGGTGTAGAATCTTGCTCATTGTGATAATGATGGTATGGCCATGAAGATGACGAAGCTGCAAATGATCAACCTTGTGAAGGACAAAGATGCCGATGATGGTAATAGTTTCTGCATAATGTTGGAACAAAATAATAGTGACTCACAGATAAACATGCTATGTTTATAGATAGAGGTTGATTTGCTCATGGTATGATGATAGTTGATGGATGTTGATGATGATGATGATGATAACGATGATGGTAGGTGATGGTGGTGCTGGTGCCTGTGGCGATGAAGTGAAGTGATTATTATTATTATTATTATTATTATTATTATTATTATTATTATTATTATTACGCTTTTTGTAATGATGTTGATGCTGATGCTGTTGGTTGTGATGTTGCTGCTGATGATGTTTAAGTGTTTAAGATGATGATGATGATGGTGATAGTGTTTTTCGGAGAAAAGATCACGATTTTTGCTGCTGTTGTTGACAACAGGGATAAGGATATTTTGGTGATTAAACTCATGACGAATGACGCTGCTGCTACTACTGATGATGATGATGACGATTATTATTGCAATAATGGCTACTGCGATGAAAACGAAATGTGATGACGAAGACAGTGATGATTAGGGTAAGGTGGGAAAGAAGAGAAAGATAATGTCTGTGATTTTGATAATTATGATGTTGCTGATGTTGCATTTTGTGATACCTTTAGTGGTTGTTGTGATGATGATGTTATGTTGTAGTTGGCTATAGTGATGATTATGATTAATTTGTGGTGATATTGTTGTTGGTGCTAATGATCATGGTGATGATAAAAGTGATTGTGATAATGACGAGTTAGCTGTAGGTAATGTTGATAATAATTATGTTATTGGTTATATTGTTGACGATAACGGTGCTCATGGTGTTGCTTGGAATGGTGTTTGGACAATGGTGATTATGATGATGATAGCAAATAAGAGGAAACTGTTGATTATGACGTTGATCATTACGTAATGTTGTGTTTTGTTTCAATGATAATGACTGACGATGATGACGAAGATTATAAGTGTGGTGGTTATGTTGATACTTTATAACTGAACATGACTTAAAACTATGACTTTAAAGGAGGTATCCGAAAGATTGCCAATATCCAATGCATGTTGCAATATCTTACCACTCCTTTGTGATATCTGGACATAATTTTTTGCATAAACTCATAGTTTATTCTAAGTAAAGACGGTTTTGAACACCACCTATATTGTTACACAGTAAAACCGCGATAACAAACCCTCTAACAGTTCATTGTTTCCAAATCTATAAATAAACACGATAGTGATCTTTTCTAAAAACAAATATCGACATCAGAGCGGATTAACCGGATGACTATATAACGTGATCTAGAAAGAAAGTTGTCACGTGTTTTTATCCAGGTTTTCTTTAGGAAAATCTTGGTTATTAGATTGGGGTGTGTCGTTGGGTGGGCGGGCATGTCAACATTTCATTAAGTTTTTTTTGTCAAAGTTGTCTTTTTCTCAGTAACCGTTCAAGGTAAAGCTTTGAAACTGAACATAGTTATCTGACATGACAGTAGCAATTATCAAAACAAGTTTCATAACCCCTGACTCTTTTTAGCCAAAGTTATGCCCCTTTTCACTTAGAATTTTCATTAATTTCTTTTGTGAAAGATGTCTTTTTCTCAGACATCACAGTAGCAATTATCAAGACAAGTTTCATAACCCCTGACTCTTTTTAGCCAAAGTTATGCCCCTTTTCACTTAGAATTTTCATTAATTTCTTTTGTGAAAGATGTCTTTTTCTCACACATCACAATAGCAATTATTAGGACAAGTTTCATAACTCTTGACTGTATTTTGTCATAGTTATGCCGCTTTTTCACATAGCATTTTCATTAAGTTTTTATTTCAGTTGTCTTTTTCTCAGTAACCATGAAAGAGCTTTGAAACTTAGCACAAGTGTTCATTTAATATGACAGAGTGTCTTGTCTCACAACCATGACCCTACCTTAAATGTCAAGGTCACACCTAGGGTATAAAGTATAAAAAATGCCAAAATGTAGCTTTCTGAGTTTAGTTCAGTACTTAAAAAAGGTACTTATTTAGATGCATAAAAGAATTTCCCCTCAATGAAACAGAACTTTGCACCCAAGAACCATGGTCCTGCCTCAAATGTCAAGGTCACACTTAAAAGTTCAAATGTCAACATTTGTGCAAATTGATAGTTTCTGGAGCATAACTTTGCAACTAATGAAGGGATTTCACCCACATTACACAGCATTGTTAATCTAAACGTAAAATGAAAAACTGGCGTGGCGACGTTTATTGTCTTCGTTTAAAAATAGCTATCTCTGCAGCGTGGCATAGATAGGAAAAAGACTTATCAATTTAATCTTGATATTGATTTACCTTATTTAGACATTCAATTTGAACTTTTGCGAGGACACTGATCAGACAGAACGATGAAACTGACTTGACCACTTGACCTGACAGTCAGTCTTGGCTGACATGATATATAAACAGAACTAATTGACTTGACTGACTGACTGCCTGAGCGATTTGCATGTAAGTACTGAGTGTTTGAATGACATAAAATGCCAAAGAAGTGGAACATATGTGTTAACATATGATACACCGACTGTCCAGAGACTACAGGGAACAATAAACACTAGTAAGACTTTTACACAGCCATTTCAAGGCCAATATATGCAATCCCCACTGTACCAAGGTACGTTGCAATGCATGCTTAGCCAGCTGCCGAACACCCCCTTCAACCATAACTGAGATTTAAACTTACCACCCCCATAGGCCGTCTCTATTGTGGAGGACTAACAAGTATAAAAACAAAACTCTACAATGTTGAACGCATAGTTAAATCAATTGAACATGAAGGAGGCATGGAAAAACAGGAAAATGATTTTAAACATAAGCGTCAACGACGTAGAAGGTACAAACTCATTTCTAAGGGGCAAATATGATTAGCACAATAAAGCAATTAATTTAGCACAAGAGAAAGTTGGTAAATTACTCGTCACTTAACAATGTCATCCAGGAGATGTCTGCAACAAACATCACTAAGAGAAAAGTTATTAGATCATGAGTACTGCAATGAGAAAGGCAATATGATATTCTACGGAATACCGGAAGTGGCGACTTGATGACTGACTTGACAGACTGACCAGACTAACTAACCTGACTGACTGGACTGACTGACTGGATGACTGACTGGACTTACCTGACTGGACTGATTGATTTGGCTGACTGACCAGACATATGTAAACAGTCCAATTTGAAAGTGGTTGAAGATTGTAAACATATCTTATTAATATGTCCGAAGTTCAAAGATCTATGACTCAAATACTTTAAACCTTAAGACGGGCAACAATTAATAAGTACACATATATGCTTCATCACACGGCAATTGTGTGGCTATATTAAAAGTCTTGTGTTTGCAATTAGTATCAGAATATAAGTTGTATTTGTCTAACTAGTACAGAACACCAATCACTTTCATAAACCCAGCAATATTTATAAGTTGAATCAACTGTAACATAGAAAATGATTTTTCGTGCACTAATATAAATTATTACTATTTGTTATATCTAACAGCTCAGATTGTATTTTTTTTTTTTGCAACACCGAAAAAGTTCCTGTAAAATATAACTAGTGTGTTTGTGTTTTTTATTATTTATTACATTTGAAAGTTATGTTTTATATATACAAACATGATGCTATCATTTATATGTTTTTCTATATATCAAATGTCTGGTATATTATAAGGTTATGTTTATATTTGCACTGTATGATATTTCTCCCCAGAAAAGTAAAATACTTATTTATAACACCATGTCGTTGGTGTGTTTATATAGCTATAAATGTTGTGACGTTTTAATGTCAAATAAACGAGTGTTGCATTCTCTTCCACAGCCCACACACTGGGTGGTTGTACAGTTGGAGCCCTCATTGAATATAAATGAGTTGATAATGTAATTTTTAAATTATTAATAAATTGCTGTAAACATAAAAGCATATGTGTGTGTGTGTGTGTGTGTGTGTGTGTGTGTGTATTTTACCACATATATGAATTCACAGTTGTGTATTAAACGAGAAGATTGTTTAATCACAGATAATGGATAACTGTTATGTATAAAGTTATGGAGATTACAGTTACAATGCCTAAGCACCATCTCCGATCTGTTTTAAAAATCTGTCGTTCATAATTATTCTTAAAATATGTTAAAATATAGATCTATGATATATTATATATGATGGTGTGAGACCAAACGAAAGTCCAGTTTCGTCCCGGATGTAGTGAGGCAGGAAAATGTATGTGGAATTATGTTGCGTATATTTATTGATTATGATGGATTTAACAAAGTTTCCAGCCATATATAAGGTAAATATTGTATTTCGTTCATCAATTCCAGGTTGTTGGGCCCATTCCTGACTTTTAATACTTGCTCAAATATTTAAATATAATCTTTCAAACATGCACGGATTTACAGTGAACATCTGCGCATGCGCAAATGCAAAAAGTTGTCTTTCATGGAATTTCAATTATAACTGCAATGCTTCTAGACTTGTATAGCGGTACAATGCTAGAATGGAGTTTTACTATGTAGACATACAAAAACTTGGTTTTGTTTGTATGTGTGTGTTTTGCATAGTTAAAAGACAACATTATGCAACAACAAAAAATCAGGCTTTTTTGCTGTCTGTTTTCCATTTGGAAACATTTTTGCATGCAACTTTGAAGCTGGGAAGGTTTCAGAGAAAGTTGAAACCTGAACAGGCTTTGTTAAGTTTTTCACAGGTATTCTAGATCTAAGTAAACTTAAAACACAATTATAATGTCCTAGTGGGACGATCAATTCAGTATCAGTTGCAATCCTTAAGTATTCTTCTATTCATTTTAGTAAAAAAAACACAAATGGTTTAATCTGAGAATATACTTAATTAACAAAAGAACTATCATGTTTTGGCATTTAGTAACTCGTCAATAAGAACTTCACATAAAGTAAATCCTTTGAAAATGAACAACATTTTGTTGCTGATGATTTGTCATTGTCAGCATCATAGCCTGTTGTTAGCAAGACAGCAAGCTTGGTTGGTTTTGTAATTGGAACTTTGGGTAAAAGGGACTGAAATAATAAAGCAAATTTTTGCATTTGGATGCCATTTTAAAAATTCTTAACGATTGACACAACAGTCTACGGATTAAATATCCAATAATTACAGGCAATTCAGATGTGTAATATTTGGAGATTCACTGTCCCGGACCATATTTTAAATGCCCATAGTTTGGTTTCAGAAACAACAATAAGGCCTTTCTTAAGATTTATTCTGCTTGTGATTGTACTGTAATTGAAAGCACCGACTGCGCAAAATCCAACCAATTTCTTTCTAAACATATGCTCAATATTGGAGTAGCGTATGGCAGATACTGTCTTAAATATGATGCACACTGCAGAATTCATGGCTTTTCTGTGAGCAGACACAGACATATAATATAGTTGGACTGCAAGAAATCTTGAGTGAGTTCGTAACTGGGTCACGTGGGGTGAAAAAGTAGGTCAAAAGGTCAAACCCTAGAAAACATGAATGACCGGCCGCCATAGCTCAAGTGGTAGAGCATTGGCTTATGAATCAGGAGTTTGCGGGGTCAAACCCAGACTGGGTCAAACCAATGACTTTAAAGTTGGTAGTAGTGGCTTCCTCCTAACGCTCGGGACAAACGGGACGGCATTGACTAGTCGGTGTCAGTATAATGGACCGACCGGGTTCAGCCCCTGGGCACCTCATAAGTGCCCCTTTGCTATAATGATAGAAATGTTGCTGCACAGTATCGTAAAAAATGCCGGAAAATCCCATCCAACATTAATGGCCCTGTCTAAACCAAGTGTGCTGAGCACGAATCCGGTGTCACTTTTGAGCTGTCTGTTGCCATTTCAGTGTAGATGCCCCCCCCCCCCCCAAAAAAAAAATTGACAAAAATCTCTTTAATGTCAGTAATTTTGTATTTTAAACTTAAACTTAAAGTAGCAAAGGTGGTAGGCTTATGAATATAAATTATTATTGAGACATTTTTTTTACATGTTAGGATCCTGCAGGTATGAAGTTTGTGGTGGTTACCTAGGGACTTAAGTTTACAAACCATCAACAGGGCTCCCCGTGGGGTTTTTTTTTGTCCGAGCCAACCAATGAGCCAAATTTGAAAATTATGAGCCTCTTTTTTATTTCATGAGCCATTTTATGAGCCAAATTTACGCGTCAATTTTAATGTTATTTTTGTAGTATGTATATGTATGTTTGTTAACACGCAATTCTTTTTATTTTAATATACTTTTGTAGTTTTATTGAATTGAGAATGGAAAAAAAACGTGGAATTTCTTTTTTACGTTTTATTTACATAAACATTTGTATATTTTATATACATTTAGTATGTCTATGTCGCCTTTAGGCAATATCATACTTTTAACATAGCCATTATATGCAGTTACAATGAAAGCAATAGTCATGGTTAAGTATTTACATTTTATACATTGTATGCAGAGGTCCAGAGTCCCTTTTACATTTACTGCAGGATCCTTCGAGTCTTGTGTGCAGCCCACCTTTGAAAAGAAAGTTTGAAATCAAATTGATCACAAACACACTTTCGGCTGCTGTCTGCTCACCTCGTAATTATGTATCTAATTGTATCATTAATTGTTATTAATCGACAATCCGGTACTGTCCAATTAATGATCGCAACAAATATTCGGCTGGCTGCTTTATTATCGTCTTGCAAATTACACTAATCCTTCCCTGAGGTGATGTTTATTCGGCATTATGTACACAACATGTCAACACCACAATGCCCTCAAGGTGAAGGCCGCTGTGCAAGCTTGACTGGCTATCGAGCTTCTCCTCGCTAGCGAATCACAGTACGTGTAGAAATGGCTACCAGTCTTGGCCGCTTAGCGATTCACAAAAAATAATGCCGAAAAAATCGTGCGCCATAAGGATGCGCCAATTTCGAAAAAAATGAGCCATTTTTTTTCGTTTTTGGCGCATGGCAGCGGGAGCCCTGATCAATTCTCCATATATACAATTCACAACTGGTTGCCGTGACTACCAAAATCGCTAAAAAATGGAATGATAATGTGACTGGATTTGGTATCATGCCAGGTCTTCATGGCATCTATAAACATTGAAGGCAGCTTTAGATCAGCTTAAAGTGGACACCATCTCCAGATAATTGACATGCTCAATCCCAGGTAGCGACATTATAAAGTTGTTAAAAATGGTAGTGGTAAAGCTCCCTTGCTAACGCTCAAGCAAATATAAGGGTAGTTCCACAATTGGTTGGCCCGGTGTCAGGATGTGGTATCATGCCAGCTGTCCACGGCATGCTATACATAGTGAAGGCAGCACTATATCTGCTTCATGTGGACACCATCTCCAGGTAACTGATATACTGTAACGTTGGTGGGATGATAAACCCAATAAACAAACAATTCAGCCTTCTGCTATCTAATTAAGTAGATAACATTGATTTTCATTTGACCAAGCATGGACACCCAATACATTGAGGTACAAAGTATAATAAAAGTTTCTTTGTCTAGAATAATATGTAGGAAAAGTTAAGGGACTTGAACATGTATCCATTCAAGCCTGAACATTCTTTATATTGCAGTCCAAAGTATCATTATTCAACATAAGTTAAATGCTAATCTGACAAAGAAAAACAGCTGTACCCAAGATGTATCAGCAAGACGAAAGTAGAATAGAATTTTATTAGTAGTAGAAGAAGGCATGGTGGTGGTAGAAGGAGTGGTAGGAATAGATATAGTATGGTTGAACGGGTGGTAGTAGATATATTGGTGGTAGAAGGAGCAGTAGAAGGGACGTAGTGGTTTTGGTGGAAGGAGCAGGAGTAGAAGAAGTAGTGATGGTGGTAGTGGGAGGAATATTAGAAGTGATAGATGGAGTGGTAGAAGTAGTAGTGATGGTGGTTTTAGATGGAGTGGTAGAAGTGGTAGTGATGGTGGTTCCAGACGGAGTGGTAGAAGTAGTAGTGATGGTGATGATGGGAGGAGTGGTAGAAGTGGTAGTGATGGTGGTGGTAGACGGAGTGGTAGAAGTGGTAGTGATGGTGGTGGTAGACGAAGTGGTAGAAGGAGTAGTGATGGTGGTAGATGGAGTGGTAGAAGTAGTAGTGATGGTGGTGATAGACAGAGTGGTAGAAGTAGTAGTGATGTTGGTAGGAGTGGTAGAAGTGGTAGTGATGGTGGTTGTAGATGGAGTGGAAGAAGTGGTAGTGATGGTGGTAGATGGAGTGGAAGAAGTGATGGTGATGGGAGGAGTGATAGAAGTGGTTGTAATGGTGGTGATGGGAGGAGTGGTAGAAGTGGTAGTGATGGTGGTAGTGGGAGGAATAGTAGAAGTGGTAGTGATGGTGTAGATGGAGTGGAAGAAGTGATGGTGATGGGAGGAGTGGTAGAAGTGGTTGTGATAGGTGGTGATGGGCGGAGTGGTATAAAGTGGTTGTGATATTTGTGATGGGAGGAAGTGGTTCGAAAGTGGTAGTGGATGGGTGGTGGGTAGACGGGAGTGGTAGAAAGTGGTAGTTATGGTGGAAGACGGAGGGTAGAAGTGGTAGTTAGGTGGGAAGATTGGCGTGGTAGAAGTGGTATTTATGGTGGAAGATGGAGTGGTAGAAGTGCGTAGTTATGGTGTGAGATGGAGTGTTAGAGTGGTGGTTGATGGGATGAGTGAAAGAACGTGGTTGTAATGGTGGTGATGGGAGGTAGTGTAGAAGGTAGTGATTGCGGTAGTGGGAGGAATCGTAGAAAGTGGTTAGTATGGTGGTAGTGGAGTGGAAGAAGTGATGTTGGATGGGAAGGAGTGGTAGAAGTGGTTGTGATGGTGGTGATGGGAGGAGTGGTAGAAGTGGTTGTGATAGTGGTGATGATGGGAGAAGTGGTAGAAGTGGTAGTGATGGTGGTGGTAGACGGAGTGGTAGAAGTGGTAGTTATGGTGGAAGATGGAGTGGTAGAAGTGGTTGTGATAGTGGTGATGGGAGAAGTGGTAGAAGTGGTAGTGATGGTGGTGGTAGACGGAGTGGTAGAAGTGGTAGTTATGGTGGAAGACGGAGTGGTAGAAGTGGTAGTTATGGTGGAAGATGGAGTGGTAGAAGTGGTATTTATGGTGGAAGATGGAGTGGTAGAAGTGGTAGTTATGGTGGAAGATGGAGTGGTAGAAGTGGTAGTGATGGTGGTGGTAGACGGAGTGGTAGAAGTGGTGGTTAGGGTGGAAGACGGAGTGGTAGAAGTAGTAGTGATGGTGGTGATGGGGAGAAGTGGTAGAGTGGTAGTGTGTAGTGATGGTGGTGGTAGAGGAGTGGTAGAAGTAGAGTAAGTAGTGATGGTGGTGAGGGGAGAAGTGGTAGTGATGGTGGTGGTGTAGACGGAGTGGTAGAAGTAGTAGTAATGGTGATGATGAGGATGGGAGTGGTAGTTAGAAGTGGTAGTAGTGGATGTGGTGGTAGACGGGTGTAGGAGTAGTAGGGTAGAAGTAGTAGTGATGGTGGTGATTGGAGAAGTGGTAGAAGTGGTAGTGATGGTGGTGGGACAGACGGAGTGGTAGAAGTAGAGTAGTGATGGTGGTGATGGGAGAAGTGGTAGAAGTGGTAGTGTGGTGGTGGTAGACGGAGTGGTAGAAGTGGTAGTTATGGTGGAAGATGGAGTGGTAGAAGTGGTAGTTAGTTATGGTGGAAGATGGAGTGGTAGAAGAGGTAGTTATGTGGAAGATGGAGTGGTAGAGTAGTAGTAGTAGTGATGGTGATGATGGGAGGAGTGGTAGAAGTGGTAGTGATGGTGGTGGTAGACGGAGTGGTAGAAGTAGTAGTGATGGTGGTGATTGGAGAAGGGTAGAAGTGGTAGTGATGGTGGTGGCAGCAGACGGAGTGGTAGAAGTAGTAGTGATGGTGGTGATGGGAGAAATGGTAGAAGTGGTAGTGATGGTGGTGGTAGACGGAGTGGTAGAAGTAGTAGTGATGGTGGTGATGGGAGAAGTGGTAGAAGTGGTAGTGATGGTGGTGGTAGACGGAGTGGTAGAAGTAGTAGTGATGGTGGTGATGGGAGAAGTGGTAGTGATGGTGGTAGATGTAGCAGTTAGAAGTGGTAGTGATGGTGGTAGATGGAGCAGTAGAAGTAGTAGTGATGGTGGTGATGGAGAAGTGGTAGAAGTGGTAGTGAGGTGGTGGTGGTGGTGGTAGACGGAGTGGTAGAGGAGTAGTAGTGATGGTGGTAGATGGGAGGAGTGGTAGAAGTAGATGTGTGATGGTAGACAAAGTGGCAGAAGTTGTAGTGATGGTGGTGGTAGACGATGTGGTAGAAGTAGTAGTGAAGGTGGTGAATAGACGGTGGTGGTAGAAGTAGGTAGTGATGGTGGTATATGAAGTGGTAGAACTGGTTAGTGATGGTGGTAGATGGATGTGAAAGAAGTGGTAGTGATGGTGGTAGATGGAATGGTTAGAAGTATAGAAGTAGTATGATGGTGATGATGGGAGGAGTGGTAGAAGTTGTAGGGATGGTGGTGGTAGATGGAGTGGTAGAAGTGGTAGTGATGGTTGTGGTAGGAATAGTAGTAGAAGTGATGGTGTAGAAGGAGTGGTAGAAGTTGTACTGATGGTGGTGGTAGGAGTGGTAGAAGTAGTAGTGTGGTGGTGGTAGAAGGAGTAGTGATGGTGGTAGATGGAGTTGTAGAAGTAAGTAGTAGTGATGTTGGTAGGAGTGGTAGAAGTGGTAGTTATTTGGTGGTGGTAGATGGAGTGGAAGAAGTGGTAGTGATGGTGGTAGATGGAGTGGAAGAAATGGTGGGATGGGTGGAGTGATAGAAGTGGTGTGATGGTTGTGATGGGAGGAGAGTGGTAGAAGTGGTAGTGATGGTGTAGTGGGAGGAATAGTAGAAGTGGTGGTAGTGATGGTGGTAGATGGAGTGGAAGAAGTGGTGGTGTGATGGGAGGAGTGGTAGAAGTGGTTAGTGATGGTGGTGGTGGTACGAGAGGAGTGGTAGAAGTGGTAGTTATGGTGGAAGATGGAGTGGTAGAAGTGGTAGTTATGGTGGAAGATGAGTGGTGGTAGAAGTGGTAGTTATGGTGGAAGATGGAGTGGCAGAAGTGGTAGTGATGGTGGTGGTAGACGGAGTGGTAGAAGTGGTAGTTATGGTGGAAGATGGAGTGGTAGAATTGGTAGTGATGGTGGTGGTAGACGGAGTGGAAGAAGTGGTGGTTAGGGTGGAAGACGGAGTGGTAGAAGTAGTAGTGATGGTGATGATGGGAGGGAGTGGTAGAAGTGATAGTGATGGTGGTGGTAGACGGAGTGGTAGAAGTAGTAGTAGTGATGGTGGTGATGGGAGAAGTGGTTAGAAGTGGTAGCGATGGTGGTAAATGGAGTGGTAGAAGTAGAAGTAGTAGTGATGGTGATGATGGGAGGAGTGGTAGAAGTAGTAGTGATGTTGGTGGTAGATGGAGTGGTAGAAGTAGTAGTGATGGTGGTGATGGGAGAAGTGGTAGAAGTGGTAGTGATGGTGGTGGCAGACGGAGTGGTAGAAGTAGTAGTGATGGTGGTGATGGGAGAAGTGGTAGAAGTGGTAGTGATGGTGGTGGTGGAGATGGAGTGGTAGAAGTAGTAGTGATGGTGGTGATGGGAGAAGTGGTAGAAGTGGTAGTGATGGTGGAAGATGGAGTGGTAGAAGTGGTAGTGATGGTGATGATGGGAGGAGTAGTAGAAGTGGTAGTGATGGTGGTAGATGGAGCAGTAGAAGTGGTAGTGATGGTGGTGATGGGAGGAGTGGTAGAAGTGGTAGTGATGGTGGTAGATGAGAGCAGTAGAAGTAGTAGTGATGGTGGTGATGGGAGAAGTGGTAGAAGTGGTAGTGATGGTGGTGGTAGACGGAGGGTAGAAGTAGTAGTGATGGTGGTGATGGGAGAAGTGGTAGAAGTGGTAGTGATGGTGGTGGCTCGACGGAGTGGTTAAAAGTAGTAGTGATGGTGTGATGGGAGAAGTGGTGGTAGAAGTGGTAAGTAATGGTGGTTAAAGGAGTGGAGTAGGTTAAGTAGTAGTGATGGTGATGATGGGAGGAGTGGTAGAAGTAGTAGTGATGTTGGTGGTAGATGGAGTGGTTAGAAGTAGTAGTGATGGTGGTGATGGGAGAAGTGGTTAGAAGTGGTAGTGATGGTGGTAGATGGAGCAGTAGTAGAAGTGGTAGTGATGGTGGTAGATGGAGTGGTAGAAGTAGAAGTGATGGTGATGATGGGAGGAGTGGTAGAAGTAGATGGTGATGGTAGACGAAGTGGCGGTAGGAATAGTAGTAGAAGTGATGGTTGTAGAAGGAGTGGTAGAAGTTGTAGTGATGGTGGTGGTAGGAGTGGTAGAAGTAGTAGTGATGGTGGTAGGAGTAGTGATGGTGGTAGATGGAGTGGTAGAAGTAGTAGTGATGGTGGTGGTAGGAGTGGTAGAAGTAGTAGTAATGGTGGTAGAAGGGTAGTAGTGATGTGTGGTAGATGGAGTGTAGAAGTGGTAGTGATGGTGGTGATAGACAGAGTGGTAGAGGTAGAAGTGATAATGGTAGGAGTGGTAGTGATGGTGGTGGTAGACGGTGTGGTAGAAGTGGTAGTGTTGATGGTAGATGGAGTGGTAGAAGTGGTAGTGATGGTGGTAGATGGAGTGAAAGAAGTGGTAGTGATGGTGGTAGATAGAATGGTAGAAGTAGTAGTGATGGTGATGATGGGAGGAGTGGTAGAAGTTGTAGGGATGGTGGTGGTAGATGGAGTGGTAGAAGTGGTAGTGATGGTGGTGGTAGGAATAGTAGTAGAAGTGATGGTTGTAGAAGGAGTGGTAGAAGTTGTAGTGATGGTGGTGGTATGAGTGGTAGAAGTAGTAGTGATCGTGGTAGAAGGAGTGGTAGAAGTGGTAATGATGGTGGTTCTAGATGGAGTGGTAGTGGTAGAAGTAGTAGTGATTGTGATGATGGGAGGAGTGGTAGAAGTGGTAGTGATGTAGTGATAGACGGAGTGATAGGAGTGAGTGGTAGAGTGGTAGTGATGGTGGTAGAGTGGACGGAGTGGTAGAAGTGGTAGTGATGGTGGTAGATGGAGGGGTTAGAAGTAGTAGTGATGGTGATGATGGGAGGAGTGGTAGAAGTTGAAGGGATGGTGGGGTAGATGGAGTGGTAGAAGTGGTAGTGATGGTGGTGATAGAAGTAGCAGTAATAGTAGTTGTGATGGTGGTGGTAGAAGGAGTGGTAAAAGTAGTCGTAATGGTGGTGGTAGAAGGAGTAGTAGAAGTAGTAGTGATGTGGTGCTGGTGGAAGGAAGGGTGGTAGAAGTAGTGATGAT